>VWZY01000338.1:248073-271110 GCA_013399075.1 Chloroceryle aenea | reverse complement strand
TCTCTTGCCTTCATGTCCCATCTCACAAGCCCACAACAGCAGGAGCAGGAGGTTAATATGCAGGCCTTTCTCCCTCCAGGAGGGGTGCTGCACAGTGTTAGGTGAGCAGGTCTATGGTGTCTACCTCAGTTCTTTTGTGTGACTCTGGGAGAAATACCCCCACACACACACTTTCCAAAATTTTCTCCTTTCTTGCAGCAGCTCTGAGCTTCCTGCTGTCATCACATCCATCCGTCAGCTCTTTCTGGAGGTCTGAGACCACTCAGCAGCTCCAGGTTACATATGTGACACCTTGCAGGGGCAAGTGATTTGCCATGAAACGCGAGACAAAGCTCCTGCCTCTGCAGACGAAAATAGTTTGAGGGAATAGTGCAGAAGGGTCACTCTAGAAAAAAAAACAACTCCTGCTCTGGCTCCTCTTACTACTCCCTGCTCTTAAACTAAAAAAAAAAAAATCACCACCTATCAGTCTCCCTCCCACCCCACTCCCAACATCTCTGCCTCTGGAAACATGCCTGCCTCGAACACAGGGGCTCTGCCAGGCCCCCTGACCACAACTGCTGCAGCAGAGCACAAGAGGACGGCTTCCTTCCCAGCAAAACCACACCCCCAGGACCTCTTCCAAGAAGGGATGATGAAGATGGGACCACAGATCTGTGCACAGCCCAGGCTGGACACTGACCTCAGCTACCACAGTCCAGAGAGCCCCAAAACCAGGTAAAAGTGCTGATTTCCCTTCTTAAGGTTGGCACTGTTGAAGTGGCAGGTCCTCTCTGCTCTCTGTGCTGGGACAGCAACACCCCAGTGAGGGCTTCAGGCATTTCTGCTCAGTTTTTAGCCAACCCTGCTGCATGAAATGAGGACACATGCTCCAGCTGACTATACCCTGGCTTTTGCCCTCTCTTTGGAGAGGGTAAGTGGGCAGGACACCTCCCTTACTTGTGCTCATGGGAGATGGAAAAGGTTGGAGGGCAGATGGGTTTCATAGAATCATCAACTGGTTTGGGTTGGAATGGACTTTTAAAGGTCTAGTGCAAGCAGCACTAGTGAGCAGGGACAGCTGCAACCAGAGCAGGTTGCCCAGAGCCCTGGCCAACCTCACCTGGAATGGTTCCAGGGGTGGGCATTGAGCACCATTCTGGACAATTTGGGCCAGGGTCTCACCACCCTCAGCTGAAAAAATGTCTTCCTTCTCTCCAGTCTAAATCCTCCCTCTCATTTTAAAACCATCACCCCTTGTCCTGTCACAACAGGCCCTGATCCAAAAGCCTGTCCCCATCTTTCTGACAGGCCCCTTGAAGCACTGAAAGGCCACACAAAGGTCTCCCCAGCACCTTCTCTTCTCCAGGCTGAACAACTCTGGCCACTTTGTTTGGGTATCTATTGAGAACTTCAGTGTCCACTACTCTGTGCCATCCTCCAAGTTCTTCACGGCTCCAGAGCTATAAATAGCTTCAATTTAAAGAGTCAAGAGGCTTTGTGAGCGAGCAGACTGCTGGAGGAGCCAGCATGGAAAGCAGACAGGCAGGGATGGAAGCCTTGGGTAGATGAACAGCATGCCAAGGTGCCAGCTCCTTGGCACTGCACACCTTGAGCAAGACACTATTCCAGCTGCCGTGTACTTTGGGAAGAACTGGCAAGCAAACAGTTACAAGCCCAATGTTCCCATCAAGCAGGTATCCACGACAACCTGCACCATCATTACCATATCCCGGCTCAACTTCCATGTCACAACATCTTCCAGAGGGAGCACAACCCGCACAGGCATGCATCCATCTCACTGCAGCAGCTGGGGAGCACCAGCTCTGCACCAGTGCGATGAGCTGGCACGTCCTGGATACCAGCACTGGTGTTAATACTCCTGTGGCTTGGAACAGTGGTCTCTCTTTACCTCCCTTGTCCTCCCTCTGTGGATATAGTCAGAGCAGATTTTGGTTATCCCCAGCTTTTCAACTGCCACAGATCTCTGTTCTGTGCATGTAGGCTTGGGAGGGCAGCTGGACCAGTTGGACTCTGGAGGTCACTTCCAACCTCAACTCATCTGTGACTGTAGATTCAGACTAGATATAAGAATGTGTTATACTGAGGGTGGTGAGACCCTGGCCCAGGGTGCCCAGAGAGGTGGTTGATGCCCCATCCCTGGAACCATTCCAGGTGAGGTTGGCCAGGACTCTGAGCAACCTGTTCTGGTTGCAGATGTCCCTGCTCACTGCAGGGGGGTTGGACTTGATGAGCTTTAAAGGTCCCTTCCCCACCCAAACCAGTCTGTGATTCTATTATTCTTACAAAGAGCAAAATCAACTCTCAGAGCACACCCAACTCCAAGCATGATGCTGGTAAAAGTCAGAGAACTGCTCCTGCAACAATCGACGGCCCCAGCTCTGTCAGGGTAACCACACCCCAAAGAGCATGGACACTGGCCCACCAAGGCTGTCAGACCTCCCAAGGCTGATGCCCAACCTGAGGTGATGATGCAGGGAAATCCTGCAGTCACCTGATGCTTTACCAGCAGCTTTTCTTCCCAGACATTTCAGTTCTCCTCTGGACTTTGCTTCCCTCAACAAGACACGAGTCCTCCAGATGCTGGTTCTGCCGATACCACACTAGGCAGTGAAGTGTCAGCACACAGGAGGGTGGGAAGGAGCTGGACACAAACACATCCCCCCTCCACATGGCTCCCTGCCACTCGTGGGATGCTAGTGCCCTGATGTTAACATCTCCCCCAACTTCAAGAAGGCTCAAAGCCCCCAAGACACAACTGTGTGGTACTACCCACCACTTCTGACTTGCTGTTTTTCAAGCATTTAAGCCACAGTGTTCCCAAACACCAAAATCACAGATTACTCACTCAGGGTTTTTCTCCAGAAGTGGTGCTTCTGGGGAGCAGGGGAGGGTGGCACAGCAAGAGCCCTCCCACCAGCTGCCAATAGCAAAAGCAGGTCTCTTGCTTCCCTCTAAAAGCAAAGGGATTTATGTATTTTTAGCATTGAAAAAAAAATTGTTCCTCCTTCCACAGTCATTGAGGCCCAGAGGTATTTCATTCTGAAGAGGCTTTTGTAGAACACCACAAAGCCTTTGCAGAATGCTAGGGGATAGCCCAAAAAATGTCTGTTCTCCAGGAAAGGAAAGAGCTCAGGGAGCTTCAGCCAAAGCGAGTGGTGGGCAGAGACACTTTGATTCAGCTGCACAAATCTTAACAACACTTTCCTCAAAACACTTCTTGGGAGCAGAAGGAACTCAAGCTGTTCTCAGTTCTCACCAGGGCCTTGGGGACAGTCTTTTTCCAGTGGTGCCCAGGGACAGGACAAGGGGCAACAGGCACAAACCTGAACATAGAAACTTCCATCTAAACACGAGGATGAACTTGTTTATGTTGAGGGTGGCAGAGCACTGGAATGGGCTGCCCAGAGGTTGTGGAATCTCCTCTGGAGAGATTCCAAACCTTCCAGGACAGTGTGATCTTGGGCAGCCTGCACTGGGTGACCTGATCCCTGGTTCCCTGGTTCCACAGGTCCCTGCCAACCCCTATCATTCTCTGATTCTGTTGTCCCCCGTTACAAAACCTGAGGAATGATAACTGGGTGAACAGAAACCCTCCCTTAAATCTCACCTGGAAGACAGCTCAGTATCCTTATTCCCTCCAGACACCTTACAGGTGTGGAAGGATGCACACTGGGATACCACCTTCCCAGCATCAGAAGGAGAAGCCACCATGAGCCCAGAGCTCCCAAACCGTTCAGCCTCAGCAGGCACAGCACCAGAGCTGTGTCCTACCCACCAGCACCCAGATTCATGGTGCTGCACCTTGCTGGTCTCGGCTTCCTGAAGTGTTTGGCACATCAGGAAGCTCATCTGTGACAAGTCTGCAAGCTCAGTCAAATGCTCTCATCCAAGAACAGTCCAGGCCAAACACCTTTAAGCATGCAAGTGAGGAGGAGCCCAAGGGGACTTGTAACTAAGCCAGAATTTGTCTGACTTCACACAGCTACCAGGGATGTATTATATAAAAAAACCCAACATCTTTGCCTTAAGCAAAGATTTCAGCAATAAGATCCCTCTAACTAATGTGGATTTAACACTTGGTACCTCTAGTTTTTAAGTAGCTGGGGAAGGCACTCCCACTCTCCTCTTTAAAAGGTGGGACACTGACACTCAGCAACTGCACAGCTTGGTCCAGAAGAGACCAGAGACTCAAATCTGGAGGTCACAAGTCTACTGCTTCTACCATTAAGGCCCCTCTTTTCCCTCCCATCCATCTTTCTTCAGCAAACAGGGAACTCCAGACCACCAGCCTCACCCAGGCAACCAGACAGTGCAGCCTCCTCCTGGCTTCTAAAATCTTGAAAGTCTAACAGGAATGATTTCTTCCCTATTCCCAGCCCACCATGAGGGAAGTCTCTCCTAATTCCCTCCCTGAAAGTACAGCCCAAAGTCACCTGTGAAGTACCCGCGTCCCCGCTTTCCTGCCTTCACCCCCGGGTCAGAGCAGAGCAGCTCGGTTCCATGCTGCTCTAGAGAGGCCAAAGCATTATCAGCTCTGAAGGTGGCCACAAGCAGGGACAGGAAATCAGCAGGAAAAGCCAAGTCTATCCCAGAACTCCTGTCCAGCCTCGAATTGACTCCCCAGTACTCTGCTTCCTTCCTGCACCACAGGACCCCAGGGACAAGGCCATTCAGAGGCACCCTGACTTATTCTGTTGACTGACTTATTTTTTTACAGGAATGTATTTATCTGTTCCTGTCTGGAAACAAACCAGACACTGCTTCTTCAGCCTGTTGTTCCACCCGTCTCGCCATGGGAACTGCAGGGACTTTGATGCCTGACAGCCTGGCTGATCTCAGCAGGTCTTCTGAACCCACTTTCATAATCACTGCCTAAAGCAAGTTCTTCCCACGCAATTCACTGCTCAGTGAATCATGGCCGGTGATGTTCCTGTCTCCAGGAACCATGCAGCACTTAGCCAGGATGGGTTCTCTTCATCCTTTAACAGGGGAAATACATAATTATCAGAAAAGCCACTCCTGTCCTAACAGGACACTGCCTTTATCTGCACCGAGCCCAGCAGTTCCTGTTCTTGCCCCAGCATCCGTTCCACCACCAAGGCTGGTTGCTCAGGAAATTTATTTCCACATGTCAAGATTTCACTTTGTTTCTCAGGCTCCTCCAAACTACAGCCTTTGAATCACGAGCAGTCTCAGCTGGCTGCAGACACACAACTTTTCCAGTACCCAGTGCCAGCTTTGCACTGGAAGCTCCTAAACCTCCGTGCTGGCTGTTGCACGGGTGTAGCTGTGTATTCACCTGCGAGCTATCAACGCCTTCTCCAACAGTTCATGGCAACAGAGTTAAAGCCAGCAGTCCAAAGGAATCATCCTGCAGGAAGGACCCAGCTTTGCTCGCAGGATCCCTCTAAACCAGATGGGACAAACCCACACAGCACAGGTCACCAACCAGAACTGGGGGCCAGGCACAGAGGTTGGCACACACAGCAGTAGATGCTGGGAACTGCACAAACCAGCCTTTTCAAAGGCCTCCTGTGCACTCCTTAGAACTCAAGTCCATGACTGAGAGCAAAGACAACAGCGAAATGGTTTCACGCTGTCACCAGCTCAACAAGGAAGCCCAAGACAAGGCTACAACGGAGCAAAGCATGACATTGCTTGTTTCAGAATCTGCTGGAGCCATGCACTAGACCCTTGTGAAGCACATTGCAAGACTTGAAGCAGCAGAAAGGCAAGAAAATGAGGACTACATGACAGACAGTACATGACCACCACTGCAAACGCCTCCAGTGGAAAGCCACAACAGCTTGAGGACACTCGGAAGCAAGCAGCTATTCCTAAAAATCCAGTGGCTCCAAACAGACTCAAGCAAGTACAAACATCCCACCGGGCTGGAATCTACACAGAGCAGGCATTAGGCAAAGGCTCAAGTATTATTAGCACAAACCACAGCAGCCTCTGTAGCCAAGCCCCCGGGGCAGAGGATTTTTAGATGCTTTTGACATACCTCTCAACTTGTCAGAGACTGAATGCAGGACACCAGCCCTCCAATGTGAAAAAAATTACTCACTGCAAGTGGCTGATGGGGAAGGGGCAGAGGCAACAACTTAAAGACACGTCTGAGGTGCTGATTGCATCGAGGAGGGACAGAAATTGAGGGTTGGAAACACTGAGCTGTTTTTTAGTCATTCCATTCTGGTGTGTTTCATTCCCCTGGATGTGGTTTTCCAAAGTGTTTCAGTGCTTCTGCACAAAAACAGCTTCTCCTCCTCCTTTGAGTTCAGAAACTCTTGCTACTCGTTGCCACCCCACCTGGAGTCACAATCCTCCATCTGTGATACCTACAGCGTAGCTGGGAGCTCAGAAAGCAGAGGAGCCACAAGCACATGGCAAACTTGTTAATGGAACTGAGATCCCATTCCCGGGCAGCCACCTTCTCAATTGGGGTGAGTGAGGAAGAGCTGGGACAAGTCCTGCAGCCTATTCTGCAGCAGCCATCCATTGGCAGCCCTGTAAAAAGGCCATGGGTTGGCAGCACTCGAATTGGTGGAAATTTGGCTCTGGCTTTCACAAGGAAGCAAACAGAGCCTCCCAATGAAAGGAGCTGACACCCAACAGGATGCAAAGCAGCTTCGCTCCCAAAGGCACCGCCCCGGATCCAAGCTGAGAGGTAAGCAGGTGAGCAGGCTCCTTCCCCTCCTCCTTACCTTCGCACCCGGTGCTGTAAGTGCTGCTGCTGCCGCGTTATAAGGGCACTTTCCCAAACGGGGCCACTGTGACTACTCCTATACCAGCCCACCGCTGGGTGCCCCGGGTAGGGCGCGCTACTGAAGCCATGGTCCGACTCGGTCTCTGCAGCCAGCGATGAGGCAGAGCTCCCCATGGTTCCCCCCTACCCAGGCCACGCCGAGATTTATCCTAGGTTAGGTCCAAGCCAGTGGCACAGGCAGTTCGGGTGGAATAGGCGAGGCGCTGCGGCATGGGCTGCTGTAAAGATCCCAACACACTGGAGAAAGGGAGGTCGGTTCTGATCAAGGGTTTAAAAAAAAAGAAAAAAAAAGAAAAAAACCCAAACAAACAAAAAACAAACACCAAACAAACAAAAAATCCAAACAAACAAAAACAAAAGGGCGGGGAGGGAAGAAAGAAAAAGAGAAAGATAAGGTGTGATTTAAGCAACAACCCTCGGGTTTTCGAAGCCGATGAATGCATGCTCTGCCCAGGACACCCAGCCCGCACTGGGATGGGAAGGGCCATTTCACTGAGATGGGCAGGAGCAGAGAGCTCTAGAACAGGCTCTCCCCAGTTAAGCACCAGGAGTTCCCAGACACAGGAAAGTGGTCTGAAGAAAGCACGAGAGCCCAGCAGAAAGCCTTTGCCAGCACAGGAAAGCAGCAGAAAAGGGGGCAAGCAAACCTCATTTAGAGCCCGAAGCAGTAGCAGCAGCCCTTGGGAATCACAAGCACAAAAGGTTTCTCCTGAAAGCTCAGGGCTTTGACTGGCACACCAGGTTTTCAGTTAACTCAGCTACGAGGGGCACAACTCGATGGCTTGTTTGTGGTGAGATTTTGGTTTTCTTGTATGTAAAATACAAGATCCCTCTTTTCCTGTTCCCCACTAACACCACTAAGGCTGAAACGGGACAGACTGAGTAGCTGCCTGTGTTTCCTGGGAATGTTTCACACGGTGCAATGAAAATACTTCCAGCTCAAGACAATTTTGAGCTGATTCTGAGCATGCCCCTACCCACAGAAGGAGGTTTGGGGCTTTGATCTTCCTTCTTTCACTCTCTCTTCCCTACTTTTTAGAATTAATTCTTTGAGCATCCTCACAGTTAAACTACAGAAACATTTTGCATCCTCTAGTATTCAAAGAATTTTAAAGACACGCATCCCTTCTTCAAGGAAAAAGGCCTGGCAATCTGGTGCGTGTCAGGAGGAACGGATCAAGGGAACGTTTATGAAGAAATGAGGAAGAAGAAAAAATTAGCACAACAGAGCTCGCCCAATTACCCACCAGGATGTACAGAGATGAATGAACTACAGGAAGACCTTTGCAAAGAAACTGCTTTGTGCTGTAAAATGGCTGAAGCGAAGACTTTTAAAATACAATTTTTCAGTCCCAGGATTGAAGGGATCAAGAAAGGTCTTGGTAGGTAACAGAATCTCAAATGTGGCAGCTCAAGGAGCAGGTGCAGTTTTGCTATGAGCTTAGTACCAGAATGTGCCTCTATTAGACCATTAGCAGGAGAATGTTAACTGCTTTGTCATGGTCTCTCTCCTCTGCAACCTGCAAAGCTTGGACTAACAAAATAAAAATAAACAAACAAAACCAAAGCCCAAGAACACAATTTCCCTACCTCAATTTCCCCATTTTAATTGCTCTGCCTCACTGCTGTGCATCAGCCAGCACATCTCCACTCTCTGCTTCCCACTGCCTGCCCCTCAGCAAGATTTTGCTGGTTTTTGCAGATCCGGCCAAAGTGGATCCCTAGCACTTCCCCTCTCATTTCTTGCTATTCAGGCAGTTTCATTTGCAAAAAAAATCTGTTTTTCTGTCTAAACGAAAGCCATGGGATGATGAGGAGAAGAGAATTTCCAAGCATCATCAGCTCCAGTCCAGCTGGAGGCACCAGGTGTCCCACGCTTGCTGGGTGCCCTCAACAGCCACCCCATCCCCAGTGCCGTCCGTGAACAGCAGCACCAGAAGCACAGGGGATGCCACTGAGACACCTGCTAGAAGAACAAACTCAGCTTCTCACCTCAAGACTTGGGTTCCTCCACAAATAAATAAAGACAAGGTGGGTAGAAATGCAGCCCCATGCAGTTCACCACAGGATGCTCAGTTAAAAGCCTTCCTGCCCCCTCGACGCAGCTAAAGTGCCAAATAAAGCAATTCCATGGGCTGGCTCGAGATCACTTCCTCAGCTGACACTCAAACTGGAAAAGCAGAACCCTTTGCATCCTCCTCCTCCTCCCCACGGAAGCACCGGTTTTAGCTCACCACAAGAGGCGAGAGACATGCCTGCTGCCCGCATCACTGCTGGCTCCCTGCGGGTTGCTCACGTCTCAGCCCGTCCTCCTCCAGCAGGTCTGCACCAGGGAGTCTGGGCAGGCAGCTCAACACTAACGCTCTGCAGGGAGAGGAGAGGCTGGGAATCCTGCTTTAAAGCGGTGGGGCAAAACCCCATGCTGGGTGGAGCCGAGGAGAGGAAGGGAGCTATAAATAAGTGGAGGATAACCTGGCTTAGTCACAGTGATCTCCAAGACTGTCTGGTCCAAGTGGGCTGCTTGGCTGTGAGTGCCGCGTGAAATCGGATTTCTCCTCGCAAAGCAGTAAATCCTTTTCTTCAGGGTCACCCCCTCACACCGGGTGAGGGCAGCCAGTGAACAATAGCCGAGGTCAGTATTGGCCCAGGGAAGGGAGAGGGTGAACCTGTTTGAAAGCAGGAGGAGCGGCGGCACTACGGCTGAATTCAAAGCATGTACCTGCTCGTCACGCCAAGCCAGAAAGCGCCTTTGGCCAACACTATGCAAATGAAGGCTCTGCAAGAAGGAAAGGTGAGGCCAAAAACTACACTGCAGTGAGGAAAGAGGTCAATTAAAGAACCCTAGAAAGAAGAAAGCCTCTCTGGAAGCCTTATTTTTGCAGAACTTCTCCCATTGGGCAGGAGCTGCACCAGGAGATGCTCCGCAGGCTGGACAGGGGAGGTTCAGCCGCTGAATGGGAACAAACTGCCAAGAGCTCCTCTGCCTTGGCAGGAAGGAGCAGGATTTTCCTCCTAATTAATAAAGCACTGCTTCCACCTATCTAATCAGGAGAGGAAGCAACAATGTGAACAGATTGAAGTGTCTCAAGAAGGGTGGATCTCACTCATGGAAATGAACAGTTAAGCACCTTTACAAGATGCTGAGTTTGAATTTTGGGTTTTTTTGCCCCTTGCAGCTGCAGTAATTACCAAGCTTCAACTGATGCTGTTTAATTGCTCCCAAAATAAAACCAGATTTGATCTTTTCACCTCTAAACCACTCACACTCACTTATCCTGATCTGTTGTAGGCAATTCAGACCCTTCCTCAAATGGTCCCAGCAGCACCCTCAGCAGCAGGCACTTACAGAGAGCTCAGGATGGCAAAGCTTTCCCATGGAGGTTCCTCCTGCTGCTGGGACAGAAGAGCAGCTGCCTGGATGCTTCCAGATAAATTCTGCTCCTCACCACCGGCCAGCAGCACTGACCCTTTGGGCCCTGGCTCTTCTGTCACACCACCCAAAGTGGAACAGGAAGGGTGGGAATCTGGGTCTACCCAACCCCCTTCCCTTCCTCTGGCTTCAAAGCAAGTTTTGGCTCTGAAGAGAGGGAAAAAAAAAGAAAAAAGGAACTAGCCCATGTGTTTCAATGTATCTAGGAAACTGCAGTATCAACTTTTCCTAGGATCCTCCTAGGATCAGCCCCAAGCTCTTCCCTTTAGCATGCAGCAGGAAGAAGACACAGAGGCCCCTGGATCTGCTCCAGCCTGCTGAGGAAACCAGTGAGGCAGCCTCACCCCAGCTGGTCCCATGTGCAGAAGCCCTCTCCTTGTGATGGGACATCACCCACACTCCTTTCCTTATAAATTTATTCATCCACACAGCACAAGCCAGCTCAGCTCCTGCCTGAGTTTTCCAAGCTCTCTTGGTTCTCAGCCTCCCAGACTGAAGGACAAGACTTTGTGACTTCATTAATTCCTCCACTCCCCCAGCCTGTAAGTAAAGTCACCTCCAAGCTACTCCCTTGCTCCAGGGAAGATCCATGAATGAAAACACAGCCACCCTGTGCAGCAGACAGGCCCTGATCGAGGTGCTGGGCCAGCAAATGGCCCAGGAGAAGGCACATCATGTATCTGGGGGAAAAATATCCCTAAAAGCCATGCCCAGAGGATGCCACATAGCATGAAGCTTTCTTCTAGGACTGAAGCTGCAAGTGCCAGCCCTTCTCTTCCCTCACCTCTGTGAGCTCCCCTGCCTGGGGGCTGCCTAAGGCAGGCTGGGACCTGGTATCACCCTCAACAGCAAAGGAGAAGCTCTCTACACTCATTCACGTGCAACTTGCTGCTTGCAGGGAGAGAAGGAAGGGTTCCTGAAGAGCTTTGACTGTCCAATCCCCAGCCACAAATCCCTGGCAGAAGCAGCCTCCCCTCTGGGGACTGCAGCACAGAACTCACACATCCTGAACATGAATCAGTTCAGGAGCAGATGAGTGCAGCTGGAGTAGCTGGGAGCAGCTTGGGCCATCAAGCCAGAGTTATGAAGACAGGACCCTCTACCAATCTTGCCACTAGGCACAGGAAGAGATCTCCTCAACTCCCTCCCACCAAAGGAGGCCCATACTCCCAGGGTCTGGGGTAAGCAGGGGTTGGTAAGGTGACAGCATAAGACACGTCAGCATAAGAAGGTTGTAAAGTCACAGAGGAGGTCAGGCACAGAATAACTAAAGAAGGACACAGAGCAGAAGCCTGAGGGTGTTTCATGCCAACCAAACGAGGAAAAGAAGCTGAAGCACTTGTGTGCACAGCAAGCAATATGCAGCCAGGCTCCCAGCTCCACACAGCAGGGTGACAGAACCTGAGCATGTCCAAAGACAAGTGCTGGCACTAAGTAGACTGTGACTTGCATTCACCAGGCTGAAATGACCCTGATGAAAAGAAACCCCAAGGGAAGAAGGTTGAACAATCTCTCTTCTTCCACAGGGCAGGGGGTAAAAGAGCAGACAAGCAACAAGACATCCACATCAGACAGATGCAGGACAGCTTGAAAACCAAGGTGCTAAACACCCACCCAGTGAGAGCTCTACAGCTCAAACACAGCAGGAGCTACTCACACATCCCATGGGACCCCTGTTGCAAAGCGGACAAGTGAACTGCTATGCTCCACTCTGAGCAGGTGTCTTGCACAAAGCTGGTGCCTTGGGGATGAGTAACAAAGTTTTGCTGTTCTTTCCTCCTGCCCTCGCCTGCCAAGCCTGTGCTACATGGCAGCCCAAGTGCTGAAATTAAGGCGTCAGCAAGTTCCAGCTCCTTGCAAAGCTCCTGGCAGGGAGCGGTGGGAAGGTACCTGCAAGGACAGACTGGAGCATAACAGGAAGGACGTGCCAGCAGTTGGCATGCTCAGCCAGGACACGGGAGGCCTTTCAACCCTCATGATCTACCACAGAGCTCCCTGTGTGACTCAGCAGGCACTGCCCTACCTCCCAGGGCCATGAACTATTCAGGTTCACAAGGCACGAGGATGACAGGTGGTGTGCAAGCCCCACAAGGGAAAAATGGAGATAAGAGAAAACTCACCCCCCCCAAAGGTCTGGTATGGGACAGCAGGGTTGGGAGAGTCAGATGTTCTGGCCTTAGAGGAATTCTAGGGGACTGGGAGCTCCAAATGAGCTATTTTCCAAATCACAGTGTGAAACAAGATTGGTGTGCTACTTGCGGAGATACCATTAGATGAAATTAGCTGCCTGGAAATAGATTTCCAGATGGGCTATTAATGAAGTAATAAGATAATTTAACCTGGAGTCCTAGACCAGCACAGAACAGGACCTCACGCTTCATGCTGCGCTTTAGCCAAGTCCAGAACAGCAGCATTTGTTACATGCAAAGGCAAAGCTCGAGGATCTTTACCTTCTTTCAGCTGCCTTGAAACTGGTTCTGGCCCCAGTTTAACACAGAAGAAATTCATACACAGCAGCTGAGTTGGGCTGAGCTGCATTTAATGCCCAGCACTGAGTCTTCATAAGTATGCAGGCAGAGGAAGAGGTGTCCAAAGCCTGAAGCGAAAGATTGATAGGAAAAGGAGATTTATTGTAGATCCAGCTTAGCCACAAAGTGACTAGCGTCAAAGTCTGAAAAAAGTTTCCTCTTCTCCCTTGCACAGGACACTGTAAACCAGCACTAGATTATCCAGTGAGCTACTGGAAATCTATCACGGTCACTTTGAGAGAGGGGATTATACAGCTTTGAAAGGACAATCAGCATCTTAATGACAAGCTACAGGGAGAAGCAGTGGACAGAAGGTTTATTTGAGATAAAAGTTAACTTCAAAACCCATCTCCATTGCCAAGTGAAGAGCAGGAAGGTCCTTTCCTGAATAAGCATGGAAAGGGTATCAAAGGCACTAAAGAATCGAGGTCTGAATGCACAAACGTTGAAAAAGCCCAGCCCACAGCCAAATCTCTAAAACCCCTAGCACTCCATTAAGTCAATTAACATTGCTTCAAGGAAGCACAACAGCGTGTGCTCCCATCCTCCGTTTACCAGCCAATTGCAGCTGACTTTTGAGCGGGGCTGTAACAAAGGCGTGTGGGGGCTGGCACGGGTGTCTCATTAGCAACATCGCAGTAACGCCACGGAAAGACAGACGAGGGGAAGAAACAAAGCAAGACAAGCCACAGCATCCAACCTTGGGAGGCTTTCCCAGCAGATCTCATTTCCAGATCTTTTCCTCTCTGTAGTTATAATCCTCGTAGAGCAGCTCTGTCATCCTGCTCAGCCCACAGACTGCCCCGGCTACAAAACATGCCAGGCTGAAAAAAAATCACCTCGACAGGCCGCCTGCGGAGACCAGTCGCGTTAGAAACACAGGAAGCTTTTACTTGCCTGCTACCAATACGCGATGGATTTAATGGGAAGCAGCACAGGCAGGGATGCTTTGCAGGAAGAACACGCACACGGGACTCTTGCCAGGAAAAATGCATCTTGAGTAACACATGTGCTCTTAGTTTCCTCTTTTTTTTTCAGAAAGGTTTAACTCTGCTCTGGGTTACCCAGCAGCAATAGAACATTTTTTTCCCCTTTCTCACTTACAGCAGAGTGTTGATTGGTAAACAGCAGATCTTCCTGTCTGAGGCTGTGCCAGCCTGTGCGGAACAGAACTGTTGTTATTGCACATTCACAGCTAGAGATAAACATGAATAAGAGCCATGAGGAAGAGCCAGGCACTGGCTCTTCAATACATTGCTTTATCAGGTTCACCTTGACTCAACCGTTTCTGACAACATCTCTCCCTCCTGAAGGAGCAAAGTGGCATAAGGAGTAAGGACAAACATTGAAAGAGACAACAGAAATTACAGTAGCGCAAAAAAAGTGCTCTTCTGTACTCACCAACATTCACAAACTGCTCAGCTCAGAACTCCAACCTGCACTTCAAACACTCAAAAGCACAACATGGAAATAAATGGGCCCAGAAAAACCAATCTCCCAAAAAGAAGCAATGAAAAAACAAAGTAACCTGCCCAGAATAAATCTATATTGAGAGCCATGACAGGTGCAGGACACAAAGGTTACAGCAAACCAGGGAAGGGAAAAAAAATTGCAAGTCATCTCTCATCTGCAAGAAGATGCTCTGCAATGGCACGAGTACAATAAACTAGCCCGGGAAAACTGGATACTGAAAGTCAGAGAAGGATTTCTAACCTTTCAAAGAGCAGATCTCTGGACCAAATGCTCCAGTAGCACTGGGGAAAAAAAGTACAGAGTTAGTTCCAACAAGTAATTCCTGGACCAGTTCATGACCTGCCCAAGGTGACTGTCTTCAGCAGTAGGAACTGGACTTGATGCCCCATGAAATTCCCCTCAGTCACTTGGCAAGCTGGATTCAGAGAGGACCATAGGTGCCCAGGCACAGAACAAACATGAGGTCATACCCAAAAGGACATCAGGGATTGCATCTTCAGATCATGCTAAGCTGACAGATAAGCAGATGAAGAGCTGGCTGCTGCTGACGGGAGGGGGAGGAGAGATGCAGCAAAAAGTGGAGTCTCACACCAGTGAAAACCCAGGACACAGGCTTGAAAAGCAAAGTCAGGAGGTGGAGGAGATGCCCCCTGCACACAATGTCCCCAGGCATTCCAGCCACAGCTTTAATTCTAACGCAGATTAGACAGACGGTAAATTAGACAGCAAATATGTCATTTGTCCAAGGCACATCCAGCTGCATCCCTTGCCAGAGACAAGCTCCCAGTCTTCACTGCACTGCCCTATCCAGGGCCACATGGGCTCTTCACACATGGGCAGCAGTACTGGCAAGTCCCCTTCTGCCATTTTTAGGCAATTTGGCCTTTCACAGCTTGAATCAGGCACCATGTCCCAGTTTCCAACCAACTGGCCTAGATTTCCACCAGCACATCTCTGGCTGGGCCTCAGGCAAGCACACAGGTAGGATAAGCCTGACAGACAACAGCAGCATTTGGCATTTCCATCACAAACAACTGGGAGATAAAAGCATAACAATTGCTGAAAGCCACTCCAGAGGCTGCTGAAAGCACAGGGAACCAGGAGGGCTGAGCGGAGGTGGGACAGGGAGAGTGAAACCTCTTCTAGCACAGCTCAGTGCGATGACCACATGGCGAAGTATCACTTCACCACTCAGCTCTCTCCACCTTCAGATTACACCTGCACTCACTCCTGGGCCACCCCGAAAACACAGGAATCCTTCTGCACGCGGATGCTGTGGCCATGCCGTTATTTCAGGTAGGAGATGAGACCGTAATTAAAATTGTATGATTGGAGTAATGTGGTAGAGCGGCTGTGACAGAGGTGTGGCAGTGCCTGACACCGTGGCAACACTCTTCTTTCCTCACCCTAGTAGCTCTCCCAGTTTTCTGTCTCCATCACAAGCGGCTCCTCTTCAGCTACACAGATACAGCTGGAACTGTAGGATGTGTTCAATTACACAACGCCTTAAGCTACATTTGCCCATGAGAGCACTTATTTGAACAAATATAAAGATCACATGAGGAAAATGCTGCACTCTAAGATGAGAGGGCTGAAGCAGAACGCAGATGCTTTGAGTAAGAAGCTCCCTTTGCTAGAGCAAAGCCAACCCTAACAAGCCCTCCAACACACCTCCCCAGACAGCGATGGGGCCAGACTCTTCCCCAAGACCAGCTGCCAGCAGCCTGAAGCCCAAACAGGCAGACAGTCCTTGCTACAGCCCCACAGCCTCCCCTCCACCAGGCTCTGCTTGCTAGAGAAGCCTGCACGGCAAGGTCAGGCAGTGGGAACAGAGGCCTTGCACACCTGCAGCAGCATTTTGCAAGACACTCCAAGGCTGCACCAAAACCAACCAAAGAGCAGGGATGTTGCTTCATCCTTCCTGCAGTCGAGAACCTGCCACAGTACCCATCTCAGCCAACACCTGCCTGGTGACCTGACAGTCACCACTCAATGACCAGAGTGTTCATGGCCTGGCTTTGTTGACCCCAAACTGTCACAGATTCCTGCGACCTTCTGCTGAGGCTGGACACCAAAGTCACAAGAAGTCACACTCCAGGTAGCTCTAAGCATCCAGGCAGACCAGATCAGAATTGATTACTCTACAACTACCTGAAGGGATGCTGTAGTCAGGCAGGGACCGGGCTCTTCTCCCAGGCAACCAGTGACAGGACGAGGGGGCATGGCCTGAAGCTGCACCAGGGGAGGTTTAGGTTGGATCTTAGGAAGCACTTCCTCACAGGAAGGGTGATTAGACACTGGAATGGACTGCCCAGGGAGGTGGTGGAGTCACCATCCCTCGTGGTGTTTAAGGAAAGACCGGCTGTGGTGCTTAGTGCCATGGTCTAGCTGATGGCATGGTGTCAGGTCATAGGCTGGACTTGATGATCTTGGAGGTCTATTCCAGCCTCAGAAATTCTGTGATTCTGTGACTGGCCAACACACAGCATGTGGTGTCCAGCTGATTAATCCAAAGCCCTGGTCTGGATACGGCCACAACGACTTGCCTCATTGGAATGCAAGGACACCCCACCAGATGCTTTCCCACAGAAGACACCACAGGTATATTTTGAAGGTACAAGTTCAGAGTGGCTTCACACCGCCTTGTCCTGTCTCTGCAGAGCAGGTTCTGAGTCACTGTGCTGAAAGCAGCCCAGCCACAGGAGGTACAACACAACTGTCCCAGGCCTGGGCTGGGAACTGCCATGGCCCTGTGGTTATTGCAAGCAAAGTGATGCAGAGTGCCTTAGATCATCTGATTTATTTCCCTGCCCTGGCTCTGCCTCGAGCACACCCTGTGACAGTTGTGCAGTTTCCACAGCTTAAGATCGCGAGCCCCCCGCATTTTATCTTCCACTCTTAGAGTTTTTTCTCCACCATGAGACAACCGGGGGACACCAGTATCCCTACTCATAAGAGCACGTGGCCTTGACACAGACAGCAAAGACAAGCGAACACTCAGAGAAGGAACGAAAACAAGGCAGACAAGAAGGAGAGGTGTTGGAGACAAGAAGAGGGGTAACTGTGCTTACAAACCAGAGGAGAAAAGATCTTTTTCCTCTCAACCCCTCCCAACCCAGCACAGACCCAGCTGCAGTCAGAAAAGCCTCTCACCAACACAGTTTCTGCTCAGCAGGTCCAATGCCCAGTCAGCGTGGAGTCAGCCCGGTGTTCCTGGGATGGAACGGCTGCTGTTGGCACCGTCTGAGCGGCCTGGCTGGAGAAGCATGCTAGATGGGCTCTGCGCAGAGCTGGCAGCACAGCGAGCCTGTGAGAGGAAGCAGCCGCTGCCCTGAGCTGGTGAACAGAAAGGAAAGAAGGGCACATGAGAATAAACAGCTGCCGAGACTCCAGGCTACTCAGCATCACACCAGCACACGCAACCAACCTCACATGTCAGGTCACTCAATCAGCATCCACTCGAATTACAGCTCTCGGGAGGCTCTGTGCTTCCCACGACATCCAGCTGGCAACGGGCTGGAGCTCGGTCCCACCTGGAGACAGGAACTGGTCTGCTTGTGGGTCAGTTCAAGATTCTGCACTTGTGGCTTGGGAACCTTCGTCGGTGACTCTGCAGTTCTGTCCCCACCACCAGCATTACTCTCTCTGCCGGTGGCTGCTGCTCAGCATTCTGGTGGGAGCTGTTGTCATACCAGGTAACGTGGCACCTCACAAGAACAGCAGGACCTTCTCAGTAAGGATTCTGGACAACTCTTCACAATTACCAACAGGGCAGGGTCTCCCGAGGGGCCTGGGTGGGAACGCAGGGATGTCTGGAGGGGCACGTCACCTGCATGTTCAAATACAGAAAGAGATGATAATTACTCTACGTGGCCAGGACATTGTTAGCAGCTACAGCTACTGGAAATTCAAAAGTACAAAATTCTCTGATTATGGCAAACATGCCCATCCCACCCCAAGAAGGTGCAACGTTTGAATACTTGCCTTAGCAAATATCCCTCCCCCAAGTTTATTTCTCCTTCCCCCTTCATGTCCTTTGCCCTCTGAACAACATGTTTTAATTAAATTCATACTTTGTGAAAGTGTCATCTCCTTTGGGACCATTTGTTAATCAGATGGAGACAACAAGACCCCTTGCCCATAGCTGTCTGACTCCACAGCACACTCTCACTTGGTCAATTTTAGATTGGGGAGGAAGCAGAAACACAAATAAGGCTTCAACCAGAACAACATGATCACCGAGCCTCTGGGGGAGGATGGTAGGAGCACAGAAGACCCAGTTCTGCCCCCACCACCTCGCCCACTCTCCCCACAGCCACAACGGCAGGCGCAGCACAACACCCTGGGGCGGATTACGGCCAATTCACAACGAGCTTGTCTCTTCCAGCACTGAGGTTTCTGGCCAGTGGGGAAAAGATGACCTGCAGCAAGCACCTGGACATGTGCTGCTAATGGAATCAAACCAGCAAGCAAGGATGTCGTGCAGCGGGCAAGAGGAGCCACTCAGGGACCAGTAAAAAGTAAATCAGGGATGGATGAAGGTTCAAAAAGACCACTCTGATCCTTTTAGCCCAAGGGTCTGTGCAACACTGGCTGCAGAGGGAACTCGAGGCCCACAGTGTCCCCAAGGCACCCAGTCAAGCCACTCCCACTCACGGGGAAGGCTTCAGCCTCATGGGAGCTAAAGAAAGAGTGAGACAAACACCAGAGGACGGAGCACCCCACAAACACCTGCATCAGTCTAATTGACACCGGGTGACTTTTCTTGCGGGATACATGTTCATGTACCCACGGGCCAGGAAGAGAAACCGCTTAACACCCTGCAGCTTACAGTAAAGCCTTTTGGCTGTGCTGAAATTCCAAGGACTGCCCCAGCTCTGCCTGCTGGCCCGAGTCTTCCAGGCAGGTGACAGACATGGACAAGCCAGAGAACAAGACCTTGACCACATCAGTGCTGGAGCCTGTCTGGAGCTAGGAAGGATGGGGAGGACACAGACTAACACACAAGGACCCTTCTGCTGCATTCCCACTTTCACAGACCAGCACAAACACAAGGGAGTTAACTTGTTACCCAGCAAAGGCGTCCGAGAGTTCGCTTCTCCACCAGCCTTTTTGTTACAAGAGCAGCAGGACCTTCTGCTGTCGGAGGAACACAACACAGTGTAAGCTGGGAAGCTGCCTGCGATATCCTCAGCAAACCAAAATCATCTGGGCTGGCACTGGGAACGAGATGCTGAAGGGGAATCTTTGGTGCCGTAGGAAATGCCAAGTTAGAAATGCAAATATTGCTGGCAAGGGATGACAGCTTCTTGCAAGGCCTCAGTCTCTGTGTCGCCAAAGTGAACACGTATTGATAACCCTGCAGCTTTGGGAAAGGTGGCGAATCCTGGAGCAAGACACCAGCTTGGCCTCCCTGACACAGTGCAGTCACCACCCTCCCCTGATGTGGACACTGCTCAGGTTCCCAGCTTTGGTTTGCTACAAAAGGGGCTGCTCTGCAGGAACAGAAAAGCGCTTTTTTTTTTAATGGGCCCACATTAGAATTGACACCTCTGGCAAAAGGCAGCAGCATGCATTCGTAGAGGAACAGGGACACGGTTCCAAGGCTGTTTTTAATGTGCGAGCCTAAAGACTCGGCTTCAGTTTTTAGAAATCAAACTTGATCATCTCAAGCTGGCAAAAATAGCCCCATGTTCCCTCAAGTTATTTTCTTTTCAACGAGGCAGGGTACAGCACAATAGGAAATATCAGCAGTTATGTACTCAACCTTCAGAAACCCAAAGGGCCAATTCTAGCAACCCACGGCAGCCTTCCAATCCTCCCTGATCTATTTGCGGGAGTTAGACTGAGAAGCGTGCTGCCCCCGAGCCATTCAGCAAACTCCACATCCCACTAATTACATCAATATAAATGTATTATCTTGGCTGTCAAACATTGGCTGCCTGAGCAGGACGATGCTCGGCAACGTAAATGCAGGAAAACCATTTTGCACCTCTTTCCGCTGGTGACACATTGCTTTGGATCTTATTTCCTCTCCAAGGCTCCCCCTTCTCCCTCCTGCCCCAGCACCAGGGCAGCAGCATTTCTTATCCAAGAGGAAACAAGACACAAAAAGCCTCCTCATCTTCTAAGTGACCGAACGCAAGTGAATTTTGAGAATGCCACCGGCGTTTCCTGTCGGCCAACCTGAGAGCTGCTGATGCTCGAGGAAGTGAGCTGAGAAGGCAAGAGTTTAAATGTTTCTCATGTGCAGAAAACAGCCTTTCTGACTCCCTTGGCTTCCTCAGCTGCCAACACAAGGCAAGCAGCAACACTCCAAAGAGCACCAAGAGCACGGCACAAGTTCGGTAGCAGCCCGCTCGTCACCTTGCTCGTGGCCAGCGGCCCGGAGGTGGCTGCATGCTCAGGCAGGGTCCAACAACAACCAGCAAGCAGCAAGGCTGAGGCAAATGCAGGCAGGTCCAGGAGGCTGCCAGGGAGCAGGCAGACAGCAGGTCTTGCTCACAAGAGTGGGATTATGACGGAAAATGAGGAGGAAGCCACTGACTCACCTGTCCCACCCGCGTAAGCAGCTTTCCCGAGGCTGCACTGTATGTGACCTTTCTCAGAGCTCCAAGTCCCAGCGAATCAGCTCTTCACAAGTTTCCTCCCAGTGCTGCGCTCTTAAGAGATGGTCTCGGCAGGACACAGGCTCGGATATGTGCTTGCCAAATNCGGATGGAGAAACGTCACAGGATCCATTCCCACCCAGATGCCTCTGCTCACAGAACAACCCCAGACACAAACTAAGGCCTGGCTTTCAACAAAGCAGGAAGATTGGAGGAAGAAAAACCAAAACATTTCTCCCACGTGCATTTCACCTGAGAGCAGATGACATCCCTGACAGCGAGACCAGCACAGCCACAGCCATGCGTGCTGGCCCAGGGCCTGCCTGGGTCTCTCTCCAGGTCTCACATACCACTGCTGCAAACCTGGCATGCTCCCACAAAGCCCCTGGATGGAGGAAAGAGGTGCATTTTCCACAAGTTAAAGCCAGTCATGCTCAGCCAGCTAAGGCAACAGCAGGGCCCAGGCCATTTCCCTCTGCAAAGCCAGCAGTATCCAGAGACAAGATAAAGGGAGTCCCACGGACCTGGAGTGATTGGTGCATCTCACAGGGAACATCCCAGCCCCTCCACAGCGTCACCCAGTCCTTCTGCTACCGCAAGACAGCTCTAAGGCCTGACAGGATGCCTGACCTTTTTTATGTGCAACTTTAGCAGTTTGGGTTTGGTTTTCCATATTTATTCCAATTCAAAAGACATTCTGCCCAGCCCATGCCTCGGGGTCCCTTAGGCACCAAGTCATCAGGCTCAAGGAGGCTGCTTCCTTCCCTGCCAAAGTAACATGGCTTAGCAACCACAGCACGTCCCATCAAACCTTCAAAGGCCTCTCCAGAACTCCAGCCTCACCTGGGGAAGGGAGCACTGTTGGGTCTTGCCTTCTGCCTTCACCTGTTAAAGCCTTGGACACAAACAGAAGCTGATGCAACTTCCAACTAGTTAATAGCCTCACGTACATAAAACCATGGTGATCTGAACCATGCCTCTCTGACACATGTGCTACCGCAGCTCATTCCTTAGGCAGAGTTCAGTGCTGCTCTGGTTAACTCACAGGCACAAACCAGGCTGGTCAGCAACGGGTCTCAAGAAACGGCCACACAAAAACCCCAGGCAGACTCACAGCATCACAAGAGGCTGCTCTGCCACCAGGCCACCCTCCCACCACAGCTCTGCTCCAGTTGAGGAAGGTGGCAGCTCATGCAGAGTACATCCCTGAGGCACAAGTCCCCAGCAAATACAGAAAGATCTCTGTGTTCAGATCGACAAGGGCTACAGTGTGAGATCTGCAGCTTATCTCCATTAGCTGTGACCTGCACTGCTCACCTCCACCTCGGCTCACTCCACTCGCCTCCCCGGTCTCCATTACCTCCTGACTGACCCACAGCAGCGCACCACTGTCCGGGCAGGCACACCCCAGGCCATGTACAGTAAGCACTTCTCTGATAACCTTCTGTCCGACCATGAAAAACCACCCATCCGCATCCCGGGCCTGAAGGCCTGTGAAGCGCCAAGCACCAGCTGAGATTTCGATCTGAAAAAGTGCTTGGAGGAAACAATATGACATTTCAAACACAATGTGTGTATTAATTGACCTCCCCCAACAGTCCACCAGACAAGCAGCCCAAAACCTCTGTTCCTTGATGCTCTGGAAGGAAGAGCTGTTCCCCCAGCAGTGGACACACGGAGGGGAGAGGAGAGCTGCTCAGAGATGGAGAGGCCAGGCAGCGTACAGAGCCTTTCCATCCACTGCAACAGCCTCCTTCATCCAGGACCTGGAGGCTGACGTGCTTAAAACTGCAGCTGAACTGACGTGCAGTAAAATCCAGGGGTCCTGACGAGGCATCAGGGCCAGAACAGCCTCAGGATGCTTCAAAGATTGAAGCGTAAGAGGCAGCCAACTGACTCGAAAGGGCAAAGTCGCAAACGCAAGTTCAGAAACTCTGCAGAACCTCCCCCTCAGCCCCCAGCAGAAGGGTTTCTAAGCGGGAGGTTAACGTGCAGACCTGAAGGACAGGAGTCCCCAGCTCTCTGTGGGGCTCTGCTGTCGTCCAGCCCCGGAGCCGGACCTCGGCGGCACCGTGCCGGTAACGACCAGACGTGAGGCTTACCTGCCCGGGAGGAGAACTGGGGGGCTCCCCGGACCGAGGGGAGAGTGCAGGGCGAGGGCTCAGTGCAGGCGGGCAGAGCAGCGCAGCGGTTCACAAAGACTCCCCCCCCTCCACGTCTCCCCAC
>VWZY01000338.1:228842-247754 GCA_013399075.1 Chloroceryle aenea | reverse complement strand
GACGAGGCCTGCGGGCCCTGGGCGGGCTGCGTTGGCTCGGGACCCTGAGCTCTCAACTGGAGAGAGGCTGCGAGAGTCCTGGCGCCGCGGGGCCGACGTTCCGCAGCCGCTTTTCCGCCGCTGCCCCGGGGCAGACAGCAACGGCAGGAGGGGGAGGATCAGGGCTCGGGTGTGCCCGGCACAGGGAGCACAGCCCCGGGGCTGAGCAAGGGCTGCCCGGCCTTCCTTCTTCGCGCGCGGCCTGGGAAGGAGCCGCTGAACCCCGGTTAATTACAGCTCTTAATGACCTGGCGGGGCATGAAAGGAGCGCGAGACTGGCACGGAGCTGCCTCAGCCCTCGGGGTGATGTGCGGCCCAGGTCCGCCTTCGGATCGGGCAGCCGCGCCAACGGGAAGGGTGTTCAGAGCAGGGAGCCTTGGTGGCCNGGGTTGCCCCAACCCAGGGGCAAGACCTTGCTGAACCTCAGGAGGTTCACGTGCACCCACTTCTAGGGCATGTCCGGGTCTCCCTGGATGGATCCTGTCCCTCAGGTGTGTCGACCACACCACTCAGCCTGGGGTCATCTGCTGCCCTCACTCACAGGCGAGTCCCCTGGGCTGGGGAAATCACAGGGCTCAGTGGTCCCCCAGTGCCCATAGAAAGCTCAGAGTGGGTATCCTGGCACACAGCCCTGCCTGGATGTGGGGCAGCACTTCACTGGGGCTCCCTTGCCTAGTTTGGGGCAAAACCCATCTGTATGTCAGACACAGGTGCTGAGGAGATGGCTCCACATCCCCAGCATCTCCTCCAGAGCTTGCCTGGCACTGGCTGTGAGCAAGTATGCAAAGGGATACCCGGTGGGGTGGGAGAAGCCTGAACTCTGGCATTTCCCGATCAGCTCGTTGTATCACAGATCTGTGGCAGCAAATGCAGTTTTCACTTTACCGAAAGTAAATAGCAAAAGAGAGTCCAGTTTGCTCTCACAGAGTGCTAGGGATTGGAAGGGACGAGGAAACACTTCTTTGCTGTTAGGGTGTCAGAGCCTGGCCCAGGCTGCCCAGAGAGGTTGTGGAGTCTCCTCCTCTGCAGAGATTCCAAACCTGCCTGACAATGTGATCCTGGGTCCCCTGCTCTGGGTGACCCTGCTGGAGCAGGGGGGTTGGATGAGATGATCGCCAGAGGTCTCTGCCAACCCCCACCACGTTGTGACACATAAGGGAACAATATTTTACAAACCCTGATGAGATTTGATTTCCTTGTCCAGACAACACATCCCCCACACTTAGCACAAGAGGCAAATCAGACTCGAAGAGTTTGAAGGGTGTAACCAAGACCTAGGCCAAGTCCCTGGGGAAGAGCCTGTGTGTATTTGGGGAGCCACACTCCAGCAGAACAGTGTCTTACAGCAGTACGTTGTCTTCCTGCTCACCAAGTGCTCTGTGCTGTCCTCTTCAGCGCGCCAGGCAAGGTGGTGCTGATGAACCCTCCTGCCGTAGCTGTGCCAGGACATGTTTCGTGTCAGGTAATGTCTTTTTTTGGTGGGATTGTGACACTCAACCCCCTCCCCTCCACTTAAGGAGGGTTCTCTCTTCCAAAATGCCCAGGTGGTCCTGAGGCCCCACAAGCTCATCCACATCAGTCCTTGAAAGTTGGGATTGAGTCTGTGGCCTTGAACAGCCACCTGGGCCCCAGAGTGCAGGGCCACTGGCAAGCAGGGGTTGGCTCTAGGGGTGCCAGAGCTGCAGGGATGTCCATGGGACTCTGAATTCCCTGTAGTCCTGGGGGGCTCTCACTAGAGAAGTGTCAGGGCTTCCCTGGGGAGATCTGGGAGCCCTGGGGGTGTCAGGCATCCCCATGGGCTGTCCCCACGTCGCAGTCCCTGGTTCCTCACCAGCACGCAGGTGAACCTTAGAGATGTGGGGCACCTGGGTGCCAGGGGATCCCAGGCAGGTGAGGCACCCCCAGCAGTCACTCACCAGTGGGGTGGTGGGCTCGGTATCATCCTTGGGGCACGATGTGTGTAGGGTTTGCCCTGCCCCCTGCTGCATCATCAGGGTCGGCCAGGCTAAGCAGGAGCAAGTTGGTGGAGGCGAAGGTTCGCTTCAGGCTGCAGCAGTCTGGGAGAGAAGCACTCCTGAGGAGCTCTGCACTGAGGACTGACACACCGTGGGGATAGAGGTAGTGATAGGGACCCCACAGCCATGGGGCAGCCACCCCAATGGCCATAGGAAAGACACACAGACCTTAGTGCCCTTTCAGCCCCTACAACCCCTCTGTTTACCCCATCACCCCCTTGTTGCCACTGATGACCCTCAGTCTCCCCCCTGACTCTCTACCTTGCCCAGTGCCCCCTAACAGGCCCCGCTGACTGGACTTTCCCAGTATCCCCCTTCAGAGCCTCCCAGTGATGACCTGCAGGATTCTCTTGCCCCCTCACTGTGCCCTCATTTTATTCCCCATTTGCTGTCCCGCCCTGAGCTGCCCTTTACCAGAGGGCAGAGGCAGCTGTAGGCTTGGCAAGGGCCCTGGGAGCTGCGGGACGAGTGTGGGTGCTGGGCGTGGGGTCTGTAGCCTCCCTGATCTCCAACTGCAGCAGAATTCTCACCCCCGAGCTGGCCATAGCCCTGCTGGCACCGGGAGGGGGTCTGGCTGCCTGTCACCTTGACCCCACAAACACCAGTTCACCTCTCCTGGTCACCCAGGGTTCCATGAGGTCAGGAGAGGATTCTGTCCCCGCCCCTCCCTTTACATACCTCAAGTTACACTTTGGATTGCTGGTTTAACCATTTCTATCCCCCAAGTAGCCACCAAAATACTTAGAATCACAGAATAACTCAAGTGGGAAGGGATCCAGAAGGATCACTGACTCCAGCTCCTTGCTCGTCAAGAGGCCAGTTCTCCCCAGTATAAGCTCCCCCAGGGGCATGGGGCCTGAGAGGGCAGGAAAACTCCATCTCAGAAAGGGCTGAAGAGAGAGAATGGAGTGCTAAAGGGTAAAGAATTTCAGGCAGCGGTGCCACTTGCGCTACTGTCTCTTGAGCAAGGAAGTGAGATGGTAGAGGTGGAAGCTTGGCTTTCCCTGGACATCTCTGTCAGAAACTGTGGTAGGAGAGGGCTGGCCAGACGGGAAGGGGACAGCTGCTGTGCATGTGTGCAGGAGCTCAGCACAACCCCCTGCCTTGGGGCAGACCACCCCACCATGCCCGGGCACCCACAGCGTCTCTCCTGGTACTGGAGGGCCCACATCACCCTGCTGCCACATCTCAGGACAGATAAAAACCTGTGGCAGGGGGTCAGAGATCACCAAGACTCCACAGTAAAACTCACCAAAGGTGAAAGAAACTCCCACGGTGGTGGCAACAGGATAACGTGGGATAAGGGGAAAGGAAATGACAGCAAAGCTGAGGCGATGCAGAGTGAAGACTCTTTTATAGAGGAGATAGATCAGTTGCAGTTCTCGCCTTGTTCGCTGAAGGACGAAATCAGCATTTAGCTGTCAGTGGTGCTCGTGGGGGTCTTCTTTCAGGGGTGGCATAACTTCTCCCGTCTCTAAAATCCTGTCCCCCTGATAGAAGGGAGTGCATGGTGAGCATTTCCTCCCACACCCAGGCTCTCCATCACACCATGCCCTCCTGCAACTTGGCTCTAACTGTCCCTGCTTCCAGACCAATCTTCCTACAGCTTCCTCAGAACACTGTCATTCACTCACCCTTTCCCAGGATGCTGAAACAACATCACAGACACATTATCCCAAATCTCCAATTGCTCTGCTCAGATATGGAACAGCGGTCAAACATTTTGAGACTACCTTGGTTTAAAAACCATCTTGGAACTTACAGCACTGCACAAGAACCTTCAGCACAGCACAGCTGTTGAGCCAGGCCCCAAACCCACGGCCTGTAGCCCACAAAGAGCAACTTAATCCCTCAGAAAACCACCTGATGCCCAACTGCTGTTTGTTCCAGCTTCAATCACCACCTTGGCCTAAGGAGCTGACATAACTCTAGCAAGTAATTAGGGCGAAGTCAGAGCCCACACCTTGACCATTGGTATGTTGCTCTGTGGTTGTTAGTGATGGAACTTCCCTTTATTTCAGATAAAGCAGACTTTGGCAGGTGGCATGCAAAAAAACCTTGTGCAACTGGCAGCAAGAGCAGAACTAAATTCATACAATAATATCTGCCTGAGCAACAAATAATGGCTCAGAGCAGCCTGAAAATGGTAAAAACTAAACAGTCTGACACTCTCCATAAAACTCATGCCAAGCTGAGGTGATGTCTTCAGGGGTGCCTGGGACCAAGACTGTGAAGCCAGAACTGACACACTCAGCTCCAAACTCCTCCCAACTCCTGCCAATCACTGCTCCTGCCATCGAGGCAAAGCCGAACCACTCCTCTGCCATTCCATGCATTAATAATGATGTTTTCACAGAGGTCACTGAAACAGGGACTGTCTGCTCTGAGGACAAGAAGCCAACTGCTCAGGACTCTTTACTGTGCTGCTCCCACAGCATCAGGCTCATCCTTCTAGAAATGTTCCCTGCATGGCTACTGCGCTTGTCCCCGAGTCACCCTTTTTCTGCCTGTTTTACAAAGCTGGATGTCAACATAAACATTAACAGACTTACTGGGAATATCCGTGGGTTTGACATAACGACACCGTGCGGCTGTTTCTGAAGGGAGGGGAGTAGAGAACAGAAGGAAAGGGTGGAGAAAAAGGAGTGTTACCCAAAGAAAATACAAATCTGACCCTTCTAAAGCTGATCCACTGAGCACAAGGCTCGTCAGCTCGAGTTCTTTCCACTAGTTACAGAAATAACCAAGGCCAGTAAAGTTACACCTCCTGAGCCAGACGAGGCTGTAGAAGTGGGAGGTCTGTCGTTGTCAGGGCACTGGCCATTCCCCTTCCCCACCCCCGCACCTGCAGTCGGGCTATCCCCAGGGTCACCGTTTCTCCAGGAAAGCAACAATTAAGACACAGCTTTCTGGCAGACAGAACTTCTTCCAGGGCTTAGCCTGGATTTCCCTCCCTTCCCCCCAAGCCCCTTCCTCACGTATCGCGCAGAGGCCGCCCAAGAGGCGCACGCACCATGACGTGGTNGCTTCAGCGGTATCTGTTCTGTTTTAGGAACTTGAACAAACCCTGCGGACGTTGCCCGATTCCTCCCTGCTCGTGGACATTCTGCACAAGGTACGCTGGGACTGGGGGCACGGGGGGCCCGGGCGGGCGATGCCACCTCCCGTGGCTGGAGTTCTGCTGGGTATTGGTCATAACTACAATGGTAAGTGACTTTGTGTCACGGCTTTTCACGAGTCACAGCCGAACAGCAAGTTTCTTTCTCTTCCTGTTATTTAGCTGGTTTTAGCATCAAAATTAAGACCCCTGTGGTTGAGCGAGTGACTTTAACGCCACAAGTGAGTCAGCCCAGCTGGCCGTGCATCTTGGTGCAATACTGGTCAAAAGGGAGGGAATCCCAGTGTTCCCAGTCACCACAGGAAGGCATCAGCTCTTGTGGTGCTCCAACCGTGCATGTGGATGGGAAATTGAAAATAGGGCAGCAAATCAAAACGAAAAAAGAAAAGCAAAAGAAAGAAAGCATCCAGAGCATCTCTGTGCTAAGGCTGAGAGCCCTGGGGCTGTTCAGCTGGAGAAGAGCAGACTGAGAGGGGTCTGATCAGTGCTGGTCAATAGCTGAAGGATCCCTGGGGGGCCAAGAGGATGGGGACAGAATCTTTTCAGTGGTGCCCAGTAACAGGACAAGGGGCAGTGGGCACACACTGGAATCCAGGAGGTTCCTCTGAACATAAGGGTTGGATGAGATGGTCTCCAGAGGTCTCAGTGTCCCAGCACAGTGCGGGTTGGAAGGGACCTCTGGAGATCATCTCGTCCAACCCCCTGCTCCAGCAGGGTCACCCAGAGCAGGGGGCCCAGGATACTCTACAACCTCCCTGGGCAGCCTGGGCCAGGCTCTGACACCCTCACAGCAAAGAAGTGTTTCCTCGTCCCTTCCAATCCCTAGCACTCTGTGAGAGCAAACTGGACTCTCTTTTGCTATTTACTTTCTGTAAAGTGAAAACCACATTTGCTGCCACAGATCTGTGATACAACGAGCTGATCAGGAAATGCCAGAGTTCATTTTCTGGCTCAGCACCACCTCCTTTGGGCACAGACCAAGTCATAACCCACATCATCACACAAAGAGCTGGTTAACAGGTCCTCTGTCTTTCTCTGGCCTTTCCTGAAATCTCCACTTGGTAACTGGTTTCAACTAATGTTGTTGTTTTCTGTTTTTAGACCATCCTCCACCCTCTCTGTGTTAAATATCCCCCTTCCACCAAGTACAGACGATGCTTTCTAATGGAACTCATCAAAAAGGTAGAGCTTACTTTTCATGTCGGGCTCGTTTTCTGTCTTGAAAATCTGCCAGTTTTGCATGGTGGGCCAAGCTGCGTTCAGTGTGAAATGTTGTGCCCAAGGACGTATCAAAACAGGACAGTGTGTGTACATTATCTGTTCTGTGACGATGTGATCCTGTTCCCTCTGGCACAGCACGAAGGCACAGCTGCTGAACCCCTGGATGAGCTGTACGATGCACTGGCAGGTGTTCTGAACGAAGAAGAATCTACTCACTGCTACAAAAACTATTTGCTGGTGAGAACTAATGCTGTGTTGTTACAAATTACTTTGAATCAGCTGAACTAAGCGACAATTGGCTTTAAAATTACACCCCCAAAAAAAAGCCACAAAAAAACCCCAGACCCGGCATGCATCTGACCTTTCTCCAGGATTCTGAAGTGTGGAACCCGCTGTCCATGCTGCTCCATCTCTCTCCTCATTCCACTCCAGCCCACAGGGGAGCCCGTCACCCTTTCCGAGAGCGTGGCTGTGGTCTCTGGAGGAACGACGGGGCTCGTCACGTGGGATGCTGCTCTTCACCTCGCCCAGTGGGCAATGGGGAACTCTGTGCTGTTCAGCGACAGGTAATGCCAGCAGCACAGGTGAAAGGCTGGGGAAGGGTGTTTTCATTTGTCCTGGGAGCGAGCTATGCAGCTGTAATTTAACAACATGCAGTATTTACCCCAAAATAACTGAAATGCGTACACCCTCTTGCTCCTAGCCGACTGTTGCCCTGTCTGTTCTGCAGCAGTCAAACTTTAACCCAGGAGAGGACCTTATAGCTCTTTTTAGATGGGTTTAAGGATCAACACCCTAATGCTGCACAGCCCGACCTGCTCTGTAAAGCAGACTCTTGACATTTCAGCTACTGTGCAGTCTGGCCAGGAACTTTAACCAGTGCACTTCCCTCTGTGATGGGACTGATCTCACCTTGCTTCAGATGGTCTACACGTGGTGCACACATCTGATCTCCTCCTCTCAGCTCTGCTTATAAGCAAAGGCACTTTCTGAGGGAGGAGTTGTATTAAGTTAGTTAAAATATCAGCCTCACATGGAAAGGAGCTGTGCTGCTGAGCTATCTCGTTTCTCTCCATCAACTATGGAAAGAACTGGACAACCACTTTAGATGGAGACAGCCATCCTGCTGAAGTCTAAAGCCAGGCAGGGACATATCTCATCCCAACGGTGGAAATGCTTTGTACCAGATGCAAAAGCAGCACTTCAGGAAATTAATTTTTACATATCTTCAGTGTTTAGCCAGTTATTTGATTGTAGATGGTTTACTCAAAAACTATTGAAATAATCTGTAGCTGATCTTACCTTTAGATACCCTTTTGGTTTCCTAACTTAATTTGGAGTCCTGGTAAGTATTTCTGTTCTTCTGTTACCCTCCAGGACAGTTTTGGAACTAGGAAGTGGGATCGGCTTCACCGGAATTGCCATCTGCAAAACCTGCAGTCCCAGGACATACATCTTCAGCGACTGCCACCCCGGCGTTCTCAAGCAGCTGACAGAAAACATCCACTTGAACGGCTTCATCGTGGGGCCTGAGACTCCTCCTCGCATCCAAACCAAGTCCCAAGGCCAGGGAGCAGAAGCAACAAATTGCCAAACACCAGAACTCATCGTTGCAGAGCTTGACTGGGGCTCGGTTACAGAGAAACAGCCGCTGGATCTTCAGCCCGACGTCATCATCGCGGCAGGTACCTGGCACGCTTCTAGCTGCGCCTCGCTGCGCGGCCGGGTTCTGTGGAGCAATGCAGAGGCAGCTGTGGGCAGGACTCGCTCAGCCCTGCTCCCGTTACCATCTCTGGAGGTGTGGGAAAGATCTTTCCCCAGTTCCTGTCACCGTTCTGCCTTTCCCAGGTACTCACCAGTTACGCACATGACACCTTTGCTTTAGCAAATCTGTTTTTCCCTTTTGCATTTTTTTTTAATCCAAAAGGAGAAGATAAATCTGTCACTCGTAAGAACCTGATCAATAGTAACGGGCAATTTTGGCATTCTCTTGAGGGATAACATACTGAAAACATCCCCAAACCCCACAAAGCTTTTTTGGAACTTGCCGATGTATAAATCTGGAGGGAGTTTATATAAAAAAAATTCTAATACTGTAAGATCTAGTAATAGTAAATTTTTTTAGCTGTAGCTATAGGATTTTACTCCCTGGCTTGGGGCTTTGTGAAGCAAAAATTGCCTGTGAATTCAGGCAAAAACAGATCAAAATATACTACATCCAGGTGAGAAAATGACAAAATGCATGTCAGCAAAGGCATCACGTGCTGCATTAGACATGTGATTCTATAAAGGGAAGTCACTGTATGGACACTACCCAGTGCCAGCCCCACTGTTCAGAGCTGCACCAGCTGGCTCCTGAAGATACCTCAGGCCTGAAGGTGATTTCCAGGCCCCCGCTGGTTGCTGTGACTGGTGCCTGCAGGACATTCCCTAGTGATGCAGCAGCAGGAGTAACTGGTGTCTGTCACTAGTACGTGCCTCAGCATTCTGTGTGGTGAGCAACCACCTCACGAGCATCAGCCCTGAACACAAACGGATGCGTCACAGTCTCCGTGTTCACGTGTGAGGCTGATGGTTTGTACTCTCAGTGATGGGTTGTCCCTTTCAGCAGTACTTGTATTTTATAGTTGTAGGTTTTGTTCTGCTTTTTGTTCAGTTGTCAATAAATATTGAACATCTTCCTTTTTGTGCAGATGTGGTATATGATCCAGAGATAATTTTAGCCCTTATCGGTACGTTACAAAACCTGGCCACTTCCAGAGCAGACAGAGAACCTCCCGAGGTCTACATCGCTTCCACCATCCGTAATCCGGACACCTACCACCTGTTCCAGGCTGAGCTTGGTAGGCACCTTTCTCATCAAGTCTATTGGTAATTCTGGCCTCTTTCCCCAGTACTTAAACTGTAGCAGAGATGAGCAGGAGCATTTTTTGGTGATGGGCATCATCCAATAGCGTGGTTCTTATCCTCGAGCTGGATTTCAGAGCGGTCTCCCTAACTGCAGTAACTTTCCCACGTGCATTTGATCAGACCAGAATTTAGCTTTCTGCTACATCCTGTTTATCACAGCTTGCATCTGTCTGTGCCAACTCGAGGTGACCTGCAAGTGTGGCAGCAGGAATCTCTAAAAAGGGTCAAGCTCAAAGCAGGAAAAGCATCTGTGCTGCACTGTCACAGTGATAAAACTCGAGATGGAGTGTGAAACTTTATCTTAACTCTTCTTTAGGGGTTAAAGAAACCAAGCAGAGAATAAATAAAATAGGGAGGGATTTGGGATTTTTCTTCATGTACTCTTCAAGAGCCTTTTGTCTGTCTGCTGCAGTTGGCTGCCCTACAGCAATTGGTTGATTCACGTAACTGTGCTGAGGTGCAGCCAAAGCATCACTTCATTAAAAATACACATGCCCGAGGCTTTGCCTGTAGCTCGCTCTACCCGCGTGCTGAAGATCTCTTACAGGGCCTGGCATGCAACTTCTGCTCCTTATTTTGACATGCAACTTTTTCTTGTGATTTATTAAGCAGAAATATGGTGCTGTGTTTTTCTTTGCAGATAAAGTTGGGATCAGATGGCAGATTATCCCCAGCCACAGCAACAGTATTTTTCTCTATGATGTGCAGCCCAACATAACCATTCTACAGCTATTTATATAGACTTGGCAAATAGGACAGAATTTGGATTTTCAGAGCAACGGGAGCTATCTCGTCCTTGCCACAAGGTTATCTTCAGTTCCAGGAATGGACACAAGAGGCACCGAGGACAGAACTATAGGCACGGGCTGTTATCAAAGTGAACTCATTTCTTCCTGCAACTGTCAGCACGTACACAAGCTGCTGCCCCTGGGGGGCATCTGCCAACCTCAAGCAATAGAAAAAAAAGTCAAACGCCCCGATGATACTGCACTTTCATTCTGCAGAAAACAACAGAATTGTGTTTTGATTTGTAAGTAGAGGGGACATCTGCAGGATCACAGGACGAGTGTCTCACATTGACAAGGGAGCAAAATGGTGTTTCATGGTAATAAATATTTACTAACATTAAAACCAAACATGTTCCAAGATGAAGAAGTTAAAAACTGCCATTACAGACAATACAAAGTGTTTATTCACTGTTCTCAAACCTATGCTGCTCCAGGAACACATCAGCTTTTTTGACAGCCCTCCTTCCCCCACCAAAAGTCATTCGTTCTGTCCCAACAAGGGGAGAACAGTCCGGTCCCAACTCTCATCCCAGCGCAGCTGCTTGGATGCACGAAGGTTTTTTCTGAAGTTGTGAAGTTTGCCTTCCAGTGTAGGAAACCCCAAGAAAAGCATCTGTAAGTTAAAAGGGAAAAACAGAACAAAAACCCCATTGTAATACATGTTTGGCTCATTCTAACCTCCCCAGTCTAAACCCTCAATGACAACGCTGTGCTCTTTGGCCTGGCCCTTTAAATGCTGAACAACAACAGTGAAAATGTTCTTGCCAGCTGCTGATTCACTTTGAAATAGAAGTGAGGCCAATAAAAACCAGTCAAGCCTTTACCTTTAGTTGTTCTGCAAGTTCATTCGAGTCCCTAAATATCAGACCATTCTCATCGTGTTTCACAAGTTCATGTAAACTGTGAACAGAAGGCAGAGAAGAAAAGGTGAGATTAAAAGCAGCAAGAGGGACATCCAAAAAGATCATGCTAGGGTATGTGTGACATCAGGATCCTGGATGTCTAGAGATGAGCTTCATACCTGGCAAAATGGAATGAAGAAGGCAGTTCTAGAAGTTTTAAATGTAAAGATTGTTTATCCCTTCTATGTCAGACTATCTAAATTCACTCTTTCAGTACAAAAGGGTCCTCTGTCTTTGTGCCACACACATTAAAAACCAGGGCAGTACTTTCAAATCAGCCCACAAGGAAAAATCTGTGTGTGATCCAGTTCACAAGATTTTCACAGAGAACTGAGCTTTCTTCACAGAGGCTGCTGTTTCCCCAGAGGACTGTAAATTCTAAGACTCTGCACACACTCAGCCCTTCCCCCAGCAGACATGTCTGTGCAGAAGGGAGCTTTGTTTAAATGAAGCATTTGGAAAGAATTCCAGGGTAGTGTTTTTTTAAGGCAAGTGGCTGCATTAAATGCTCCCAACTTAGTAGAAACTAGTGGTTTGGGTTTTTTTTTAATTTAAAAGAAAACAAACTTGAGTTCTAACTTAAGATTATTGATGAAAAAAAATTATTGCAGCATAATACAGGAATCTCATCTGATAAATGCAGTAGCTGCTGAACTCCTGCTCTGTATGATCCTGTTTTATACAGTCCACTTAAGCTGCATGGGAACAAGCAAGCTCTTACCATTCAAAATGTACTGCACACACAGGTAAGCAACAGCCAAACATATCTACCACCTTCATGGGCAAATCCAAACCACTGGATGACTTATGGAGACACACCCCCAGGTCTGCCGAGCCTGAGGAGCAAACAAAACAGGCAAGAGGCTGAATTCTCTGAAAGCAGCTCTTTAGTCTTGCTGTAAATCTTCCTATTTATGCCTAGCTTTGGGTGATGCAAACTCAAGAAGCTACATTCAACAGCACCCAGACTAACTCAATTTCAAGCACTCAGGAGAAAAAAAAAGCGCCATCTATTTTGTGACTAAAATTAGCCAGGCTTTTGGAGCATAACCAGGTGAGTGCATATTAAAATGAAGGGAATATTAAAATTTCACATTCTTAAAACAGCCTTTCTACCTCTTAAATTTCTGTGCAGAATGGGTAAATGCAGAAGAAAACTCCAGCACAACCCAGACAGGATATGCTGCAGGGCTCACTGGTGACCTCTTCCAGTTCAAGTGATTTCAAAATAGAGAAATTACAGCATTGATTTTATACATTATATTCATTAATCAAAAAGTACCAAGTGACACAGTGGTTTACAGCCCTGTAATCCAGGAGGCTCTACCCCAGCAGAATGTAGATCAAGCTCAGTATGTGTTTTACTGCTTTATTAAGCTTACTCACACTCTGTGCTAATACAGTGAACATGCTGAGGGAATACTATTCCAAGGGCATGTTCCTTTAGAATTTCCTCTACTTTTGGATACTTTATGATTTAATTTACTGAAATGACCCTGAAAGTAAGACTGGACCATCTGCAGGCACACTGTATTTCAGCACTTAGAAGAAACACAGAGCACAAAGAAGAAGCTATTATCAGCAACCCAGGTACTGTGCTCACTTCTTGGTATAACAGCCAAAAACTGCAGTGAGAAAATTTAACAATTTTGCTGGCATGAATCAAACCCAAGAATATACTGTCACTAACCAGCAACTTCATTTGGTTACTACATTCTACCAGCTCCTGTATGAAATCTTTACCAGCTCTGCAACGGTGCTAAATTGTTTCTCACACATTCTCAAGACTATTTTTAATTCACCACTTACCCAGCAAAAGAGGGTAGTCCTCAGCTTCAAGCCATGGTGTGCAGATCTGGATATGTTTAAAGTGCAGTTGACTTATCAGTCCATTGTAGTAGTCTTTCAGAGGTCCTTTACCTGTTTAAAACAGGAAAAAAAATAGTCTTTTTTATCAAGATGACTGAAAACAGTTTTGTCTGTGCATCTTACTGTAGAGCTGACAAACTCCTGTTGTTATCAGGCACATCAAAAAGGAGAGCACACACAATCCCCAAACAGACAAGTAGAAGACTGAATCTGCTTGAAAACAGCCTGAACCTGGACTTCTCTCTTTCTCTGTATTCAGAGGGATCTGCCATCAACACACAATTCTAGAATCATTTTGGTTGGAAGAGACCAATTGTTCCTCAGGTCCATCCTAAACCTCCCGCAGTGCAACTGGAGGACATTTCCTTTTGTCCTGTTGCTTGTTCCTTGGGAGAAGAGACCAAACCCCACCTGGCTCCAACCTCCTGTCAGGGAGTTGTCAAGAGCAAGTTGTCTCCCCTGAGCCTCCTTTAGGATAAGCAATCCCAGGTCCATCAGCTGCTCCTCACAAGACTTGTGTTCATCTTCAGCAGACTGTCAGCCAACACCCCCAGGTCCTTTTCTACCAGGCACTTTCCAGTCGCTCTGCCCCCACCTGGAGCACTACAGGGGGTTGTTATGACCCAAGTGCAGGACCCAGCCCTTGGCCTTGTTGAACTTCACCCCATTGAGCTCAGCCCGTCAATACGACCCAGTCTTGACCTGCATTTTGCCTACAGCCATAGGACAGCCAAATAACTAATGCCAAGTTACATCAGCACAACTGGCCCTTCAAAAATCACACTGATTTTTAATTTGCTCTTAAAGAGCAAGCAAACCAAAGAACATTCATTCTGTCTACACAACATTTTGGCATTTCTTCATTTGATGGTCCTCTTTTGCAGCACTAAATAAAAATCTTTCTGCTTAAGACTCCAAAAGCAGGATTTTAAGGTTCTTTTGCAGCATCATCTCGATGCTTAAATTGTGCTGAACATGGAGTAATGCACCACTGCACTAGACAATGAGGCCAAGAGCTTCTCCTGTTCAAAGATGCACCAAGATCACACATCTGTAACAGTCCAGCTACAGCTATAAATCACTACTCTTATAGCCAGACACACAAGACAGCAGTCCCTCCTATCTCTTCACTGTCTACAGAAGAGTCAGCATAGAACAGAAGTGGAAATGAAGTCTCCTGTATCAGCACTGAAAGAGCTGTAACATGAATAAACTCTTACCAGTAATCACACATACTAAAGATGGAAGCTCAGCTCCCTCATTGATGTACTGCTCGTAACCTGGAGAAGATAAAAAAATATATGAGAGTCAACAAATACACAGATGCTTGTTCTAGGAATGGTCACAGTGTATTAATTGTTTGGCTTCCTATTGCAAGTAATTTCTCTGCAAGCGCAGGCCCAGTAAAATAGTAAATTTAGCAATGTTAAATTCAACAAACTCCTACAGAAATAAATGATGGTCTGTTTAAAATGCACTCTTTGTAAAGCATTTGTTCAGCCACACCGTAGCTACACCATAGCAGCTGTTTGAATAGATCAGTTTAGAAACTGCAGCTGCAAAGTCTACAAAGTAAAACAATCCATGTTCCCCTCCCAAGGACCAGTGGCTCTGGAGAGCGTACTTAGTAGCTTCGAAAATAAAACTGCTGATTACAGGTTGGTTGAAATATAATTCTCCCTGACAACTACTCCAACTGAATCTAGATGTTGCACTTCTGTATTGCAGCTACTACTCTATTTCAATAAACACACCTGCATTTTCACTTGGAAGCATCGTGCTTTAGTGAAACCCTTCGGAACTGTGCAGAACACACCATTCCCCTCTGAAGAGGTGAGATTAATTCCTTCACACCTACCTTCCAAAGCTTTTAAAAGGATTGAAAAGTCTTCATCCTCTGAAAGAGAAAGCATGATTAGTGGCAATCCTATTTCTACAATTTATAGTGAATTATTGCCTGTAAATAGCAACAATCCCCACCCTCACCTACATGACTTAAGTATGGACCTTGGTTTTCCTATTAAAAATCTGCTGTGACTATTGTAATAAATAAAAGTTTCTAAACATATACAGGGTGAATTTACTCCTGTTACTGGCAACGTGGTAGATACATAAGCCACAAACACAGCACATCCTCAAAGGTATCAAGTTAAAATATTTTAGTTTCTCAAGCTAGAGAATTATGTGCAGAAATTGTCCTGTTAGTTCAAAAGTATAGGCAATTCTACCCATGGTTACTAGAAATGGATTTGTTTCCACTCTCCACTCCCTGTTTCATACAAAGAAAGTGAGAAAATTATGTAATACACATAAATCACAAATAAAGGAGTATATTTTTTCAATCTGTTTTACACCACCATGCAGGACAGTGTGCCTAGAATGAAAGTTAAAAGAAGAAATCTCTTGTATTTGTTTTATCTTTTGTTAACAGTGGTTAAACATTATAAAAAAACCACCCTGTTTTCAAACCTGTCCAGCTTGTGCTGCTGATTAGAAGAGCTGGTCGTTCTCTGGTTTTGATCACACATCCACTTTTTTCATTCACTTCTGTGAAGGCAGACTGCTCTGCGGGCGACCCGACAGCCTCTGCGCTACGGGAACAGAATGTCCTGAGTATGGGCTACACGGACAGACAGACAGACAGCACGCACCAAATGAAATGCTATGCCCAACTGGCAGGAATTTCCAAATGCTTTCAGACTTGTTGCCCAACTTCTCTAAAAGCAAGGTCATTACAGTACTGAGCTGCAGAGACACCTGCTGAGAGAGGCCATTCTTCATCTTTCCGATTGCTACGCGGAGCCTCATGACACTGCTGCTATAGCCACAATTCCATCTTCTAACAACACCCTTTTCGCAACAAGTTCATAACGTAGCCTTTCCAGCTCTGTCACAAACGTGGAGGCCAACAATACATTTATGCAATTAAACTCAAAATCTATACATTCTGTTCTGAAAAGAAACCACTATATAGTATAGTTTTCAATGCTTTTTCAATCATCAGATCAGTAAAATAAGTCCTGGTGAAATCCTGCACGTAGCCAGAGAGGAACATTTAACACTTAGAGCAGGATCTCGAAAGCTCTCTGCATTAAGTGAAAGGAGGGGATGCTGTGAACAAAGAACCCAGTCACTGCCATCGAGTTCAGTGGAAACTAGACAACAACTGCTGAGTTCCACCCTAGAGATATTCTATTACAGATCACCGCAGCACTCATGACAACTTACAAATAACCCACCCCTCTTACTATTTCACACACCAAGTGCTGTGTTATCACAGTTTGACTTCATTCCTTCTGGCCTCTGCTCGTGGCAGTCAAGCTGACGTGCTGGCTAAGAGCACACGGAGACCACTGCCCAGTGTTCAGCAACTTGTGCCCACATGCACAAGAATTTCTGCTAAGTGCAGTAACTTTACATCATTCAGTTTGTAACTGTGTGTTTTACTTACACATACCGTGGCTTAAAAGGCTCGTAGTCCTTGGCAAGTTTCATGTACAGATGATGCTGGAGTTCTAATGGTGTTTCCCTGAAATACGAAGCTGGCTTGTCATACAGCGTTACTGCCCTGAGCAAAAGAGATACACAAGGCAAGTACAACACAGATCTAACAAAAAGTAAATCAATGCAGCAAAATCATTACTTTTTCTCTGTCTCTTACAGCTTTCTGTACTCCTCAAGTTTGCTGGAATACACCGAGGTGGATGCACCAACCCTCTAACAAGGGACCCCACTCTTGAGTGCATTTTCAAGGGGGGTAATGCAACAACAAAGACTGCAGACACCACTGCCCTGATTTTTAAACTTACTTCATAACCCTTCCAAGCAACCTTGATCTTAAAGCCTGCAAAAGAAAACGCTGCAGGGCAGGCCAACCATTACAAACCACAGCAATGTCTGCCTCATTCCAGTTCTCAGAGGTAACAAACTTCTGTAACACCAGGACTGCCACCTTCTAGTCAAAGTGATGTCAATTATGAAGGGTCATGAAGATTCTTGAAAGTCCATGCTCCACTGGCTCATTAGAAACCTGAGCTAATGTGTTTCAGTGGGGACAGATGGGCTTGGGAAAGTTACTTTTCTAAGATTCCTCCAAATGCAGAATCATCAGGGCTACGTTCTTTTGGTTTATCTCCCATATGCACACCCTAGTTTGTTATGGGCACGTGACTTACTTTATGTTGCAGTTCACCCACAGATCTTCTTTCATTGCATTAGTGACACACAAGTTATAGTCGGACAAACGCCCAAAAAGCTTTTCATACCTGACAAAAATTAAATCTGTGTTAGAAACCACAGGCAAGCCATCACATTAGCCAAACAGTAACTGCCCACTGGCACCCGTGCTAAGGAAAAGCCAAACAAAACTCAAAGAAACACAACTGTCCCCAGTAAGTGAAATGTAATTACCAGTTACTGACTGGTTCCTCATACTGGAGCAGTATCAGTTATGAGAAGGGATACAGCATGACTCCCTTATCCTTAAATCCTAAGAACACCACACTCAAAAGCCTTTAAAGCCTTTATCTACATGTAACCAACAACATTCAGCCAGAAGCAGCCCTTTAAAGATGAGCTGGAGTGTAAGGCAGCATGAAGAGAATTAAAAAGCCCAGTACATATAAAGTCATTCTAGTAATGAGATCAAATATGGACCTAGAAACAACCTGCCTTTCCTACGTGTGTACTAAAGGCTCTTCACAGAACACTCTTTCTGAAATAAAAAGTTTAACACACCAAATACAGAAATCCTTCCCAGAAAAAGCCCTTCCCTAATTCACTCTCCCCAGGAATTTCCATCCTTCTGAATTGTGCAAAGCTATATAAGTTACAAGGAGGAGAAGAAATAACTGTACAAACCATTCTGCAATGTGTACTAGCGGGTGACTTCTTCCGTGACTCAGGCTCATTACAGTGTATCCGTAGTTGTGCCAATCAACGATCAGTTTGCTCCCCCAGAAAAGACAGGCTACCCAGGCAACAGCTATGCTGGGTAAGCCTGGAGGGTTCTGTTCAGTGTATGAAACAGGTAAAAGTGTAAGAGTGTGGACAAGCAGCAAACACAACAGAACTACTAGAAAAAGAAAATCACAACTGAAATTCCATCTCTTTAAAGGGTCTTAATAAACAGAGACAATTTTGTATTCACCAACTACAGAACTGACAGTTTCTCCTAGAAAGACTGGTGGGCACTTCAAATCTTCCTGTTGGGCTGGGACCAAAATTCCCCTCCAGTAAACACACTAACATTTCTCTTAAGAGCTTTTCTTTACTACAATCCATGCCAATGAAGTTCAGAAGATCAAAACTTAACAGGGAGAACAAACATCAGTTGTTAACAGAAAAATCAAAGGTTAGAGACAGATAAACAGTTTTATATAGTTTTACACCATTGATCAGGGCAGTTTTAGTTCTTGTATAATTAGAACAATGTCTGAGACTGCTAAAAAAGCTCTGTAATGTAGTACTGTTTATTTTTATTAAAATTAACAACACAAAACATACCTGAAGAAGAATATAGGATGGCTGCTCTATCTTCAGCATCGTATACAGTAACTGTATTGCCTGCACAATGACTTTTACAACATACTGGAAAAGCTTTGGGCCAACTGCAAAACGACAGAAAAGCCGTTAAGAATCGAGCTCTCCAGAAATGTGCCCCTCATACAGAATCAGCCATCTCTGCAATGGAAGGTTTAAAATAACTACACTGTAGAAAATTGGCTTTAGGCACTCATTTCACAGGCCCTACAAATTCCTGTTCTGTATTTTGTATAGGAAGAAATGAGGGTACATATGGATAAACAGGCACACAGGGTGGGGGGGGAAGAAAAATGGAAAATGGACAATATTTCCCCATATCCTCCTGCATATGAACTGCATTAACAGTCTCCAATGCTGTTCGAAGCAGGCAGGGGGGCACCAGGCTGCGCCAGCATCCCCGCTCTGGACCACACTCCCCGCGGCAACCAGCTCCGAACCCCTTCGCGCTCTTCATTTATCCACGTAAACCGTTTCCCTTTCCCCGCGACCACCACTTCCCGACAACG
>VWZY01000338.1:202544-225009 GCA_013399075.1 Chloroceryle aenea | reverse complement strand
ATTCCTGCCATGCTCTCACGTGAGGGACAGCTGCTCCCCACTCCTCCTGCCCCCTTCCCTGGTACAAGCTCTTCCTGTTGAAGCATCCTGTTGCATGCAGGATCCTGCTGTGTCTGCACTGTCCTAGGGAGGCTGTAGCCCTGCAGATGCCCAGAGCTCCAATTCCTCCTGCCTGTGCCTGTACCACTTGTGTTACTGGACAACTTCACATAGGCCTCCACTCTGGGTCCCAGTAAGAGGTCACTGTTTGTAAATATTTAGTTGTTTCAAGTTCTCTTGTCCATGTCAGCCTGCAGCCTTCACTTGCCAGGCTGCTCTGCCACTGCCTCACTTGGTGGTGGGTGACCATCTCCCTCCCGTGTCATACCTGGTTTAAAGCTCTGCTTGCTCCGTTGCCTCTTTACAGAAGTTACTTCTGTCTCTCTTGGTCCCATGGATGCCATCTCTGCCATCACCAGCTTCCACAGATCCCCAGGCATCCAGCAATGGCTCTGCCAGGTTCTTTCTGCCCTTATTATCCTGGCTCAGGTCCAGCGGCCACACTGGTGGCAGGAGTTGTTTCATGCATCTGAGTGGCCTGGGACCATCACTGGCTGCCGTTCTGTGTGGAGTAGTGGAGAACAGGGTCTCTACGGTTGCTGAAGTGATGTTTCTCACTGCCTGGCCTTCATTCAGCCACCTTCTTTCTCCCTGCTTCTGAAGCCTGCTAGCAGCAGAGGAGGCTTTGACATGACTGCTGTGATAGTAACCCTCATGCTCTCTCTTTCCTAGTTACCTGTCTGAGGAAGATGTCTTGGATCAAGCAAATCCTTTTGTGCAGCTTGTGAGTGGGGTAGTTTGGCTTCTCAGAAACGGAGAAGTGTACATCAATCAGAGTCAACTGGCTGAGTGTAGTGAAACTCAAACCACAGGTAAAGATTTTCAAGTCCAGCTTCAGCCTGAGTGTCCTTCTGATGGGGCCACTGGAAGGAGGGGGTAGCAGTGGAGACCATGTTGTCTACTACTCAACTTGCTTAAGAGGTCCAAATTTCTGTGCTACTTTACACTGGGTCTGCAGCAAGTGCAGTGCATGCAATAGGCTGCTGCGAGATGAGTCTGCACTCGCCTCCTTGGGGCTGCTCAGGAGAATTTGCTGAGGACTGTAAATAGCAGTGGCATGACTGGTATTAATATTTGTCCAGAGAAACTCAAAAGCAGATGCTTTCATGGGGGTTTAAAGCTGAAGGCTTCCGAATCCCTTTCTTTGTCACTGTGCCAGAGGAAACCTTAACAAAAGCATTTCTGGAAATGTTACTTCTAGATGGGCCTGGATGAACAAGAGGAATGTGGGCTCCATTCTCATGTTTCAGTTTAGATGAGCTCCCTGCTGGGAGCTGGTTTGCAGACAGCTCTGTCTAAAGAGCCAGTTCTGTCACCCAGCTGGTATGTCAGTTGTCCCCTCTCCTGCACAGGAACCTTTGAGAGGTTCATCAATGTGATCTCAGCCAGGACTGCAGTCGGACACGACAGCCAGGGGCAGCTGGTCTTGGTTCATATGGATGGACAGACGGAATCCAGAGGGTAAGGCCAGGGTTGTGGTGAGGTCTTGGGGTAAGGGTGAGATTGGTCTTTAAATTCTGTCACTGAAACTGGAGGGACTCTGTGTCTGCCAGTGATAAATTTGAAGACAGAGCTCAGGAGGCGGACTGAAGACACCGCTGTTTGGTGTCCTTCTGGCAGAGCCAGCAGAGGCTAAGGCAGCCTGCAGGCAGCAAGCCAGCATACCTGGGGTGAGAGCGCCTCCCCCTCCACTGAGGAGAAGCACCAAGCTTTCCAGCACAAGGTTTCATCGAAGTCAAACAGTGTGAAGTAGCAACTGTTTGCTTTTGTAGGGTCAACCTCTGGGAAATGGCTGACTTCCTGAAGCAGCAGGGAATCATCAACGCTATCAACCTGGATGGTGGAGGGTCTGCAACGCTGGTCTTAAATGGGACCCTTGCAAGCTACCCATCTGAGCACTGGTAGGTGCTGGTGGCGTGTGCCCAGGGCTGAGCAACTCACCACTGTGCAGAACTTGGTCCTGCCCTTCTGCTCTGCTAGGGACCGAGTCTGCATTGCTGGTTGATCACCACAGAAAAGCAAGTGACAGGTTTTGAGAGGGAGAAAGACTCTAAAATGTAAAGCCATTTAGTGACTACCTATTTTTTGCCACTTAGTCATCCGGGATTAAAGTTTTATCTGCTTTCAGACATGCAGTAAAGCTGATGGATGGGACTGAGTGGCCTGATATGGAAATCGGATAAGGAAACAGCTCTTAAACTGGGAGATTCAGAGCTGCATGTTCATGGGAATTAGCAGAGATCTGTCAAAGCTTCTTGTCATGGAAGAGAAGCGCTGACTTGGAGACCCTGCCCTGCCTCATGTGAGGGAACCTAAAGAATATTTTACTTTAAATTTAGCTTTTTAGTCATTTCTGACTGTAAACACAAAGGGATTTAAAATTTAGTTTGCAGTCTGACAGTTGAAAGGCAAGCATTGCTCTAACTCTTCACGTATCAGAGCAGATAATGTTCCAGGAAGGGCCAAAGTTAGGGAAGCTGGGACTGCTTAAAGGGAGGCTTTGCATCTTGCTTTCTGTCATTCCACATTTGAAATCACTCCTATCCCATAGGAGTTAACACTTCATAAGAGCATGGGCTGAAATCTAGTAATGGTCTTGTTTGCCAGCATGAATCAGGATGAAAATTGGTGGACGATATCGAGCGGTTTCACATAGAGGTGGGAGCAGCACTGTGCTGCTGTGGCTTACAGGACCTGTCTTCTGTCCCCAGCTCCTTTGACAAAATGTGGCGTTGCCCTCGGAGCATCTCGACCATCCTGTGTATCCACGAGCCAGCCTGTGAGCCTGCAGACTGCAGCGGCCACGGGGACTGCGTGGCAGGGGAGTGCCACTGCACAAGGGACTTCTGGAGAGGTCCAGCCTGTGACATCTTGGACTGTGGACCTTCCAACTGCAGCCTGCACGGCCTCTGCACTGACTGTGAGTTCCTGTCAAAGCACAAAGGCTGTGACACAGAGATGCCAGTGGGTGCCCATGGGTGGCTCTAGGGGAAGCACAGCCTTCAGTGTCTATACTGGGGAATCATGGAATCATTTTGGTTGGAAGAGACCTTTAAGCAAATTGAGTCCAACTGTTAACCCAGCACTGCCAGGGCACCACTAACCCATGTCCCTCAGCACCACAGCTCCGAAACCCCTCTAGGGATGGGGACTCCACCCCTGCCCTGGGCAGCCTGGGCCAGCCCTTGACAACCCTCAAGGGGAAGAAATTGTTCCTCAGGTCCAACTCAACTTGAGGCTGCTTCCTTTTATCCTGTTGCTTGTTCCCTGGGAGAAGAGACCAACCGCACCTGGCTCTATCCTCCTTTCAGGGAGGTATCAAGAGCAAGGTCTCCCATGAGCATCCTTTTTTCCAGGCTGAACAATCCCAGATCCCTCAGCTGCTCCTCACCAGACTTGTGCTCCAGAACCTTCCCCAGCTTTGTTGCCCTCCTCTGGACATGCTTCAGCCCCTCACTGTCCTGCTTGGAGTGAGGGGCCCAAAACTGAACCAGGATTCAAGATGCGGCCTCCCCAGTGCTGGTCCAAGCCAGGATGCTGGTGGCCTTCTTGGCCACCTGGGCACACGCTGGCTCATCTTCAGCTTGCCGTCAACCAACACCCCCAGGGCCTTTTCCTTCAGGCAGACTTATCTCTTACCTGCCTGCAAGGCACCGCACTGGGGTCTCAGTGCATCACTGTGTGCAGCCTTGGTTAGTCCACAGAGCCCTTTCCCACACTGGTGGGAAGGAGTGTAGTTCCCATGTACTGGCACCAGCAGCCAAGCTCTTATGTAAAATCATTTTGAATCTAGGGCCTGCTGTAACATCCACCTCCAACTTCTGCTTTCTGTGCCTGCTCAGCCCTCTTTTCCTGTTTCTGTGCTACCTCCCTTACTCAACTCAGTCACATTTGGCCCAGTGAAGCGGGTGGACAGAGCTCAGGGGGCTTCAGGTGTTACTCACAGTTGACCCACTGCTAATCTCTGGAACTCCAGGAGGTTCTGTTGTGTTTGGGTGTGTGGCTGAGCCTAACCTGTGTGTGAGTTCAGCATTCCTCTTCTGCAGGTTCTCTGGCAGGGAGAGTTAAGAGGGCACCCCAAGGAGCAGTGGCTCCTTATTTTGAATTCCTGCTTGTTCTTTCTCCCTTGTTAACACCTGTTTGTGTTTGCACAGCTGGATGCCTGTGTGACGCTGGCTGGATTGGCAGCAACTGCAGCAAAGGTAATACTGACTCCCAGCTCACCCTGCCCCTTCATAGCCAACCAGAGGACAGTGTGAACCACTTGCAGGCCACTGGCCACCTGCACGGGTGGGTGACTGGTGGAGGGAAGCACTACACACTGTGCTTTTCTCTTTGCCAATGCAAGTTTAATTGTAGCCTGAGCATTTTAAGATTGACTTGGAGTGAAGCACTCGAAGCCCTTGCTCCTTGTTCAAGGCACTGACTTGGCTTTTCTCCTCTAAGCAGCCATCAAGAGGCTGCTCCATGGGTGTAAGTGTGGGGTGGGTCCCTTGCCTGTGCAGCAAGGGCTCTGCTGAGGTCTGTGTTTGTCTCCTGTAGCTTGTCCCAGTGGTTTCTATGGGGATGCCTGCACCCAGAAATGCCAGTGCCAGAACGGCGGCTCGTGTGACCCTGTGCACGGAGCCTGTTCCTGCCCGGCAGGATACTATGGCACCAGCTGTGAGCAAGGTAAGGGCTGCTCTGGATAATGGCCTGGGCCAGGGAGAGGATTTTGTGTCACATCTGAGCCACTTGTCGCAGGCAAAGCAAGGGTGAGGGCTGCCAGGGAGGCTCAGGCATCAACTTCACTGCTGGGAGTGTAACCTGCAGCTCCCAGCATTCATGGCTTGCCCATCCTACCCAAACTGGCTAAAAAGCAAAGGAGGTTGCTGAGGGGAGAGAGGAGTTTGCTTCATCATTACAAAACCATGGCTGCCTGGTTAGTCTCTGCCCCAAAGAGCTGTGTTGCTTTCCCAAAGCTCCTGAGTGTAGAACACAAATATTTGAGCTCCCTTTGCTGGAGGGTGTTGCACCAGGCATTCCTGCAGCCCAAGCTTGGGGTGATCCCAGTCAGTGAGCACAAAACACTTCAAAGGGTTTTTCTGGCTTTCAACCTTTGAACTCCTGTGCTAGTGCTGAGCAAGTCAGTGGTGTTCTCGAGTGTGTAACCACCCCAGCTTCTCACCTGCTAGAGGCCCCATATATCCAATGACCTGCTCTAGAAAGAGGGCAAGTGAATGACAGCATAGGTGTAAACATCTTGCCTGCATGGTCCCAGTGGTGATACTTTGTTCCCAGCCTAGCAATGCTCAGCCAGCCCCCTCCCTGTTGGGCAAAAACTTCTCTGTGACAAACAGAACAAGAGCAGTTAACTCACAGTTTGGCGCTCGCAGGGTGGGCCGGTAGCAGAGCTTTGTCAGGCTGCAGGAAACCTGGGGTCCTGACTGCTTAGAGAGTGACCAACCTCTTCATCCTCTATTTCCTAGAGTGTCCCATGGGCTGGTATGGGCCAGACTGCCAGAAACAATGTGCCTGTGAACAGATGTGTCCCTGTGACCGCAAGACTGGCAGCTGCAACGTCACCTACGGGTTGGCAATACAGGACGAGTTAAGCAGAGGTACAGCAGTCATATTTTTAAAAAAGAAAAGAACCTGGATGAGCAGTTTTAGTGCATTATGTTGTGTTTGCTGAGCTCCCAGCTGGAGCTGGCTGTTATCTTACCTCAGCTGGCTCTTTTTTAGGGGAATTTTACTAAGAAAATTGCCCTCTAGTGCTGACTTTCTTCCTTCCATGCTTTGTTTTCCAGCTGCGCAGTGTTGGGCTTCCCGAAATAAGGGAAGGAGCAAAGAGAAATTCTCTCTGTCAGAGTAAGTGCAATACTCACTGTATCTGTGCAGTACCAGAGATGTGTATCTGTACACACGTGTCTGTGCCACGAGCTCACAGCGAGCTGGAGCTGTTCACACCTCCTCCTGGATGCCAGGGCAGTGGGGCAGTGAGGCAGTGATGCAGAGAGCTCTGCTGCTTCATCTGTGTTCCAACTGCATTGTGTCACCCCCAGCAGTCAGATGGGAAAGGGGAGAGCAGGGAAGGTGCTAAAAACTTCATTGTGAGATAAGTGCTGAGCTGCAGCCCTATCAGGGACAGTCCAGACCCTGAGCCTGGTGTTCTGCAGTTCAGTTAACAGAGCCACCGTTCTTCTACTGCTGCACTGTGTGTGCAACAGCCAGACCCAGACAGGTCTGACACCAGCACAGAGCTTCTGGCAGGTTGGTGATGCTCTGCAGCCACAGATGAGACCTTGTGAGCTGGGGGGAAAGCTCAAAACATCCACTTGCTCTGGCTGCCAGAGCAGCCTTTCAGAGGGTCTCACAGACCCTCTGCTGGGAGGCCAGGCTGACAGAGTTGGGGTTCTTCAGCCTGGAGAAGAGAAGGCTCTGGGGAGACCTTCTTGTGGCCTTTCAGGCCTTCAAGGGGCCTGTCAGAAAGATGGAGACAGACTTTTGATCAGGGCCTGTTGGGACAGGACAAGGGGGGATGGTTTCAAACTAAAAGAGGGAGATTTAGACAGGAGAGAAGGAAGCAATGTGTTACACTGAGGGTGGTGAGTCCCTGACCCAGGGTGCCCAGAGAGGTGGTTGATGCCCCATTCCAGGAACCATTCCAGGTGAAGTTGGCCAGGGGTCTGTCTGAGAAACCTGCTCAGATTGCAGATGCCTCTGCTCACTGCAAGGGGGTTGGACTAGACCTTTAAAAAATCCCTTCCCACCCAAACCAGTCTGTGACTGATTTGCACACTGGGAACATGCGAAAGCAGGGGAAGAGCTGTTACTTGTGTATTTTTCTTCTGTCTGACAGAGAAACCTGGATGTCCATGACCTCTGTCTTGGCTCTGCTTCTGGTGATGAGCACCATAGGTAATGTAGGCCTCCTTCTGAAGGCCCGGTCAGAGAGGCACCCTGAGGGCGGGGACTATCTCTACCACCCGCTGCGGGAGATGAACGGGGACACCAGCCACACCTCCACCTCTGCTGCCTGTGAGACAGAAGATACTCAGGACCAAAGTCAAGCCCTCCTTCAGAGTCCTGGATGAGGAGAGAAGAGATATTCTACTCTGCACCTTGTGCTGCTGCTCCTCACTGACTGTAACAGACCTGCAGTGTACAATTAAAACTGCCAGCTAACCCCTGAGCAATCCCTCAATCCAAGGAGCAACCTTGCTTCTGGCCCAGCCCTCTTGGGAATACAGCTGCCTTCCCTGCCTCCCACTGCAGCTCTAGCCCCAGCAGACAGTGCTGTGGGATCAGCTGCCACGGGGATACTGGGCACAAGCACCGGGGCCAGCTCCACAGGCAGCAGTGGGTAAGGGTTCCACGGCTGCAGCAGGGAAGGAAAGGGGCTGGTTCCCTCACTACTTGAGCTATAGGCACAGTCCTTTTTCTCCTGAGCCATGGGTGGTATTTTTAAGATGCAAAATAAATTGCCTGTAGTAGAAAGCTAGGCTTGAGGAGGCTGTCTTAAGGACAGCTTAGTCTATTAACTGCCTCTCCTTCCCTGGTAAGACTTCTGGCAGAGGAAAGAAGTTTGTTTTAAAGTGCTGAAGCAGGTGCAGCACACAACAGAACCAGCACTCCTCCTCCTGGCCCCAGTGCTGGGCTCCAGGCTGACATGCAGGGCTGGGGCTTTCCTGCACCCAACTCCTCAGTGCTGACTGCCCAGCCAGAGCCTTTTCTTAGGCAGTCTTTACTCCCAGCAGCAGTCTGAGAGGAGGGTGGTGAGCACTGCATTCTTACAGCAACATAAAAAGCCTTTTCAGTTAAACCTTGGGCAGCCCAAGATCCTGAACATCTCAGCTGGAACTGGGACATACCAGCTTGCAGAAAGCATTAAAAAAATAAATAGTATTTGAGTTTGTTTCCATAGAAGGGAAAAGTGGCCTTTAATGTGCTGCTGTAATGGTGCAGAGAGGGGTTTAAAGCCTGTCTGAGCCTGACTATTAACATTTTTATGCACTCTTTTTTTATCTCCAAGTAAAGTCTATGTATTTTTTGTGCCACTGTTGGCATCAAATCAACCTGTAAACAGAAAATTCTATTTTTCTATTATTTACAGAAAATTATTTGAAACTTGAATAAAGTCTGTTACCTCTGTAATGGCCTCAAACTGTGGGTAACCCTGGGCTGCAGGAGACGTGATCATTTCCCTGTTCATCTCTGCTGGCCATTAAGAAACCCTCAGGCTCTTTTTGTTTTAAATATCCAACTGCATCTCAGGACGATGCGTGGATGGCACCAGCCAGCTCTGTGGTGTGAAAAACAAAAACACTGGTTCTACAGGAAAACATTCAAAAAGTTAAAAAGAACTGACTACAAGAGAGCAGCCCATTAAATTTCCAGAGTTTAGCACCATGTGAACAGTTATATCAAACACCAAGACAATTTCTTTGGAGATGCTTTTTTATTTCCAACGTAATAGAGAAGTGCACAGCTCCCACCAGAACCCACAGATACTGTCACTGAGGATGGCATGTTGCAAAGCACCGGGTGTTTCACTGGTGCTCAAAGAATGCCTGGTGGGGGGGAGGTTGAGAGAAATTGGGGCTTCACTATATAAAAATGAAGTTGGCTGCAAGGGAGAGAAATTTAAGTGCTTGCTGGAAAAATGAATGCCCATGTAACGTATCTGAGAGAGCTTGGAAGGGGATGTTGATGTCATTAAAGCCAACGCATGTCCCATGTTCCAATTTACCCTTCCAAGAGAGAAATAATCAGATGTAAGAATCAGCACAAACATGTTGGAAGAATATTAAAGCTAAAAGCATGCAGGAATCTTTGACAAGTCCCAAGAGCTCTGTCTCTTGCATTATTTGGCTCACAGCATGAACTTTTCAGGTACTAAAGAAGCGTGAGCCAGAAAAATGCAGTTGGAAATGCAGGATTCCTCTGGCTCTGGCATGGTTGACTCAGCTACTGCCTCAGGACCTTGCAGCATCACACCTGAGCTGAGTGTAGTGTCAGGCTTGGTCCTTCCTACTGGGAATTCTGAGTTGGAATGGATTTTAAGGTGACTGATAATGGCATTTTCATAAATCTTCCAATGAACAAACCAAACTGGGATGATGAATGCTTAAGATGGTTTTTTACCCTGGAAGGGAATTGACACAAGCCAAGTGGGCAGCCATAAGGCTGGAGGACCATGGGCATGTTGAGCTCTGTGGCAAACACCTACACAGCCAGAGCAACGGCAGCCGCTTGGAATTCCCCCCTGACACAACAATTGGGATTGCTCTTCCCACAACAGCAAGTACAGGAAGCCAAGAAACAAGCAGGATGTGCTCTCAGTGCCAGTTTACAGCTCAGCTCTCAGCACCACACCGAGCTGAGCCTGCCTCAGCCTCTCTACAAGGCTAAGCTGTTCTGGCCACTGCAGGGGGATTAAAAACCCAAACGAACAAACAACAAAAAGCCCTTTTCAAACCTCAAAGAGCAAAACATTTAGTCAAAATGCCTCAGTCACAGCATCCCAGCTTTGCCCCAAATCTAGTCTGACATCCATTTCCCACCAGTAACATGCCCTGTGTTTGCCTTTCCCAGTCCTCCTGGGACAGAAGCTGGTAAATGCCTGGATGAGGAAAACCAGTGGCAATTGCTGAGAAGAAAGGTTTCCCATATGGCTGTATTTCACTGTAAACAATGGCACAGCACCTTGCCCCCCAGTGCAGCACCCCTTCTTGTGAGATCTTGTATCAAAAGTGGCAACAGCTCCTTGAGGTAGGTCTTGTGTTTTGCATATTGAATATTTGAAAGAAGGAAAAGCCCCAATTCACCAAGAAGCAATTTAAGTACCCAGCAAGTTACCTGAACGCAACCCAAGCTCTGGAACTGTTGCTGGGATGCTGCTGGGGAGCAAAGGGGGCCCGGCTGCACCACCAGGGCAGCACCCAGAGCTGGAGTCCACTTCATGAGGTTCTGGCTTACAAGATGGAGAGATGAGTGGCTCCCAGGGAGCCAGAGTCCTGAACTCCTCCCAGTCTCACCTCACAAGAGGTTGCTGTGAAGCAAACTGCATTTTATTTTCTAAAGCACACTGATGTCATTTGGGGGGGGGAAGATGGGTTAGAACAATTCTGCCTTTCTTGTATCTGCAGTTCAAACACTCAGCTTTAAAAAGCACAGGACAGCATCAGCCACAGCATCCAGGCTGTTGCCCCCTTTCTAATGACATTCAAGAAACAAAAGGGGAAAAAAATAATCAATCTATAGTGGATTATTTAAACTGGTAGGTGGAATATGCCAGGCAGTTTTGCTTAAAATTGACAAGGGAGAGATCACAAGCTGCTTCCCAAGCAGAGGAGTGCAGCCATTGCAGGTGGGGCAGGCCAGCAGGACTGCTGAGGAACTAGAGAACAGCACACCCCATTTAAAAAACAAAAACCCAACCAAAACAAAAATGAAACGAAAAGCAACCCACAAGGAAAGAAAATCCAGTGCAAGGGAAGAGACTCTCAAGCAGAGCAATCCAAGGGAAACTCAGGAATGTTACCACCATGGGACGTGACCAGCCATGTAAGAATCAACCACGGGAAGCTGAAATCCCAAAGCAGCACAGAGAGGACAAGGCTGGGTTTGAAGCTATTTCTAGCATCAAAATTAATGATGGATAAAAGTATTTTACATCAGGGATGTGCATGTGCACTTGTAATTCTGGAACTCTTGATTTTCCAGAGCCAAGGTAGTACTTTCCTCTCTCCATCAGACTCCAGTGATGCAGAAATGCCAGAGACAGGTCTCATCTGTCCAGGAGAAATAGTGAAGTCCACTGAACAGCTGGGAATTCTCTGAAATCAGAACTTTCCCAGGGCCTGCATAACCCAGTGACCTGTTTCACAGGGAGAAATGCAAAGTGGAAGAGTAATTTCCTTGGCTCCAATCCCTTAAACCCCAAACAACATAAACACATCAAGTTCCTCATCTCCCCTTGTTCCAAATATTGGGGCTTTTTCCCCCCTTAGGCTTCCTGAGGCTTCAAAACCAGGCATTAAAAAGCAGGGTTAGAAGGAACCTCTTTACACATAGGTGGTTGTTAGCTGCAGAGATTACCCAAATCTTAATAAAAACTTAGTAAGAGGCAAAGAAGCCCCAAATCTTCACTGAGAAACATGGCCATGGATCCAGAGGATCTGGAGGAAGAACCCCCCTGCCACGACCACTGCACTTCCCACAGACCAGGCCCAGAACTGTGTGTGCTGCTCCCAGATGGGGAGCTGGAAATTCATTCATTTTAGGCCACACTGGCCACACCATGTGACACGAGCCACTCGTCTGGGCTAACCTGACCAACCACTGAGGGAGCTCTGTCCCCTTCCTTCTGCAGGCAGCAGATCTGAGCAGGCCTAGTCTCCAGTTGGACTCAAAAGCAAACATCTGTGCACATCACAAGTCCTGGATGTGGTCCAGATGCAAATACTGCCCAAGGGCAACCAAGTATTTGACACCTACTCTCACTTGGTTGTCACCTAGGCAAGAATATTTGCAACCTCGCTACCCAACCTGGTAAAGGGATCACTAGCACCTTTGCTACACATCTACCTCTGGAACAATCAGGGGAGATAATGGATGAACATGGCATTTGTGGTGTGTCAAAGATGCACAATCCTCTCAAGTCCTGAACCAATCCTTGCTTCTTAATGCTGAGAAACATCCCTCTGGAGTCCAAAAAGCCCTGGCCTCTGACCCTCCCCTCGCAGGAGAGGATGACACACAGCCCTTACCCCACACACTATGGACAATACAGCCCTTTTACACAAGAACATCCAGCAATCACAAAGATTAGAACCCAAGTGGAAAGATTTCTTGGGATTGAAGACAATCAGTTATTCCTTTCTAAACCAAAATTTGTTCCATTTAAAAAAGGTGAATGGATTTAATAAATAGTAATTTCTGAAATGATAAATAAGTTAAAAAATAATTTAAAATAAGCTAGTACTTGAATAAATACATTTCAGTAAGTGCTTAAATACATACATGCTTTTTTTTGTTCAAGTTAGCTCACGTTTTCAAGAAGCAAGTCCTATAATACTGCCATAAAATGCTGTGCCTTCAGGAAATAAAATATTGCTTTTCTTAGCCCTTGATAATTGGATTCAGTTCCCATCCACTGCAATGAGATGGGTCAGATCTACTCATTATTGCTTGTAAACCTGAGGAAAAAGGAACAATAGTCAATCTTGAAGAGAGCTGCTATTTACCAGAGGCAGGTTCTCCACCTGCACATTCTAGGAAACCAGTTTGACTTGTGTCTCAGTGGGTTAAAAAAAATTCCAACACATTTCCTAATAGCATCTTGTCAGATCTGAAGAGGTTCTTCGTTTGACCTGGAACTGATTCCTGAACACCTCATCTGTATGAAGGTATTTACAGTTGGCTTCAAGTCCCTGCCCATTTCACTTTCTGATATGTAACTGGTACCCTGGGCACCCAGGAAACTAGATCAGTTTTGCTACACGTGAATAATCTAGTCCTGGAGATCAAACAGGTAAGGCAAGATCAGTCTCCTCCACCAGGGGCAGGAAAAGGACTGATTAGAAAGAGCCCTTTCAAGTTGAGTCGTACACGGATTCATGCAAACTGACATTCATCCAAAACCCACTGTTTGTGAAAAGATTACTGACAAGTAGGCATCCAACAGAAAATTTCTAAGTCTGCCATTTGAATTCTACACTTTGACATTTAAAGTAGCTCCCAGAAGCCTCTCTGCATCCAACTGGCTTCTACCTGTGACCATGCCTATGGCCACCTCAAGGCTCGGTCCCCAGAGGCTCTTTGGTTTGGTGCACAGAGCAGCTTGGGGGGGCAGGAACCCCCTCAGTGATTTCTCCATGCTTCTGTAGCCTTGGCCCCGCTATCTAGAAAGATGGGAGCTGCTCTGGGACTGGCTGGAAGATGTTGTGGCTCCACTCAGCTGGGAAAAGCCGCTGTTGCAAGATTCCAGGCTTGACATGGATCCCCTGGGATAGAACAAAACAGATGCGTATGTTAGGAAGGCAGCTATTAGTGACTGACTCTACCTCTGACATCAACTCACACTCTAGAACACTGGCAAAAGTATTTCAGTTTTTGTCCCATAATTTTCAACTAATTCTCTAAGAATCCCTGTCATGATGAAACAGGAGAGATCTCTTTTTCCCAGCTACAGACATGATACCCTGTCTCCTCCAGTTATTCTGGGTGTAGAACACAGCTGGAATCTCTGTGGTGCTGCTGCATTCACTGCCCTGAGCAGGAAGGAAAACTCGAGAGCCCTCCAAACACAGCACAGCTCATTAACTCAGCTGCCACTGCCAGACAAAGAGCTCCAGCCTGCTAAGCACCAGAGTCTGAACTTCAGGACAACCAGCTGTGGTCTTCAGCTCCCTCTGCCAAAAGCAAATGGGGTTCACCGTAGCTGTGACTGCCTAAACAGACATGTTCTATGCAGCTAAAGCAAGGAGGAACAAATAGGCTTGAATGACTGGAGTGAGGAATTTGCAGCTGCTCCGAGTCCACAGGATCTGGCCAGGTCACATTCTCAAGGTGTCAGTCTGTTCCACCTGACATTTCCTCCAGCTCCTAGTGAAAGATCAAGTGCTTGCAAAGAATTCAAGTTACTAGGTGATTTGAAGAGTACTTTTATCACCAAAGGGAGGCTGGGCAAGTGCTGCCAAGGTTGATGGCTTTGCCTTATGCAGAAAGCACCCTCCAAGTCATGACTGACATCCTTCAAGTGCTAAACAAAATCTGTATGAACTCACACGGATGATATTTATAAGTTACTCCAAAAGTAACTTCTCAAAATGTTGCCAACTAAGATCAAAAAACTCCTCAGTCAAACCTCTCCACCTCTTCAGGTGAGCAAGAGCCGAAGCAGCAGTTCCCCTGATTGAACACACAGCCACGGGGTGGGTCCCTTACTACCTACAGCACTAAAGCAGATTCTTTGCCCAAAACACCATTGAGTTTGTGTCCCTCTAACTTATCAGCAATGAAAAGCACACACCGTGGAGGCTGCTGCTGTCTGGGTGTTTAACTCATGTTTAGTCCTCTCCTTTGGCTTCTCTATTGCAAGTTCTAAAGTAAATTCCCCCAACCCCTGGTCAATCTCCCACCTGAAGTCCTTGGAAGCGAGCACCTCGTAGTAGTATATGAGCTTGCACTTGTGACTGGAAACTTGCAGAGAGGCAAGAACATCGTCCACCCGCGGGAGGCTGGTGCTGGAGCAGGGCAGAGGACCATGCATCTTCCACTGGAGAATGTAAAAGCCGGGCCAGCGAGTGACATGAGATCCCTGGGAGAGGAGCAGAGGGCTGTCAAGTGACTACTGGACATCTTCAGAAATAGATGGATGACTTGGCAAAGTCAAAAGCAACTACTGAGGTGACTGCTTTGGGGAGCACACACTGTTCACTTATTTTAGGTGCCTGAGCCACACCCCTGTAATACTAGTAAAAAAATAATGGTTATTTTTACTTAGCTTTTTCTCATGGATTATTGACTCTCTTTCCAATAGCTCAGCCTAAATTCAGACCGTGGTAACAGCTGGTCTTGCAGGGAATCCAAAGAATGACGACCACAACAACTATTTCCAAGTGACACATGATTTCCATGCCATCAGTTCCTTCCCCTTCCCTCCACATCATTCTGGAGTTTGCAAGGACTGTAAAGTCCATGCCAGGACCCAAACATATCTAACCTGGATGCTCTCTCCTTCCCGGCAAACCAGCGGAGATTCCACACGGCTGTAATCCACCCCAAGGACCCACGTCTTGTCAATTAGCTGCATGTTGTCCCCGGCAGCAGAGGTACTTGGTAATGTGGCTTCTTTATGACTTGTTTCAGGAGCCCTTTTGGAGTGGAAGAGGCTGAACACCACATCTCCCTTCAGGATGTCGAAGTCCCAGGTGATGACAGATTCACCTTCCAGAATCTCCACAACTATCTAAGAAGGGAACAGAACAAGCATGTTGTAAACAGTCAGGTCCCTAGGTGGCAACCAGCATATTCCTCCCTGGCTCCGCAAACACACTTCTCTACAGTTAAGCTACTGGTCTCAATTCCAGAGGAGGACACAGACTGGTTCCCACTGCCAGTCTGCTACAACAGTACATCCGCACAGGCACTTTTAGCCCATCCCTCCCCCTATCAGAGTTGCTTGTGAATCATTTACTAGTACCAGTGGAGCTGGGGACAGAGCAAAGAGCCCCTTCCAGGTGGCTGTGCACTCCAAAAGGCACTGCTGCTTTTTAATCAGGCTAAATCAGAGTTCCTCACAATACCCCAGAGCTGGCCTTACTAGGGCAGAGAAGAGGGAGAACCACCTCTCTCAACCTGCTGGCCACACTCTTCTGAATGCACCCCAGGAGACCACTGGCCTTCTTGGCCACCAGGTGGCCACTTCCAGCTGTTGGCTAGCATTAGTCTTCCCTTGAAGCACACAGCTGCTGAACCATCTTGGGCTCACACTGTGGGAGCGCTTCATAGCTGTAGCCAGCCTTAGCAAGAAAAACACATCACTGACACCAGTTCAACACCTCCTTCAGCCTTATGGTCTGTACCTCATGTGGGGCTCCTCTGAGGACACTGGCAGAATGGTAGATAGTTTCTGTCCACAACCGGATGTGATCCGAGTTCTCTGGCTCTTCTTCTGTTTGATAAAGTGACTTGGGAACCAGCCCACCTTCTGGGACAGTACACTGGAAGAGTCAGACAGACAAATATGAGGGTTTGCACTCAGTTCATGGTAAAATATCAAGCCACCTGTACCATGAGCACTTGCCAGCTGCCAGGCACAGTCTGACAGACACCATCAGCTGGTAGAAGATTTCACAGCAGGACTAAGTTTCCTTTAACTACAATGGTTCATCCAAGCTCCATTTAGAGAGCTGACCTCTAACTCCCTTCTCCAGGGCAGCACCAGAGCTTCAGGGTGAAGTCTCCTGGGCACAAATTAACTGCACGGTGCTCAGAGTCAGGGTACCCCAGCCAGAAGGGAGGTTTGACCTTCCTTCTGAAGGGAGTGGAAGGCCAGGGTGCTGAGGAAAGAGGGAGCTGAGGGAGCTTGCACACTGGATCACACCAGCATGGGAGGGAGGAGAGCTCACCATGCAGTCTCCTCCCAGAAAGTCTGGGATCACCTCTTTGTCCACATAGTCTACCAGCCCTCCTGGACCCTGGTAGTTATTCCCACTGTAAATGAGGAACTTCTGCCTTGTGTTCTCATTGATAAAGGGACTGACCTGAAATAAGAAGCAGACAGAAGGCATCACTGTCACCAGTGGCATTAGAGACAATGTTTACACTATCTCACAGGGATGCAGCCCAGCAGCAGTGCAAAGCTTTGCAACTCAGAAACACTTCCCCAAAGGAAGTGGTAACAAATGGGAAGTGCACATCATCTGACAACATTTACTACTTCATGCAAAGTTAGTCTGCAGTCAATGCACCACAAAAGCCTCACATGAATTTAACAAGCACTTTCTTATGCTGCCAGAACAGGCAGAACCATATTTATTACTCTTCCCTTAAGTATTTTTCAATCTCGTGCTGGAGGACACTGGTCTTCTCATCAAGATTAAAACCCACCAAGATTGGGCTACCACTGTTGCATGAGGATTTGCAGTTTAGGTTGGACATCCTGTCTTGGTGGACAACAGCCACTAGAATCAGCTGAGCTACAGGCATACTTTGGCTTGCTCTGTAACAACACTGCAGCCTCTTCAGGAGTTCAACCACAAGATGCCTGGAAGCTTTTCCCTCCCCGACTCTTTAAATAAGCAGGAACTTACACCAACTAGATGCTTCAGCTATATGTACATGCACATCACAATCCTGCAGACCAGGTTTCACCCACCAGAGTCCAGAGCACAGGAAAAACCCTGGGTGCTCGCACTATCAGCAGCCTCCCCAGGGTCTCAGGGTAGTTGTCCTCTACAACCTCAATTATCCGAAGCAGAGCCTTAACTCCAGGCCGCCACAGGTGCCGCATGTTCAGCCCTTCCAAGTCCACCAGACATGTCCAAGATCTAAAATACACATGCCAGAAGAGACCTGTCAGAACCTTCACTGCACAGCGACTGCTCAACTTACAATCCACAAAATATTCTTGCAACATCACAGCCTGTAGAGCATCTAGTGAAGCCAACCAGAGAGACCAGCAGTTCCCATAGGAAGCAGATTTCCACTCAGGCAGGATTCCAACTCTTTGCTGGAATCCAAGGAGCTTCTAGGTAAATCAGACATCCAGCCCCAGAGGCCAGAACATGTTGTCACTGTGGAAGAGGGTGAAGGGACACAGGCCCACTACTCAAAATAATCAAAAATAAAACTTAAATGAAAGTGGAATCTGACAGTTTCCTGTATATATATAAACAAAACAACAACAACAAAGATAATTTCACAGAATCTGGATTAGAATTGGAGATATCAGCATAAAATTTATCTGAAGGGGGACAGAAAGATACTGAAGGGGTACAAAGATCTAAGGAAGGACTAATACTTGCGCTCGTGTGAAGCTGTAAAATTTATCTGCCTTTGAGTCCACCATGTATCACAATCATTGAACAGTTTGTGTGGGAAGGGACCTTAAAGATCATCTCATTCCAACACCCCTGCCATGGCAGGGACACCTCCCTCTAGGCCAGGCTGCTCAAAGCCCCATCCAACCTGGCCTTGAACACATCCAGGGATGGAGCATCCACAGCTTCCCTGGGCAGCCTGTGCCAGGGTCTCACCACCCTCACAGTGAAGAATATACATATATATGGGTAAGCCAAGGAACAGTCCACAACAGAGACATGCTGATGTCTGCACGTTAACCCTAAAGGACATCATCTAAAACCTTCACAGAAGCATTTTCCTCACCGTGTCAGTTGTGAGGATACAAGGAAGCTATACTAACGTGATGGGGCGGCCAAAGACATTGGTATTTTCTTCACATCTCTTTTGTCCTTCCTCATTAATGGACAGAACCTGCAATCAAAGACAGTACAATGATTAGACTGAGTATGACTGAGAAGCCAGAATAGCCCAGAGGTCTTACTTCAAAAATTCAACAACTCTGAGCATAGAAGCTTGAGAAATTGCTGTCTTCTGAAAACCAGAGAATAAGAGTCTACGTTAAAAAAAAAGTCTTTTCTACTGAAAAGTTGTGCTGATCATATACAAGGTTCAGATGCTGAAAAAATCTAATATGAAACCTGAGTATCTCAGAATCCAATGCTATTAGCAGAGCTGCATGGAAAGCTTACAGCTAAACTGCAAGCTGTCAGAAACCACCCCTTTGGCCCATTCACACCATTACGAGCATTTCACTCCTGGCTCTGCAGGAAGACAGAGCAGCTGTGCCAGGCCACAGTCACTAAGCCAACATGGAGCTGGCAGTCACAAAACACAGGAATGATTTGTGTCAGGCAGGTAGATGCCAACTGCATAACATCAAGGCTTCTAAACCCCCCCATGGGAAACAGCTCCACGAGTAAGAAACGGAAGTACAGCTTACGTGTCGCAGCAGTGATTCCTCTCCCAAAGCCTTCACCAAACCTTTTGTGTCCATCTGGCCAAGACGAAGGATGTAGAGGGGTCGTCCATCTTCAAAACAAACAGAAGGGTTTAAGGAGGGAAGTACTGTAGTCTCCCAGGCTATCACTCAAGTACCTTTTATGAAAGTGACATTAAATACCCAAAAAGGATAAAAGTCATATCCAAAGGAAATCTTATTAAAGAGACACTACTCTGCACTAACTCTAGTCCTGTGTGGAGAAAGGATCAAACCTACAGTAAAATACAGTGGCTATTTTCAGATGGTGAACTACTTGTGAACATTTAAAGTGTCAGTACCACTTTCTCCAAAAAAAACCAAACAGGTTACTTATGAGGTCCTATCAAGCAAACCATGCTGTACAGTCAACATAAGGGGCAGCTTCTAACCTCTGTCTTGATAATGCCATCCTCCGGTGTAGTACTCGTCTAAGAGGGCTGGGGGCCTCCAGGACTGCAGGATGTAATCCACCTGGTACTGTTTTCGCCAAGACAGTGACTGGCAGAGCATTTCTCGAGCTTTGTCAATGTTGAAGTCACGAGCCCGCAGAAATCGCAGGATATGTTCATCTTTAGGGATCTGAAAGAAGAGAAGGTCTAAGGATCAACACTGGTACATCACCCGTGCCACTGTTCCGTAAAGCTGGCAGAGAAGCTTGCAGAATATGCACCATTTTTTAATCTCTTAAAACTAAGATAATTCTTAAGCCTACCTTCTGTCTCTCTCTAACCCAGCTGAATGCAGCAGATGGTACCAGGAACACAAAAGAAGTGACTGGTTCACAGCCCTTGAGAAGCCCTTCACTGATCCAACCATGGAATCATTTTGTTTGGAAGAGACCTTTAAAATCATTAAGTCCAACCATTAACCCAGCATTGCCAGGTCGCCACTAAACCATGTCTCTCAGCACTGCATCACCATGGCTCTGAAATGCCTCCAGGGATGGGGACTCCACCCCTGGCCTGGGCAGCCTGGGCCAAGCTCTGACAGCCCTCAACGGGAAGAAATTGTTCCTCAGGTCCACCCTAAACCTCCCCTGGTACAACTTGAGGCTGTTTCCTGTTGTCCTGTTGCTTGTTCCCTGGGAGAAAAGACCAACCCCAACCTCGCTCCAACCTCTATCACTGATAGAAAGTGCTGGGATGAATAGTTCAAGCATCATGGGTACAAAAGCTTTCCCAAAGCAGGTCTGCAGAATGGTTTATTCCAACATCCTTCCAAATCTCCCTTGCTCCCTTTAGCTGAAAAATCAAAGAAAATTTGCCAGTAATACTAAACTGCAGGAATTGACAATAAACCTGACAGATTCTGCAGAAACACCAGATTTGATTAAAAACCTGACAGCTGCAAATCCAGCTGGATTCCAGCCCTATATGCTGCTAATTTCTTTCTTCAGTCCCTTCACCCCAACTCCCCCGAAGTGCTCGGCCTCCTCTACATCAGGTTTCCATGAAGAATTCACAATCTGTCACACACGGATATGTCTCCTCCAGAGTATCTGCACCAGCCTTAGCACAGTGCAAGGGATCCAAGTCCTGCTGTCCTACAACAAAGGCACGTGTTCAGGAGTCAAAGCTCTTTTGTTTGCTCACCAAAACAGAAAGCAGGGAAGGAAGCAAAGCCTCCAGCAGTGTTGGGCTGGGAGCAATCCCAGTTTCACAAGCTGGTAGGAAGCTGCAAGACATTCTAAAATTTGATTCCACTGAAAGAGAGGAGCAGAGCTCGGGCAGCCTAAAGCCAAGCCTAGAAGCACCTGAGGAGGATACAGGGGATGAACTCTATTCCACATTCTAATGCTGCAAACACTGCCTCACAGCAAGGAAAAGGGCAGCCTGCCCAACTGGGTTGTATTTATAAAAAAGTTGTATTTATAAGAAGTCACTACAATGTTCTGCATCATAGCAAGATTAAAGGCAGCAGTTTTCATCAGACAATGTAAATTTACCTCTCTGCTGCTCAAAGGAAGCTGTCACTCGCAAGACAAGACACAACCCACAGATACTGACAGTAGCCCCTGGATCTCATCTGACTAGAGAGGCATGGCTGTTCAAGTGTCACTATTCAGGTTTCAACGCTACACTGTATGTAGCTTCAGGTGGGAGGCAAATCCAACACTTCCGTTTGGATCAAAGGCAGGAAGCTCTGAGGGGACTTATTCCCCAGTGGATTTAGACTCTTGGTCCAACCAAATCAGAAACTCCCATATGCAAGAAAACAGAGTTCTATTTTCAGCCTGTTTTTCTATTTACTAGTGAAGCTACGTGTACTCTTCTACATGGTGTAAAACCATTGATTACTAGCACTAAGAATCTGCAGATTTAACATAATTTGAAGTTTGTTTCTTCAGTGACTCAAATTTTTAAAGTAATGATGAATCTGATTCTAAAGGATAACATCTGCCCTGGAAGGAACAGGGAATTGACAGTGCAATAGGATGAAGGGGACAAAAATAAGAAGGGATGTTTTCCAAGAAACAGGAGATTTACCTGTACTTTTGACAGAGGAGTAAGGACATCCCTGCTCCAAGTTAAAAAGAACAGATTGTCCGAGCAAGGTAAAAGCCTGGCCAGAGAAAACTCGAGTCATGTAGAATAAGTTCCTGATTTTGTTTTCTTCTGATGGGCAGTCAGAAGCAGCAAACAAGTGAGTAGTAGCAAGTTTAGGATAAAATTTCAACAGCCAGTGCTATCCTTCCTACCTGTTCAAGACTTCTACCTTCTCCAGCTTCCATTTTTCAGCCTCTGGTAAGAGGGGGGGGAAGCCCATGGCACAACACAGGCAAATGCTTATATTGTGGTGCTTCCACCTGAAACCAAGATCCTTGCAGATCACACCCATGGATAAAGTCTCACTGTCCTTCTCCCATGTAAGGCTCATTTTCAGCTGGATACCCAAGAGCTGAGATGCCTCTTACCACACACAAGTCCACACTTTTACTGGACAGTTCACCCACTGTTGACCCAAAAAGCCTCACATCCTACATTTCAGAGCTGCTAATCTGGGGGGCCAGCCCCAGCTCTTACTCAGAGGCAGAGCATCATAATGACACAGAAGCTTGCAGGGAGGTGTTCAGACAGTCCTCCAAGGGCTCCTTTATTTCATCAGGGGTGTGTGTATATACCCCTGTAGTCTCTACCTGCATCCAGAAGTCACCATGCTCTTGGCCATGGTCCAAGTTACACAACCTGTTGTTGAGGATGCTGTGTACCAGTGGCCTTGGACAGATCTGGCAGATGCCTGGCATTCTGAGTTTATCAGCTCTCATGGATTCAACAGTGTTGTTAGTCTCTAGATCTCATAAGCTGCTGGGAGACTTTCATGCACAACCTCAAACACAGTGTTCTCCTCAGCCTGTGGTTTTCCACTACCTGTTTCTCTATCCACTTTCACTGACAGGTGACCACTAAACTACATCCCTCAGCACCAAATCCCTTCAGGCCCTGGGCAGCCTTGACAGCCCTCAAGAGGAAGAAATTGTTCCTCAGGTTCAACCAAAACCTCCCCTGGTGCAATTTGAGGCCATTTCCTCTTGTCCTGTCACTTGTTCCTTGGAAGAAGAGAGTGACCCCAGCGGGCTTCAACCTCCTTTCAGGGAGGTGTGGTGAGTGAGGTGGTCTCCCCTGAGCCTCCTTTTCTCCAGGCTCAACAACACCAGGTCCCTCAGCTGCTCCTCACCAGACTTGTGCTCCAGACCCTTCCCCAGCTCCGTTGCCCTTCCCTGAACACGCTCCAGCCCCTCACTGTCCTGCTTGGAGTGAGGGACCCAACACTGAACCCAGGATTCGACATGAAGCCTCCTCAGCTCTGAGTCCA
>VWZY01000338.1:175070-199606 GCA_013399075.1 Chloroceryle aenea | reverse complement strand
TTAGCCTGCTGTCAACCAACACCCCCAAGGCCTTCCCCACTGTGCACTTTCCAGCCTCTGCCCCAAGCCTGGAGTGTTGCAGGGGTTTTTGTAACCCAAGTGCAGGACCCGCCCTTGGCCTTGTTGGATCTCATCCCACTGGCCTTGGCCCAGTGATCCAGCCTGCCCTTGACCCTGAATCTGACTGAAGGGTCCAAGGCGCACAGGCTCCCAGAACAATCGTTCAGGTTGGCAAAGGGGTGCTCTCTGCCTCACCTACCCACCTTGCCTTTGTGTGTTTCTTGCAGCCACTGGCGAAGGCGGATCAAACAACTCTCTTGCATTGGAGTCAGCTGGCCCAGATACCGCTCAATGTAATCAGCATCCAATTTGTCAGCTGGAGGGAGAAAAAAAACCCAAACAGAAAAAAAACCAAACCAAAATCAGAAGAGTTCAGAGAAGACTTTGCAGAGCCAGAAAAGAGATGGGCAGTCATTTCTACAGAATTCAGGTTACTTATGGTTTACAATGGAAGAGCACAGATGCCCTCATTTTAGCTGCCTGTGAGAAATGAGTGATACTCTCATGGTGATCAGGGCATAAGGACACAGACAGCACATAAGGTATCAAAGCTAGATCACTCTGCCTGTCTCTTCGAAGACATATTTCATTCAACCCTGAACTGCTCCAGCGGGAGCTTGAAAAGAGCTATCATGAGCTCTGGCACTCACCTCATTAACCACTCCAAGACCTGGGCACTTCAATCCCCTGGTGTTCTAAAGATCTTTCACACAATTCCAGTGACAAGAGGATAAAAAGCAGGTCACTAAAAGCTGAAGTGTTATTCTGCTTACAGACACCAGAGAAGAAGAGAGAATAATACTACTGCTTCTGACCAAAATTCTGGCACGAGGAGAGCCCCTGTGCATACCAACAGCTCAGGGTCCCTCCAGATCAGAGACAAAGGACAAGGGATTGGAGACTGCCAGCATTCACAGAGGGAGTCAGATGTGCCACCCTAGGCTTGCGGGTGCAGATGCCAGCAAGGAGAATGTGGTACCCAGAGGGGTGCAGCACAGGCCAGTAGCTGTGCTGGAGGTATGCAGGCACATTAGGAAGGTGGCTGAGGGATTGCCTCCAAGACAGCTCTGTAGCAGGCAGGGCTTTTTTTTTTCTCCCAGCAGATATTATTAACTACAGCCTATACAGGATATACTGTCGCTGACTGATAATACAGAAGTTATATTTGATAAGTGCTTCACCCCCACTGAATCCACACTCACAAGCTGGGGAGCAGTCCCAGGGAAGTTAATCACTTCCTAAACTTCAATATAACCAGAAAAATAAGAGCTACTCTCCTCTTCTGACCTGTCACTCTTAGGTTAGCTTTAATCTCAAAGCACATGAACATTTCTTATACTCAGCTCCTCTGTGCATTTCAGTGCTTTTTCTAGATGGGTTCCAATACAGAGAAGCTCCCAGAGAAAGCCTGGTGAGACCAGGACCATTGATTTTTCCAAATTCCGAGTTGTTTTCCTCGTTACACTCAGCAAAATAAATGCTGTCTTTCCTTCTGCCGCAACAACTCCTATTTCTAATACCACAGCTCTAAATAAAAAGGCCTCTTCTATTTCTTTTTGTCAGAGAAGAATTGTAATTGGTCTAGAAGATATCATCAGATATCTACACACAGAAAGATAAAGTTTATTTCAGGCACTTAGCGTGAGAAAGGCATGAAGCAACTTTCTGCAAGTTTGTCTTGCCTGACATAGGGACAAAACCAGCTAAACTGTCCCCAGGAACAGTAAGTTCAAAACAGTCAAAGTATTTAATTATAATTCAGTTATGGTGTACTCAAAGATACCTTTAATCTTCCCCAGTTTAGGGGATAAAATACCTTAAAGGTCAGGTCAAACCCAAGTTTTTTCTAAGCTCAAACAAAACCATACTGACTGCAGGGGACTTCTCGGCTTTTCAGTTTTTTTGGGGAAAAAAGTTCCATTGTTTGTGTTTTCCTTGAAGAAAGAAAATAGCTTTTTCTTCTCCCCACCTACAATCCAGAAGAAAAACCTCATGCCAGAAAAGTGAAAATAAACTCTTTAGTGAGTGCTGCTCAAGGCATTTAGGTTGCCAGCAGCTGCCACTGCCTGGACATCCCATACCATCAGGGCTGACCGCTTCTGCTGGAGTGCGGGAGCTGCCACTTTGCTCTTTGGTGGTGCCATGAGCCCCAGACTCCAGTGGCACTTCATCAGCTGGGTGTCCAACAGGCGGGGTTTGCTCGTCCTGCTGTCCGCACACTGGTGGAGGTGTCCAGCGAGGGATGAACGTGATCCCTTGGGAGATCAACTCCTTCAGATAATGTTCAATCACTTCCTTGCCCTGAACGGGAAAACTCTCATTAGAAAAAAACAATCCCATCTCCCCAGAACCATCAAGGTGCAGGAGAGTTTTCTTCAGGACAGATGACTATTGCTGACAAACAGAAGGGAAATGGTTGTCTCCTACCATCTGCATGACCCTGTTGGAAAAAGTTTTGGTATGTAAGCACTGTACAAATGGTAAATTACAACATAGCATAGGAATTAGCCTGGCTAGTGGACATGATATGGACCATTATAAACACTTCCAGCCCATCCTTCTGCTCCCAAGCTATTAATTATCTGCCCTGTTCCTGGGCAGCACAGGGAGAAAGGCCACCTAAAGGAAGTGCCTCTGCCTAAGGCACTGGAGGGACAGGGTACTGATTTTTACCCAGAATTTTCCCTTCGTGCACGCAAACAGTGTTCTCAGTGTCTGAGGAGCCTGGCACACACAGCACCCACTGCCATCCTCCTCTGTCACCGCTCACTCCCTCCCCTGCCCAGAGACATTCCAGGGAGCAGACTGTTTCCCTGCTCATTGCACACTGCCTCCATTTGCCCTACTGAGTGATTGCAGGGACGTCAGCCAAGGGGTAAAACTATACCAGGTCTCTCTTAGAGAAGAGAGGCACACTGAGAGCAGGCATCTGATTTGGGGGTTTACGGCACAAAGGGGAGCCCATCTTACCCGCTTGATATTTGAGGTGTACTGCTTCATGGCAATTTTTTCCACTGTGCTTTCAAAGCCAAAAAATGACTTGATGTCAAGAGATGCAGACTGTTCAAAGCAAGTCCACTCTTCATTCTCAGGGTGAACCTAAGCCCAAAGAAATGCATAGGGTTGGATGAGAACAGATAGCTCACAACAGGGCAAGGCTCTTGCCCCTGGTACCAAACCACCTATTTCACTTCCAGAGCTACAGAGTAAGGGGGCAGAAGAGGCTCCTTATGAGGCACCAACAGACTCACATTTAATTGTCAGACAAATTCCCCTGGAGTAATAGAAACACACCATGAACAGGACCCACAGACATTTGTGGTTAACCCAGCGTTTCTCACAAGCACAAGGAAATCAAGATTACAACCCATCTCTGCCCCAGCAGGTCTGAATGGTAATATTTGGAGCAAAAGCTGCACTAAAACAGTAGTAAGAATTCCCACTGGAAACCATGTCAAGACCTTAAAGACACGGATGGCTTCTCAGAACATGCAGTTAAAACCCCTGCAAAGGAAGAAAAATGCAAACCATTTTTTTTTTTTGCTAGGTTTGGATAGAAAACTCAGCAACTAATGTCAGTCTTCTCCCCAAAACAGAGGGGACACAGCAGAGCAGGGAGTTTTCCCCCTGGCAGTTCAATACACACCTTCCCTTTCCAGCCATTTCCCCTCAGTTACTCTATATATGGTAAAAAAAACCTATAGAACCTTTTCCTCTTTTGAACTTAACTGTTTTCTGAGAGGGTTCTTTCTTTTCTCCGTAGGTGCTATTCACAAACTGACAAGAAAAAAATCCATCTCCCATGAGAAGCTATGAGCTCCATAACGGACACAAATTCCCCCAAGGAAGAGATTAAGTAACTGCAAGAGCAGGATCGTGTTTCTCCAAGTTTCTTCAGAGAATGCTGTAGAAAAGGAAAGATGAGAATAAACCTATTTCCGCTGCAACTCTGGCAGGGAAAAGGGAACTGGTAAAAATAGAGCAGGAACCATCCTGAGGATGCGGACAGCCAGCTCCCACCCTGCTCCAGGAAGAACGCTCCCCTCAGAGCCCAGCCGCTGACATTTCCTTCCGAAGAACACAGGCCGGAGGCAACACGGCCAAAATCAGCAAGTGCAACAATGTTTGAGCGATTCCAGAGTTGACCTGGGAGGGTGTCAGAACTGTCAGCACCTTTCTCCATGATGCAAGTTTGACCTACTGTAGTTTTAGGAAGCCCCGTGTAGCCAACAAGTGATCTCTGGCCCAGGAAAGCCCCTCACAACCTGAAGTGTTAATAGCTTTTCAAGGCTTTGTCCTGCTTGAAACGGAAGCTACTTCCAGTTTGCTTACTCCCAAAAAGCTGAGCTGTTGTCCAGTTGCCAAAAGGGCAGGTAAGTAACAGGATCTGGGCTTTTGTTCAGGGAACAAAAAGCAGTATCTGATTGCTCCCAGAAAGAGATGAAGCTATTTACTGGTGACTGAGCCCTAACGGCACACTTGCAATGAAACTGCTTCTGGAGATACTGCCACAAAATGAGACAGCCTAGCCCACAAATAAAGCTCAAAATCTTCCTCCAAATATTTAGAGCATGAAGATCACAACAAGGTGCTAAAACTTTCACTTACTTGTGGGCAAAATTAATTACCACACTTCCCTCTAGTACTCATTATAATATTAAGGGTTTCCTTCTAAATATCCAGATCTAAACTCATGCTAAAGCTCCAGATGTTTCTATCAACTTGAACTTCAACCAAAAAAACCCTCAGGGAACATTGGCAGCTCTGGAGAACCATTTATGTTTTCCACTGTCACCCTAGTGACTAACACTCTGGTCAGAGAACCACCCTCAATCTAAACCACAATCAATCTACTGGGTTCAGTTTTGGGCCCCTCACTCCAAGAAGGACATTGGAGGGGCTGGGGCATGCCCAGAGAAGGGCAACAAAGCTGGGGAAGGGTCTGGAGCACAGATCTGGTGAAGAGCAGCTGAGGGACCTCGGGTTGTTCAGCCTGGAGAAAAGGAGGCTCAGGGGAGACCTCACTCTCCACAACTCCCTGAAAAGAGGTGGAAGCCAAGTGGGTTTTGGTCTCTTCTCCCAAGGAAGTAGTGACAGGACAAGAGAAAGTGGCCTCAAGTTGTGTCAGGGGAGGTTTTGGTTGGACACAAGGAACAATTTCTTCCCCTTGAGGGCTGTCAAGGCCTGGCCCTGGCTTCCCAGGGCAGTGGTGGAGTCCCCATCCCTGGAGGAGTTTCAGAGCTGTGGAGATGTGGTGCTGAGGGAAATGGTTCAGTGGTGACCTGGCAGTGCTGGGTTAATGGTTTGACTTGATGACCTTAAAGGTCTCTTCCAACCAAGATGACCATATGATTCTATAAAAAAGTTCCCCAAGCCCTACAAAAGCACTGGAGAAAACCACACCCTAACTGCCTTTCCAGTCCAATAGCATCTAATGATAGTACACCGTAGTCCAGTGTCCAAATTCACCCAAGCAACTTCAGTCCATACATTAGTGGATGATTCCCAACACTTCCTTCAGAGACAGGGAAACAAAGCACTTACCGAGTAGCTACAGGTCTCAAGGACAACAACGCGGTTGGCAAAAGTCTCATTATGGGCTTCAATGCGGAGAGTTCGCTCTTTCCAGTTCACTGTGTTTTTCTGGATGAAGAAAACATACTCTACCCCTGCAATCTGAGAAGGGTGAAGAACAAAAAGGAGGGGGGAAGAGAGAGAAGGAGCAACTTTAGGAGCCTTTATCTATCTGAGACAGCCAACAAAACCCAGGACACTTTGTCCCCTGGGTGCCACCTGCCTTCTTCAGCAGCCTCGGAGCATCCACATTCAGTTTGCAGCTCCGCTCAATGATATGTATAGCTCCATCTTCACTCTTGGATTCATGCAGGATCTCACTCCCCAGGAATACTGGGATCTCTGGACAAGTAGGAAAGCGCTTCTCATATGCCTGGAAGTGAAAACAAAGCAAGTGTCAGCTTCTGGCTAGATCAACTTTTAAGTTTACTTAATTCATTCCCTTACACCCACTCACCTCAGTCATCAAGCAGAGTCTGTCTTAACCTAATTTCTCTTTAACACTTGAAGCAGAAACAAAAGCCTGGTTTTAAAGACTACCAGGAAAGGACTCATAACAACTTGAACAATAGGAAGATAATCTTTATCTAGCAAAAGCAAGCACAGCTCTGCTGATTTCTGCCAGCTAAAGACCTGACCCAGAGATAATAAAACTCAAGTCAGACATCTTGCCAGCAAGAAGCAGCTATTTAAAAATATCTAATACTCCCCTGCCTTAAAATGTGATGTGTCAGAGTTCTAGTTGCACTCAACTATCAAGGGTAAGCAACCAACTATTGGCTACCCACTTTGCCTTGATTTATCTATTTCTAAACTAATTCTGTCCTCATTCTGAAATCTTGTTTTAATTAACCCACATCCCTCTGAACAGTCTTTTATCCAAAGCTTCTTTATCAAGCTGTCCCTGGCTATAAGATTTCTTTTTGCCATCATCCCACAGACGAGCATAACCTCTCTGAGCTGCTGCAATCTTCCTGTCTTCCGTAAGACACAACCACTTTACACAGCAAGAAATTTTCTCACGACTATTTATATTTTTATCTACCACAAAAGAAAATATTAACACGATAACAATCGAGACCAACTTGGTTGTCAGCCCCAGCACAGCACTCTGGGCACGCTCAGGTTGGCTGCGTTCCCCACAGCAGCTCGAAGGCTGGCTGCCCCCATATGTATTCACGTACCCTGGTGCTGTGAATAACACCTGCTCTTAAAATAGCTCAGGCACTTAAGGATGCATTCCATATCTCCTGCTCCTAGACCTCTGAACTGAAGTTAGTTGAGATTATCAAGAGGAAGATGCAGACTACCAGCTGGAGTTCTGGCCAGGACAGAAGTGCACAGCTCTTCAAATTATCCTCCTCAAGTCACTGCATAATGTTCTGCTTGCTTTGCCACGACAGGGATTCACGGCAGTGTGTCAGGCAGCACTGCAGGATGCTTCCAGCTATCCACTCCTGGGATACTGGAGATCACATGAGAATGGTTCTAGGATTGTCCATATATTTGAAAGCAAATCACTCACAAGTCTGCCTAAAAAACCCATAAAATCCCACACCTCTATTTCTGCAAGGAACACCAGGCCCTCCTCGCCCTCAGCTACCAGCACAAGACCCCTCGAGCCCAAACTCAGGCAGAGTCTCCACCTCCGAGCAAGCAGGTGAGGCAGTCCATTCCGGGGCTCCACATTCAGTGAGCAAGGACTAACCACGGGAAGCAAAGGCTGAGCCAACACCTTCCAATTCTCTGGGTCAGGATTAGGGCTGGATAAGGACTTCTTGCCCCGAGTGCTCATGATTTCCCCCAAATTTTAGAGGTGCAAAGCAGCAGATCTCGAAGAAAATCTCAAGTAAGGCAATCTCAGCTTCTCATCCGCTACTCTTTCAAGGGTGCAGCTGTGCCAGGAACATTAGAGGGAGTTTGCAGAGAAACAAGAGCTTTTCTACTAGGACAGCAACAGAACAAAGCACAGGTACCCTCCAAAGGCCTCACCTCAATGGCTTCACCAGGAGTTCCTGTCTGTGCCTCCTCGCTGCTGAAAGAGCACAATGGCCAATCTGAAGCACCACCACCACCAAGTCCAGGTAATTCTAACTGCAATTGGAAGATAAAGCCACTGGATCTCAACACCCAGCTGCTTTTTTCTCCACTAAGACACACAGCTGGAGACAAGCTTACTAGCAAACTATCATGAACTCTAGCAAGACCAAGACACCACTTAGAGAGCCATCACTATTTCAGACAGCTAAACAACATCTGGAGAATGAAGGAAGGTCAGGACAGAGGAGTCCATGTCTATTCAAAGCCCTGGTGATAGAACTAAGATAACAGACTGAGCCCATCACCTAAATAGGGGGCACATTTCCATATTTGAGAAAGCATCCCTTTCACACACTGATATTAAGTGCTTTGCTAATCTTCTTTGCACAACAAATCTAAAAATACAGCGGCTGAAGCCTGAGATCATATGAAGGACAGCTGAGGCATCAAGCTGCAGTCACAGTGAAGTTGTACTGTTAACATGTCTGAGCTTTCTAGCATGAAGGAGACCGAGCTATCAGGAGAGCAACCCATCTTCTGCACCCAGCATCCTCTTGTCAAATTGGTATCTATATACAACAGCACATTTCTACTCCAACAGAGAAACTGAGGAAGTTATAAAGACAGAAATACTTGAAACTTTTTTCTATCGGTTTCCAAAACTACCTGGTATCTTCTCTATGATTCTCCAGAGTGCAAAGTGAGCAACAGGATGTCCAGGCAAATGAAAGGCACAGAACATTTAATATTAGCTGGTTTTAATACTTCAGCTGCTAGTCTGCCTGTGTTGGCTCTTTCATCTCCTTGCTGCAGTAACTCTGTGCTGATTCCTATCAAAGAGACACGATTTGTCTCTCCCTTCACTGTCCCTCCTTCCCCAGAAGGAGTAACAGCAGCACTGTGCCACTACTTCCTCTTCAGTGGACACCCACAATATTGCTTTAAGACAACCACCCTGATGACTGAAGGCTTGAAGAGGATCCATGAAGCCCCTCCCCCCCTTCTTCTAAACCCACTGGGATTAACACAGACCGGCAGAACCAGCTCACGCTGCACACCTCCTGCAAATCCCCCAGCCCAGGCGAGCAGGCACGTCATGCTGAATCCCAGCTTGGGCTCCTGTCCTAGTGTCATCAATCTCCAGTATTGACTTCACACTGGATCAGACTGAAGACAATCCCCAAGCAGCTGGGGAGCTGTATCAGCAAGCCAGAACACTGCATGCATCTCATTTCCCAAGCAAACTAATCTCAACAACCCAGGTTACAGTAATTAATTTCTTAAAGGTTGAGAAGAACGTGCTGTCTTCATACCCAAACCAACCGCAAGAGACTGGCTCAGGCCCAACAGTCTCCTTCCTAAATCAGACTGGCTTTCCCTAACTTTCTTGCAAAAGAATTGTTGCAAAAAGCAGTGCAATGCTGGGTTTTGGTAGACTGTGTACTGCATAATTATTTTCTGCTATCTGGACATGAGGAAAAACTTCTGTCTGAGGGTGTTGGAGCCTGGCCCAGGCTGCCCAGAGAGGTTGTGGAGTCTCCTTCTCTGGAGAGATTCCAAACCCACCAGGACAATGCCATCCTGGGCAGCCTGCTCTGGGTGACCCTGCTGGAGCAGGGGGGTTGGATGAGATGACCTCCAGAGGTCCTTTCCAACCCTCACCATGCTGGAATTCTGTGATAATGTGACCAACATGTGAATACCACTTAAAATCTCTGCACTCATCTCCCTCAGACTGAAATCACACAGTAAATTTCACCAGAAGGCTGGGTGAAGATAAAGGGATTTGGGAGCTGTTTGAACTGTCCAATATATTTTGCTTAGAAATAGAACCAATTGGTTTGGGGTGAATTTAAAGTGTTAAAAATATAAAATCATTTGAATACAGCTGACAGCCTGTTGGAATTAAAAATTCAAAAGAGTAGAAAATAAGTGAAAAAATTTACAAGTGAAACAATTTCTAGCTATAAAAAGTTAAAATATGCATAAAAGTCATAACAGTCACTCAAGGTTTCAGTAGTGTCAGATCTTCCTTTCACACCGAGGGAAGATGAGGGAAAGGTGTGCAAGGCTGCTGTGTGTGAATGCGCCACTGGCACAACCTCCAGCCTGTCCCCACAGTCCCAGACCAGCAGCCACACGGACAAGGCTGTTCTGAACTAGAGTGACCTCTGCATCCAAACCCAAGACCCTGTAGTGCCCCAGGAGCTGAGAAATGATTACCACACCAAGCAATGATTGATTGACAGCAATACACCCGACCATTAAATCAGTAGAGAGTTCTGGACAAGGTTTTGCCCAGCAGTCTCCTGCGGGATGTGTCCCGAGTGGTTTTACCTATGCTGGCCAAAGAGTTTGTGTGCCTAACACTGATATACAAAGATACCTTGTGAGAAGAGTGTTTTGGAGGACAAAGCAAGGAAGCCACTCTTACATGTGCTAAATTGTTGTACTGGTTATCATGGATTTGAACAAAGAGATGCATCTGTGAGAAGATACTGCCCTGAAGGTCAGCCTGATGCCAGACAAGAACAAGTTATACAAGTGTCAAAACCAAAAAAGTTATACTAAAGTCTCACAATCAAAAAGGAGAAAATACCCTCCTCAACCCCTTCCCCTCCAGGGCACAGAAGTTCTCTCCGAGCCCTTCATCTTCCCAGTACCAAGGTGTTGGACACATTGACAGTGCAAGCATGTTCCTGCTCCCCAGTCCAGCTTAACCTCCAGCAGCTGTATCACCGCTGTTTCCTGGATGATCCAGAGAACACTGCCAGAGGGCCTCCTCTGCAGGCTTCAACATCCTTCTCCAGCAAGTGACCTTGAAATCCATTACACAACAGAGGTCTCAGGAATCCAAAGCAACAGGGATATCCAAGCATGGAACAAAACACCTCAAACTTTCCTGCAGTTCCTTCCAGCTCAGTGTCTGCTGGGTCCTGAGTGGTTCCAACGTGCTCCAACGAGGCAGCTTTGTTCGATCAAGTTTCATAGCTTAATATCCTAGAGTGAATGTTACCCTCTCATTCTTGGAGCTGTAAATGGACTCCCAGGGCAGCAATTCTGGACTTCTCCCCACAGCAGTCACCTGAGAGAGGTGGTTCTTCAAGCTTCTCACTAATACACAGCAAGCAGGCAAACTGGTTTGGAGTCTCCCTATCAGCAAGCAGGTCTCTTAGAGAAGCAGACACGCAGCTCTTGTGTGCCAAATGCTTCTGTCCATGAAACTGTGCAGTAACATAGAGCTATTTGGAACAGTGGTTGGCAAGAAAACATTCATCTCCTACTTCATAAGTGATGCTCTGAAGTGGCTGCACAGCTGTAGTGTCTTTAGGGTTTGGTTGGGGTTTTTTATACTTCAGATTTGAGCAAGAGCAGAGGAATGGAAAAACTACAGACTGACCCCTGTATGATGCCAAGATGAACCTCAGGGATCTTCGAGTGTAAAAACTCAGATACTGGTGAAAGTTATACTGTGTGGAATGCATGAAAGAACTACACTTTTACTCACCTGATGTAGAAAGAAACTATTATAGTCAATATTATGTGATTAAGTTACACGGATAAGAGTTCATCCTTGTGCTAAGAGCTAAAACATTACAAACTTTCATGATCAGAGTTTAATCTCTCTTCATTAATGAGACAGGTTTATCCCTGCAGTTTGCTGGGATAAAGGAAGAAAATGTCCATCTATGTTCAGATGAAAGGGAAATGAGGAAGAGATATGATATCAAGTTTTGAGCTAAAGATGTCCAGATCATAATTCCTTTGAAAAGGAATTCCATGATTAGACTAGCTTTTGAGCAGCTCTAATGACAGACAAATCTCTCTCCAGTTTCAAGTGTTTTCAGATTATGATCTTCTAGGAAAAAGTAACCACTTCATCTTGCAGTCCCTCCTCCACCTCCTCAGCCTAACTGCTGAAGGAACCCCAGGGCCTGCATACATATCCACCAGACAAAACCCCATTTGTTCTGCAATCACTACAACAGATACCTGCTTCTCAGCAGCCACAGTAGTGCAAAACAAAATACACATGGAACCATTTGGGAACAGGAAGGGATCAAACAGATATTTGGGGTGCAGAAATGCACTGAAGTTGGGGAAAAGGGAACTTCAGTTTAAGGAGGATCTGCAGAGTAGCAGAAAAGGTCCTTGGGGGCTGAGAAAAACCACTTTCATTGGAAAGAAGAAAAAGATTTACCAGTGAGAAACCTACTGGACCAGTAGACTTCTGTACCCAGGCTGTAAACATTGACCCAGTGTTATCTCTCCCTGGTCTACAGCCAATAATTTGCCTCATTTCTTCAGCTTTTGGTGAAAGAAACAATTCAGGGAGAAGCAGCTGTCTATTACGATACAGGCCCAACTGAGGGACATAGCAAACCTTCTAAAACCAGGCTGTGCACTGCAGCTGCACAAAGCTAACTCAGGAAACTACCAACGTGCCTGACCTCCTGTCTGAGAGAGCACAATACCCCATTCAAGCTGTTCTGCTACAGCATTCTCCTCCGCCTACCAGAGAAGAAACCCGGTGGCAGAGCAGTTCAAGTCACAAAGAACATGACATATTGGCCTTTACAAATAGCTGTGAAGTGACACATTACCCAGGAACCCTTGCAAGCTGGTTCAACACATCTGCCATAGCCTGCTGTGGAAAGAGGCAGATACTCTGAAATGGGAAGGTGAGGAAGCAGACATCTCAGGTGACTAACACCTTAAAGAGCAAGCCACAGCAATCAAGTGTCACATCACACTTGTCTCAGAGCATCACTCAAAAAAACCCAAACCAGCTGGCTTACAAACACCTGGTTGGAAGAAGAATATGTCTTTGACAGAAGCTGCTGTGAGAATCTGCACAAATTACTTCTAATTTGGGGACAGACTGGGGCAGGTCATTGTGCTTAGCAGTTTAAAAACTTGATGTTGAGATGTAGCAATTGATGATGGTTCTAAATTTTATCACCTCTTTTAGTCCCTGCTCAAGAGCTTATTGTCTTCTGCATCTACACATTCAGCAGAAGACAGGAGAATCTTGTACTCACTACTGGAACAGAAGATAATGGTGATACCTCCAGCTAGGTTACATCTCCTGGTGCTGTGCTGCAGTGCCATCAAGCTACAGCTTGCTCTGGAGTTCTTCCATTCCAGCACTAAACTGCACTGATCAGATTAAGCTTAAAACACAACTCATCTTTCAAGGAGATAAACCTCCATGTTGGTGCTGGAGAAAGATAAAGAAGACGGGGACTATCCTGTACAGATTCCTTGAATTACTGTAAATCATCTCAGGGTGGTGAGACCCCAGCCCAGAGAGGTGGTTGATGCCCCATCCCTGGAACCATTCCAGGTGAGGTTGGCCAGGGATCTGAGCACCCTGCTCTGGTTGCAGCTGTCCCTGCTCCCTGCAGGGGTGTGTATGTGTGTGTGTGTGAACAAGATGACCAAACCCAAACTATTCTGTGTGTCTCTCCAATCCACACGTGGTGCCAGCACCATCTCTTCTGAACCACTCTTGCCCAGCACACAGCTTTAACAGTGGCAATGCAAAGCTATCAGAGACTCGTGTGACGCCACAAGACACACTAAACAGGCCAGATGTGTCCAGAAGTTCTCCAGAACTCTGAAGGAATAAGTAGTTCCTCCATCTGCTTTCAGCAGCTGTGGTAAACAGCCCTCACCACACATTTTCTACCCTCTTGAGGAGGGGCATCCCACACCATAATCTCAAGAGGAACATCATCTCTTTGCTCATCTTAACTATTGCTCACTCTCAACTGCTTAATAGCTGGAGGAGGTGGTGGCAGGGCCCAGGGACTGAGCACATGAGTACAGCTGTGAAGAGTCATCCCAGCTGCCACAGAGCATTATTTGCAGACTTCTGTTGCCAAATGCTTCTCAGATGATGGGATATTTATAGTGTATCTTGACAGCATGGCTTCAAACCATCAAGTAACACTGAAGCATCACATCTTGAGTCAACACTAGATCCTCTGGAGGTGCACAAAATGTTAACCCAGTAGCTTCTGACACTCACACCAAACTTTCCTTCAAAACACAGCAAAAAGAAGAGACAAGGGAAGCTGCCTTCTGTAAAATACTTGGCACAGAGCATGGCTACCAACAGACCATCCACATCCAAAGATGTTTTGTCTGCACTTACAGTCCTGACAGAGAGAATAGGCCCTGTTTTGTAGGGGAGTATTCATTTCTTAACTACTGCACAGATGACTATCAGGACACTTCATGTCATACGTGACATGGATTGAACACCAAAGAATAACTGTTTTAGAAAGCTTTCCCCCTTGCACATTGATTCTCTCTCAATCTCCAGGGTATTGTAATCCAGAAATACCACTGCAGGCAGTACCTGGAAACTGTGTCATTATCTACATCACAGCAGCTCCAAGAGAGCTTTCGAGCACTAGGCATACAGGCTACAGACTCCAAAGCTCTGGCCTTTGTCACCTGCAGCCATCCAAGGACACAGCGAGCAGCAGGCCACTGCAGGAACCTATTCTCTGGCACTCCTGTAGATGCTGCACATATTGCTCTGCTCCAATCTCTTTGGCTACTCTGCACAGCCCTCTGATGTGCTGCACCATCACTGCAGCTCCAGAGGGATCCCAACTGCCAGAAATTGCTCCACTCTCCCTGCAGCAACTGCTCTTCTGGTTACAGAGTTCATACGTGAAAGCAGAGGATACAAACCAGAATCAAACCAGAACATTTTAGTTAAGATTCTACTTGTCTTTATTTAAAGCCAGCCTGTGATGACACTAGAATAATGACAGTAACTTGGAGATCCAGACAGAGATATTCTGCTCTATACTTACAATTAAGCATAAAGGAGCCCCCCCAAGTGTATTCTGTGGTGCACCTGTGCTGTAGGCACTGCACGAGAGTGCACTGCAGTTGACTTAGCCAGCCAGTCTGCACATTTTATGTCACGACAGCAGCAGCATTTGGAGATCTGGATGGGCTGTGAACACACATTGAACTTGTCACTCCAAACAAGCCCACAGAGCTAACGTGATCCTTGCTAGACAGCAGTCTGCTCGTACATTACAGTGCTTGCACACACCAGTTCATCTCGTACCACACATGTGCACACACCACTTTGTTACCAGTGTGTACCACGAGATGTCTGGGGCACACTGTGGTGCCTCCCCATCAGAAGGCAGCTCAGAGGTTCTGCTGCAAAAGCATCACTGAGTCAGTGAAATATTGAATCCTTTCAGACACTGCAGCATTAGAGGAAAACAGCCACAATGCATCAGGATTTAAGCAGTCTCTTTATACACTCAGTGTGCTAAATGCAACAGGGAGAAGTCATTAAATAAAGCTACTTAAAGATCCATCATCTTTAACACAATCCAGAGGTCCCTTCCAACCACTGCCATTCTGGGATACACAGTCTCAAACCTGCTCATCTAGTTGAGAAGACCAGAGAGGCATGGACAACTCATCTGAGGGAATAGCTCCATTTAAAAGGAGACAAAAAAAGAAGATATAAAATGGAAAGGAAAAACATGACAGGATAAAGACTAACAGACAGAGTATAAGGGATAAAGATGTCAAGCACTGGTTGTAATCTGAAAAATGTAACATTTTTGATCCTTTAACATGAGTGCATATTAGGAACAAAACAGGTGAAAATTACTACAGTGAATTTGAACTGGTGTGGAAAGATTGCCCTTTGTTTCAAACATTTTCGCAGGGAGGACTTTTCTAACAAGAGAACATTCAGAATTCCTGAATGCTCACAAGAGGCTCAGTGAGCTGAATGCTTTTTATTTCATCAGGTACTGGCCAATGAGCCAGGACTGGCTGAGAGCAGGAACGCAAACGTGGGTCTCCTTTCAAAGCAACATACTGCCTGCAAATGCCAGAACACAAGCTGCACGAGTGTTAGTAAGCACCAGGGTGTAAATCCACAGATAATCATCCAGAGACACACAATAACAAAGGTATTAACAGTACGAGCACCAGCTCATCTGTCAAGTGCAGCCCTTTGCTGTCTGAAGGATGAGCCACACACACGTGCACTCTCTACAAGCCCAAGGAAGATAAATGCTGTTCCTTACAGCAGGAGCTTGGCAAAAGGCACAGGAAACACCGTGCGTTTGAACAAGGCCAGGAAGCGACGACTCGTTTGCCTCGTTGGGCTGTGACAGCCCAATTTCTCACACCCTCAGACCCGAACAAACCACACACACCGTTTTCTATAGTGGGGTCCAAACATCTGAGGTTCTGGAGGAAAAAAATCAAAACCAAAACCAACCAACCTTCTCCCCCAAAAAAATCTACTTACATTATGATGTAGCTGGAAAAGACCCCAGGAAGTGTGACCCTCCCCATTATACAGATGGGGAACCACACACAACTGTATCAGGTGAAGGGTGCAGAGTCATAAAACAAGGTGGTGTTTCTATCGAGTCATAGAATGGTGTAGGTTGGAAGGGACCTTATCTTATTCCAACCCCCTGCCATGGCAGGGACACATCCCACCAGAGCAGGTTGCACAAGGCCCCGTCCAACCTGGCCTTGAACACATCCAGGGATGGAGCATCCACAGCTACCCTGGGCAACCTCTACCAGTGTCACCACTCTCACAGAAGAGAATTTACTGTTAATTCCTAATCCGTAATCTACCCTCTTCCATTACCCCTCATCCTGTCACAACAGGCCCTGCTAAAAAGTACCTTCCCAGGTTTCTTGTAGGTTCCCTTCAGAGACTGGAAGGCCATGATCAGGTCTCCCCAGAAGAACTCCAACTCTTAGTTTGCCCTCACAGTAGAGGTGTTCCAGCCCTCTGATCCTTTTCATTGACCTCCTCTGGACCAGCTCCGACAGGTCCATGCCCTTCTTGTGTTGGGGGCTCCAGAGCTGGATGCAGTGCTCCAGGTGGAGTCTCATGAGGGGCTTGAGGTCATGCACATGATCTCTGCTTTCCTACCATGAACCACAGGACAAGACCTTGTTGCTCCAAAGGTACACACACAGCATTTGAGGGAAGAGGAGGGAACCAGCCAAATACCAGTTCCCAGCACGGAGAAAGCCGCTGTCGGATTTCTGTTGAAGCAGATTATCAGCAACACCATGTGCTGAGGAGCAAAACAGCTTCACTGTACACCCACTCTCTCTGCAAAACTTCCAGCAACCCACAGCTGACACCTGACAGCTCTGTGCAACCCACGCTGCCTCCACACAAACGGGAGGCTCCCTCTGAACATCTCAAACACACTAAGGAAGGCTGCATCCACCTCAGCCTGCCCCCACTGCCATGAACTGAAATGCTACAATGCCAGTCTGCGTCATAAAGCAAAGCCTGCTGTGAATGTGATTTTCACAGGACATTAGAATAGGTCTAAGGGGTCCCTTTCAGCTCCCTACTCGACTGTGCAGTGCTTTGGGTCACCCTGGACAAGTAATTTGATCTTCATGAGAGAGACGACTAAACTTTGCCAAGGTGATGGGAATTTGAGTTTGCTGAGCAACTAAAGGGTGACATTTGCAATCCTAGCCCTGAAATCCCAGAGAATTTTAAGTCCTGTTATGTTGAAAAACCAAAAGCAAATAAAACTAAACTACTTGGAAAATAAACCCATCAAACCCTGGCCTTTAGGCATTCTGCTAACAAGCTTACAAGGGATTTGTCTAGAGGCAGCCCTCCTGCAGTAGCAGCCAATCTATTGACAGGCATCTGGTGTTAGGTTTATCCTGCTAATAGAGCTGACAGGAATGTGGAGAGGTATGCACAGAGCAAGGAATACCAGTAACTCCATAACAAGTACTGGTGTCTTATTCTAATACAGGATATACTGAGAGAGCAAAGAACAAGGTCAGAATAGCTTCACTGCCACAAATGAGCCTTGGGCTGGTTGGGGCACTTCTACAGCACCTTACTGCCTTAGCTGTTAACAGAGGGGGCAAATCTGGATAAGGCTGGAAAACAGCAGGGGTGGGAGGTGGGATTTTGAGAGGAAGCCAACTGTTAAAAAGGAGACAAGTGTTCATTTTGATGACCAGAGATTATCAAAGCTAACGACAACCACTGCCAGCTGAGCAACTGCTGATACCTCTGGTCCTAAGTGTGAATAATGGACAGAAAGAATCTTTCCCCAACTTTTAACAATAGAAGTCTGGAAGCTGTTCTGGATAAAACAAATCTTATGGCACTTATTTCCCATGAATCTAGAGGAGGAAACATCAAGAGGAAGACAGGGTATGCTGTCAGGCTCTCCCTTCCACTCATGGGAACTATGTCAGCCACCTGAAATGGCTACAGTTCCCCATCTTCATTCTTGATCTGTAATAGACTAAAGAAAACCTTGCTATGTGAGGAAGAGACAGAGAAAGCAGTGGCACATACTAAGTCTCTAGAGCATACTGAAATGCCCAACAGATTACAAAAGAAAGCCTTACAAGAGCCTGCAAACAAGCATCTTGGATTAATGCCCAAATGCTCAGAACTGCCCTTGAAATGCAAGGAGCAAATGTTTCAGAAGGATATTTGCCTCACACCTTGAAGAGCAGTGACAAAGTGCACCATTTAACAAATGTTTTCAAACTCTGCCTAAGGAAGTTGCCATGGTCACATTAGGTTTCTGTATTACCAGCAAAAGAATTTCAATTACAGCCATCAGGCTCCTTGTGGGAATTGCAAAGTTTGGAGAGAGGTCTCCCAATTTCCATCACGAAGCAAATAGGGAAGAACAATACATGAGAATTTTCCCAAAGATTTCTAGCTTTAACAAAATCAAAAAGCTCAGTATAATTGAGAATCAAGTTCTAGATTCACACATCCTACAATACTGATCAGGATCAGATCTAGAAAGATTCTAAACTGAACAGCAATTCTTGATAAGGCAAAGATAATGTCTGGCTACAAACTGACCCTGCCTACCTGAATGTCACAGGTTTTTTTTTTCTTCCTTGGAAAGAATAATTACAGAAGGTTGGGGTTTGCTGGTTTTTATTCCCCTCCAATGACTAAACCAGCTCTCTTAAACTGAGATGCCTATTCTTATTTTTCATGCAAAATTGAAGAAAGAACAAAAAGATAGGGAGAGCTTAACTTCTGTTCCCACAGTGTACCCATAATGTTGCCACAAAGACATGCTAGCCAAACCCACAGTCCCCCCACCTCTCACCAGCCTGAGGCTGCAGCCCACAGAGCAGGAGAGGTAAAAGTGCTGGGTATTACTCACGGCCATGACGAGCTCAAAAGGGTATTTGTAGACTCGGACTGGAGACTGGTATTTCTGCACCATTTTTACTGCACACCTGTAATAGGAAGAGATTGGAGCATTTTAGATTCCTCACACCAAACTGCAATGCATTCTAGTGATTTTCACAAACAGACCTTGCTTAACTCTCTCTCAACTAGAGAGAAGACATTATTAGGTAGAACATCTTGCCCAGCATTGCTTAGCAAGGCAGTGGCATGGCCAGAACAACAGGCAGGTCTCCGCACTCCCCGTCCAGTGCTGCGCCCCATACTCGCCAACATCCTCTGCTGCTTCCCAGCACTAATGCAGCAAATTCAACTCAGAGCTCCAACAAAACTCACGACAAAGAAAGCACAAAACAGAGATGTAAAGGCAGAATTTTACTCTGGAGAAGGAACCCATCTTAGGAGCTTTGTAAAGCTTAAATGACAATTCTTCCCCCATCCCTTTTTCTGCATTACATTTGGAATCATTACACAAACCCCCCCCTTGTTGAAAGCTTCCACAGCTCCTGTATCGTGGTGTTTCAAATGCTTTTGTGCACAAAGGAGCATTCAGTTGCTTTAAACCACTGAAAGAAAGGGAAAGGAAACAGCAAGCTTGAAGAACACGCCTGATGCTCAGCTAGCAATCACATCCCACTACCTGGATGCCCACTGCCTGTTCCAGCTGAACTAAGGGAATAACTGCAGGCAATGGGAACAATTCCGTTCTCAGCATTTCAATCCTCTCAGCCACCTCTCACTGTTCTCATCGGGATTCCTCCCTCAGACTCCCTTGCTGGGGTTTTAACCCTCAAGTATGCATCAGTAACCAATGTTTCATGCAAGCACATAAACCATTAAAAAATAAAGCAACACACACCATTATTAGGGTGCTTTCCATGATTCCTTTAGATTCCTTTAAATTGCTCCTATTAATACCCTCTGTGAACACCAGAAACACACAAGATTGGACGGCTGGTTTGAGATACGATGCTGATTCCACCCCACTCAAATTCCACTGCTGAGCAGACACAGCCCTCGGCAACATGACGCAGTGTAGTGCTGAACTCAACAGTCAGAGCATTAAGGCAACTTATCCCTGACATTTTAAGGCCAAAAATGAAGGTGAAAGAGGAATTAACAAGGCAAACGGCAATAGGTTTTCCTCCAGAAAGACTGCTGCAAAATGCTGCTACACAGTAAAAATCTAAGCAAGGGATAGGAGAAAAGACTTTTAAAAGTCTGCGTACCTGAGAACAGAGAATGTTTGTAGAAGGGTCTTGCAATTGGACAGTTTACTCTGCGGATCACCTCACCCCAGGAGCAATGTTCAAGGACTTGCTGGGTCTCTAGGAGCCTAACTGGTACCAAAAGCCAGTCCACGCAGAGAGAACACATTAGCAGAGCATCCAAGTCCAAGTGAAGTGAGCAGAGCAGGGAGAAGCAAACACCCAGGAAGGCCAGGCTGCTATCACGTATCAGATACCCGAGCCCAGAGGCACGGGGCACCTTGTAACGCAAGGCTGTAATATGATTATGCAAGCGCCGTACCTAGGTTGTGCGGGAACCTTCCAAGGCAGTGCAAATATAGCAAGAGAAGCCTCAAACGTATTTAGCTGTGATCTTGTTCCCTGTTCTGACCTCGCCTGGGGACCTCCACAGGAGGAAGTCTCAGGACAGACCATCTGGTCTGGAATCACCCAGAAGCAAAGTCACCAGTAACAGAACATGGGATGGCACAAGCTCTAGTTCAGCAGCCTTAACTGTGCTGCTCGGGCAGATCTGTTGCTTCCTACCTGATTGCCACAGGTTTATTGCCCTGTACTTCTCTAGCTGAGGGAAGTTTAGAAAAAGAACCAGTGACCATTACATCCATGAGAAGCTGCAGAAGACAGACAGATGAGAACTCACACCTGTAGAGAACTCCCCTGTCGTACTTGGGGAAAGTGCAGCAGCAGATCTTCTACATCCCCTCTTCACCACAGAGCTTCAGGAGAGTCATTCTGCTTCTCAAAGCAAGAGGGAATCCAGCTGTAACTCCTGAAAAGTGGGGAGGGGGAAGTAAAAAAATAAATCAGAAAAGGCAGTGAAAGATGCTACTCAGTGCACACAGATACAGATGGACGATTAGCACTGATAATGACAGAAGATTAAAATATTGGCTGAAGTCATTCATACCTATAGGGCTTCAGAACCAAAAGACAGATGTCTTTAAAGTCATCTCATGTATTCCATTCACGCTATAAACAGACACGTTCAGCCACCTCGTAAAGAAAACCAGAAAGAAACTACACAGCCACAGGATGTGCCTGCTCCATAAGCATCCCTCACATCACTCCAGCCTCTGCAGTGGCCCAGGCTACCTGCTCTACTCCATGTTTGCAGCTGGCTACAAGCAAATGTTAGGAAACAGTGACTTGCTAAACTGCAGCTTTGAGTCCTTAGAAACCACAACCCATGGCTAAAGGCAGAGCTGTGGCCATTCATGGGGTAACACCAGGCAAGAGAGATTTCAGCAGGCCAAGTAAAAACTCAAGAGGGGCTGGAGCTGTCAAAGCATTGAAGCAGCCTACCTAGCTAATCATCAGTTTAGTCATCCCAGTTGGATGTTAAAAGTCTCTCACAGAATCATGAACTAGTTTGGGTGGAAGGGACATTTTAGATCATAGAGTACAAACCCCCTGCAGGGAGCAGGGACATCTTCAACCAGAGCAGGTTGCTCAGAGCCCTGGCCAACCTCACCTGGAATGGTTCCAGGAATGGGGCATCGATCCCCTCTCTGGGCACCCTGGGCCAGGCTCTCACCACCCTCAGTGTAACACATTGCTTCCTTCTCTCCAGTCTGAATCTCCCTCTTTTAGTTTAAAACCATCACCCCTTGTCCTGTCCCAACAGGCCTGCTAAATGGGGTGCTGTTCCATCCCATTCAACAAGGTTTGACCATGCAGGACATTCAAGGTAAGACTGCCATCACACCAAGCCTCTTATCAGAGCTTTTTGCACATCAGAACCTCTTAAGATTAACAGGCTTTTCCTCGAGTGGGGTCCATTGTCAACAACCCCTGCACACGAACCTCAGGGGAAACCTGCCGCAGACATTTCGGTCATTGCCCATCTGAACCCAGAACCACCACAGCTACCACGTATCACAGAACACCCCAGGACACGCTGACAGCTGCACCAACAGCCCATAGGCTCCCCACAGAGGCCAGCTGGCCCACGTACCCCCTTTTTCCACAACCCACACAGCGAGTCACAGACAAAGCAGACCCTGGAAGGCAGAGGGTTCATTGTAAGCTGGAGATAGCCCAGCTGGCACCATGCCGGGGAAAGAGGGCACGGAACAGGCCACAAAGCTATGAAGCCCCAGTGGCACATACATCACCTGGCTGTAACTTTGGGAGTGTTTGAGAAATGGCGAATTCTCAACAAGCAGCACTGTACAGACAGCATGCAAAGCTACTGCTACGTATTAGCCAGGCTTGAAGACTGCAGGGGCTCCCACGAGGGACACACATTGCCACACACACTGCAAAGGGAACGGCGGCAGTGATATTAACTGTATAATTCCATTTTATTTAGAATCATCCGCTATGCACCCCTGAGGGATTTTCCATATGCTTATCTTTTTATTCAGCCATTTGTAGGAGAGGCTGACTTGACAGAACACAGCCAGATGGTTGAAAATCAGAAATTTTGTTATATATTAAATATACACAGGGCCTTGAACCAAAGCCCCCAACCCCTGCTCTTCACCCAGGGGAGCAGAAGCTCCTTCAGTTCTTTACACATTAGAGCTGCCTGTTGGACGGTGAAACCCAGCAGCAAGTGACTTTATTAACTTCTCCCACCCGTGGTGGCTTCTTTTCAGCTGGAAGAGAACTACTGAGCAATTTTTTGTTTGTTTTGCTTTCTGACAAAGAACTCCTGAAAATAGAAGAATTCCAGACTTCCTCAAATATTATTACAACATGTGAGAGCCAGCTGGGGCACCCAGCTAAGCTGATATTTCCAGTTAGAAAGAGGGGGGCTTTGGGGAGCTGTAATCTTTCCTCCCCCCTTCTTGAGTAAGGTGGAGAGAAAGGTATGTGACATTTCCTTTGCCTGAAATGCCTTTCACTTGGGTAGAGGTTGATGCAGTAGCTGATGCTTTACACATGTAATAAGATGGTACCAAGCTGCAGGATACTGAGCTTGAGGCTGTTGGCCTCAGGTTGAGTCAGGGGAGGTTTAGATTGGATATTAGGAACAAATTCTTCACTGAGAGAGTGGTGAAGCACCAGAACAGGCTGCCCAGGGAGGTGGAGTCATCATCCCTGGAGGTGTTTAAAAAGCAAGTAGACATAGCACTTGAGGCTCTGGTCTAATGGATAGAGAGGTGTTAGGATGAAGATTGGACTTGCTGATCCTAGAGGTCCTTTCCAACCCTAATGATTCTATGATATTTATTAGATCTCTTTCACATAGAACTTAAGAAGCCTTTTGTAGATTGATATAAAGAAGCCTGACAGTGGAATGGTGCCAGCAAAAGCCATTACTATCTTTTAGAAGCAGACACCTTCTCAGGGAGGACTTCACCTTACCTCCTGAGAAACACCAGTGGGGCAGGGGTGAGGCAGCACGAAGGACTGCAAGCTGGCACTGCTGTGGAGCATGGCCACCACTCTGCACACCTTACAGAGAAGCCTGGAGTCTTCTCACGGCATATAATCCAAAACCAAGCAATAAAAACATTCAAAAAACAACATTTGCACATTTTTCACAGCACAATAAGGAACAGTCTGGTGAGAGGGAAGAGGAAAGGGAACAGCATACAGCATTCTGCTCTCAAAGCCTTTTAAAACTAGCAGTTTCTTCCATGTACATATCAAAATAATACTGCCACACCTTCATCTCATAAATTAATTTCTCATCAAAGAGCCAACACTGACCTTTTTTATGCACAGCCACACACTAAATCTGTTATTTGCCAACCTGCTGCAGCAGCAAAGCTTTCTCAAAGGAAATTCCCTCATTCCTCACCTTGCTGCTCCATAGGAAGTCACACCAGGCTGTTTTATCCATCAACACCACAGCCAGTAGTTCAGTACTCCAGTTTAAGAATGGAGACACGCTCCAGCTCCGCACAGACAAGAGCGGCTCCAGTCAGCAGGTCACCTGGCAGCCCAGCAAAGGGCCAGCACAGACCCGTTCCAGCTCGCCCCGAGCGTTTGCCCGTCCACAGGTAAGCTGTGCACGGCCGCACTCCTCAGCCCGACGAGACCAGCGGTGCCAGCAGCACAGCCCCTGCTCGCTGCCCTCAAAACGATTTTACTGCCCGGAGGAGTTAAACCAAGTGACCCAGAGCACAACACATGCTTGGTTTAACCCTGCCCTAAAGCCAGGGAGGTTTTATATAGAACCTGACCCACATACAGCGATACACCGCGTAGCAACTTACCGGGGGCAGCCTTTGACTTCACAAATTCTTTAGGGCCAGTTTAAGTTGTTATTTGTTTAAAAACCGGACTTTAAGAGCCGGAGAGCTCAGCAGCCGAGTTCCACCCAGGCTGCTGGGTCCCACTCGCTGCCGGCCAGCGAGCCACCCTTCGGGGAGAGGGGACACAGCGTTCACCCGGCTTCCGATAAACGGGGCACAGACCCGCAA
>VWZY01000338.1:126245-174802 GCA_013399075.1 Chloroceryle aenea | reverse complement strand
CCTGCTCTGGTTACAGCTGTCCCTGCTCCCTCCAGGGCGGTTGGACTCTTCCGCCCCAACCAGTCCACGATTCCATACTGTCCTTCAGATGGGGATCCACAATCTTAGTGGTGTTCTACCTCCTGCCCTTGAGAAGAAGCAACTTGCTCAGGGTCCAAGCTGGAGGAGGCAGAGCCCCAGCTCCCAAACAACAACCCTGCTCGGGACACGAGTTGTGTCACAGCTCTGTGGACTGAGACACCTCACCTCAGTCCTGAGACTGTCACATGGAGGACTGGTTTATTAGGTGACTTACAACACAACTACAAACTCACACTTAGAGAAAACATCCTCATATCTGAATTCTGATAAGGCAAAGGGTGCTCAGCTCAGTGGTGTTGAGGAGGACACCGGTGTGCAGTTTTTTTCATCAGAGAAATGGTATTTCTCTCCCATTTCTTGATCACTGTTAAATATCCTCAGGAAAACAAAACAAAACAAAACAAAAACAAAACAAAACCAAACAAAAAAAAAAAACCACAAAAAAAAACACAAAAAATCAGCAAACAGAAGAAAACAAAATACAATTACCACCCTGTTGCTATAAAATTGACACCAGCCCATTACTACTCTGTGACCCAGTAGCAGCAGTTTTCCTTATGCTATAGTCATTAAACCTGGTTGAGGTTTTGGTAAGGAACATCCCATCCTTTCCTCTGCTGGGCAGCCCTGACTGCAATTCCTGCTTTCCAAGATACATTTTTTCCTGCTGCCAGAAGGTCACCTTCGCACTTTCTAGTGTTGGTGGGCTACCTTTTCCCATGACACAGAGTCACCTCTCCCTGGCATTCCCAAGGACCCAGAGGTCTCTTGCTGTCATTCCACCAACAAGGCCTGGGTGCGTGCCTCAAGGGCTGGCATTCAGCCCTTGGGATTTCTCATGGGAGCTACTCAGAAAGGAGTTCCCAGCCCACAGCAGCCCAGCCCAGGAACTCCTGCCAGTCTCTGCAGTTAGAAGGGCGAACATCTGCCAGGAAGGATGTCTGCTCTGGAGATACCACTCTGCCTCCAGTTCCCCCATTACTGCAGACTTTTCACTGCAAACTCTTCCTCTCAAATTCATGTCTCATCTGGGAGTGCAAATGTGAACAACTCAACAGAAATTCAAGTGAGCTGCTGTGTAACATGCAGAAAAAACCTTGTAGGGATTGTTCGTGGTACTGTTACTCCTATCTACCTTATTCTGAAAGCAGCTGAGCTCTGAAGAAGCTGCAAAGGAGGTTTGTGGCAAGGCTGCTAGTCAGCGAGGACAGCGAATTTGGTGGTCTGTCTTGGAGGTGCTGGGATAGACTCAGCTCTGTGCAGGAGGAAGATTTCAGTGGAGTAGAAAGGCAGCACCATGCAACCAGCCCGGCCCTTTCTGCACCATCACGCTGAGGTGCTTTCCAGCCTCCTTCACACGTGTTCAACAACCCTTAGAAAAACCAGCATCGTTTAAACATTAAAGAATCTCTTTAAAAATTCAGCAGCGAAGTTCACCTGGGTTTTAGAGCCATATTTAAAGTGCCGTGGCAGTGTATTTCCACTCTCTAGAACTGGGCTTCAGTCCAGCCCATGTCACTGCATGGAGCTGGGATGAAGACGAGGCTCTGCAGCCTCCTGTGCTAGGACCAGACACGCCAGCCTCCTCCACAGCAGCACTCAGGGCTGGCTTTCACCTCTGCTACCTCTATATCTCTGTAGAGAAATGTTTTAGTACTTAGCTCAGTTTCATGAAAGCAAGCAAAAGCTGGGTCCGTTGCTTTGAGATCCAGCAACAGTTAAAATATTGACACTTTTTTTCATGGAAAATGCGGATCAGCAATACCTCACATCGCATTGTTTGCCAGATCCTTTTGTGCTAGAAGGTTGTGCCCCGTATCTTACGGGTTTCTAGGGCCTTGCCTTTCCTTTGCTGCTCTGAGAAGCTGATGTGGTCAGTCCCGCTTTTTCTGTGGTGAAAAACTGAGATGAAATGTGCTGCCTAAGGTCACCCAGTGAGATGGCAGAGATCACTGGCAGAGATGAAACTGGAGATCTAATGAGCTCTAGTCCAGCACATTTACAGCAGATTCAGTTACCTCACCCATCAGACTGCAGATAAACACTGTGCTAATGGCTCTCTGCTACATTCACCTTTCAAGATAATGCCTCGGTGGCTACCTGCCCAACCTTCCCTTCTTCTGCAGCTGGTCAAGGAGGCACATAGTCATACCTTGTTTGTTTTGTTAGGGAAAGAGGCCTCCCAACCTCTGACCCACCAACAGTTAAGAACAGAATTTCTGCTTTGCATAAGAAAAATACAAAATAAAACCATCACATCAGTGACATTTAACCCCTAAAGGTTCCAGGTCAACACTGATGCTCTTTAAATGCATCTTTATAAGTTTATACACATGCCATGTGTTGAACATGGTCTATTATGTCTATTTGTTGGAAGAAGTCCAGAGGAGGGCCACAAAGATGATCCAGGGGCTGGAGAACCTCTGCTATGAGGATAGGCTGAGGGAGCTGGGATTGTTCAGCCTGGAGAAGATTCCGGGGAGACCTTATAACTGCTTTCCAGTGCCTGAAGGGATCCTACCAGAAGACTGGAGCAGGACTCTTCACAAGAGTGTCCAGCAATAGGATGAGGGGAAATGGGTTTAAACTGAGGGAAGAAGTTCTTCCGTACAAGGGTGGTGAGACTCTGGAATAGACTCTCCAGAGGGGTTGTGGATGCCCCCTCCCTGGAGGTGTTCAAGGCCAGGTTGGATGAGGCCTTGAGCAACCTGGTCTAGTTGAGAAGCATCGCTGCCCATGGCAGGGAGACTGGATGGGATGATCTTTAAGGTCCATTCCAGCCTAAGCCATTCTACGATTCTATGATTCTATATTATATTGGTGTATGCAAAGCTGGACAGGAGCTGGCACCGTGTGCTCGCAGCCCAGAAGCCACTGGAACGCTGGGCTGCACTCCCAGCAGCATGGGCAGCAGGTGGAGGGGGGGATCCTGCCCCTCTGCTTCCAGGGCTCTGGGGAGAATCCCCTGCAGTGCTGGGTCCAGCTGTGGAGTCCTCAGCACAGCAGAGACAGGGACCTGTTGGAGCGGGGCCAGAGGAGCCCCAGCAATGATCCAAGGGTGGAACCCTCTGCTGGGAGGCCAGGCTGGGAGAGTTGGGGTTCTTCAGCCTGGAGAAGAGAAGGCTCTGGGGAGACCTTCTTGTGGCCTTTCAGGACTTCAAGGGGCCTGTCAGAAAGATGGGGACAGGCTTTTGGATCAGGGCCTGTTGGGACAGGACAAGGGGTGATGGTTTCAAACTAAAAGAGGGAGATTCAGACTGCAGAGAAGAAAGACTTTTTTTTCTGCTGAGGGTGTGCCACCCTGGTCCAGGTTGCTCAGAGGGGTGGTTGATGCCCCATCCCTGGAACCATTCCAGGTGGGGCTGGCTGGGACTCTGAGCAACCTGCTCTGGTTGCAGCTGTCCCTGCTCACTGCAGGGGGGTTGGACTCGATGAGCTTTTAAGGTCCATTCCAACCCAAACTGGTCTAAGATTCTATGATTATGTCCATTTACGGGGACTATTTGCATTTGCCCTGGTGGCTCTTGACAATTTCCATCTTATCCACTCAGAAATATCTAGTACCATGCAGGACTCATTTTTATCAGAAATATTACTCTTTCTCCTCCTCATTTCTGTTTGGTTGCACAGGGACCCTCTTAGATACAGCAGCTCATCTCCACAACCTTACAAGTAAGCTATAATATTGCAAATTAAGATAGAATTCAGCTTTTTGCAAAAGTGCTAGACAGCCCTGCGTAAATAACATAGATCCTGCTTAAATGGCATATCCTGCGACTTCTCTTTCTGTGCTGTTTGTTCCCTTATGCATTTCCCTTTTTGCCTCTCAGTTGCTCTGTGAGGAGACATCACCCCATGACTTGCTCAGTTCTTCCTGATTCCACTTGACTGGGAGTAAAGCATGACACAGGTTTGTTATTCTGGGTCACCGAAATCAACATCACTTCCAGGAGCACAACTCTTAGCATATCTGAGCTTTCGAGACTGCTATGAAAAGGCAGTGGTTAGCAACAGCACTATTAATAAGGAACTGAAAGGTTTCTTTCTCAACAGGACCAATTCAAAGAAAATAATTAAAACAATCTAAGAAACACAACTGTTCTGGAAAGCACACAGAGCTTGGTCCTTGCTCAGTGCAAGGATCTCCAGTGACTGATTAGAACCTGGAGGCTTCTTTTCCCGAGAGAGTAAGGTGAGAGCTCAGGACTGCCTGGGCTTTTTGAAAGGTTAATATCTTCACAGCTCTTTCGACAGCTCAGGACTCAGCCCTGGTAGCATCTCTCTGTTTCCACCCTTTGCTGTGTGTTAGCCTCAACTGCATAACGTTTGTTCTTTGTCGGGCTTGTCACATCTAAGCCCTCACCCACTGATACTTTTATACAAAAATCCCTCTTACTGGGACATGAAAATACAAATCACTTGACTGTGGGAGCTGCATCAAGTATATTCTCTTTCAGACCATGCAACTGGGCTGTGCCCTTCCAGCACTCAGGGAGATAGGGTTCAATACTCAGTTTGGAAAAAGTCCAGGATTCTCAAGTCAGTAGCAAAACTCCTGTTGACTCCCACAAGATCAAAGTTTGCCCTAAATAGTTCTTATTTTCCTCTAATTTGTCCCCTTTCTACTAGTGCTGTTGGATGTACGTAATGACACAGTGAAGCTGAAGACCTGCTGCTTCCCAAACCTCTGCACTGTTCTCTGACAAGTGTGGCAAGCAGTGGCTGGAGACATCTCCCTAGGATGCAACCTCTGGCCAAATGCTTCTGAAGACACGCTGCTAGTACCAGACTGGTATCTGCCATGCTAACCCTAGGGGAACTGGAGGTGTTTTTGCAGAGAGAGGGTAGAACAAACTGGTGCAACTGGATTTTGCTCTGTGCACCTCTTACCTGTCTTCTTGTAGCTTTGCCCTGTCTATAAAACACGTGAGATGGGAACAAAACCTATAAAGCATCCATGTTCTTTGAACCTCCCCAAAGGAGATTTGAAGTAATCGTAACAATTCTGTGTAAAAGCCCCAGAGCACACCCCATTTTCCTGCAACTTCTCATGGCCTCTTGCTACCAGCTGCCAAAATAAGAGGGAAGAAAAATAGCCCAAGGCAGGATATTTATCTTAGAGATGCTGAACACAGCATCTGCGATCATAACCCAGAGAGCCAACGCCTTGTGAGCAGTGTTTCCATTTTATTTTCCAGACCTTGTGCTCATCTCGGCTCTTTAGCCCATTCATTGCTATCCACTTACACTCTTGCATCACACGGATCTCCTTTCTGAGCAACACTGCGATCCTTTACTGAAATATGTTCTCTATGTCCTCTCTCGTGTTCCAGGGTGTGCTTGGTGTTCAGCAATACATCGTCGCCAGTAGCATGCGGCTGTCTATCTCTGCACTCTCTGCCCACGGTCTAGCTCAGATGGTGCTTCCAATTTCAAGCATTGCAGCTGGGATAAGCTATACAAAAAGAATTAAAAGAGAAGTACCGCTCCCAAGACAGCTAGGATGCTACAGATGAAGCTGCATTGATTACAGTCACTAAATATACTTTGGTTTTTCATATGAAATACCAAAAGAAATCTGTTGAAGACCCCTGAGTCCTTTGGGTTTGTTCACGCTCCTCTTACTACCCAGGATACAAGCTCTAAAAGGCTGCCAGTGAAATCCAGGCCTTTGTAGCCTCTCGAGAATATTTTTCCTATAAAGCTGCACAACCGTGAGGAAATAGCCTTGTATAACTCAGAGGTAGACACGCAGGGGAGGTTGCTGAAAAAGTCTTGGGTGGTTCAGAAGAATTAATCTCACGTTCAAAAGGTCATTTCTCAGCCTGGTTTGCCTGGAAGCTGAAGCACCCGTGGCATGTCCTTCCCGTCTCCCAGCCCAGCAGCAGCTGCGTTACGGACAATTGCAGTTCGGAGCAAGCCATGGGAGGTTTCTGGAGGCTACTTAGGCAGTTTGCTGGTTGGACTTGCTGGCTGTGGTGGATCACTCTTGGTCTGGCTTTCAGGAGGGGGCCACGTGGTCTTCTGATGAAGGTGGCTGAAAATGAAAAATATGGTTTATGTAGTTTGGGAGGAAGACACAGAATGTCACACGAAGACAACACTAGTTATTGAGGAAGGAAAAGAGGAAGCCACAGATCTTGCATGGCTAGTAGATTGTGCTGACCATCTATTTTCTCTGAAAATGCTTTTCGTGACCTTAAAATAGTGGTTTGCAAATGTCACCTTTGTACCTAACTAAAAACCTGTGCAGGCAGATCTTCAGGTTGAGTTAAGGTGATAAGCTAAGACAGTGGTAGTAGACATTCAGGTCTCAAAGTGCCCTTTCAGCAGATTATTTTAGGACATGCCTCTGTTAAATATAAGCCATTTCAGAGGTTTTTAGGGACATTCTTAAGGCAGTAAAGGTCCAAACAAAGCCCTGTTGTCCCACTCTTATTGTCTGGGACTTCATAGCATCTTTATGCCACAACATAAAAGGATTAGATTTTTTAAAAAGATTGCTTTTTCCCTTACTCGGAACTCACAGTGGCCTAAAAAAATGCCAGCTAAACAAGCCAAAGGACTGTAAATTCCCACCTATCCTAAAGGAAAAAAAAAGAACATTTTAGAAAACAAAAGAGAGATCCAGAAATTCACACCATACTTCACTGCACAGGGCAGGAAGCCTCTTGCTGTCAAGGAAGGGACATATTTCTCTGACATGGCCAGCTGGAGACCTCTACTAGATTATCTGGCTAGAAGTTGTCAAGCAAAAATTTTGATTAAAAAAGACAACAAAGCAAAAAGGAATTTTTAGTGTGTGCATTGTCAACATTACAGACCACGGCAGTTTTGACACCTACTCCTTGTAATTTGGGATTTCTTCAGCAGGCAGGCACTGGTCCCTGTCACATGGCAAAGCTGCAAATGTAAGCACACAACTGAGTATAAGTGAAGTGTTAGAAAATAAGCCCGATGCAGGTAGCACTGCTACACTATGATAACGCACATTTAAATGATGCAGGAACTCTGAAAATGCTGACACTCTTATACAGCAAAGGTGCTCCTGAAAGGCTACAGTTCTTTTCCTTGTATCTTGTGCTTTGAGACAAAGGCAATGCTGGACCATGGCCATGTTTAGTTGATGAATAGCATCAAAGAGTAGACTGGGTACCTATTTGGAGCTGTGCAGTCACCTGATCATGATACAGAAGAGACCAGAAACTCTCCTTTTTCATGGAAGAAGACAAGTGGGGTCAAATAACTACTTCCGAGAAATGTTTATGGCTCATGGACTAAGCTCAGATTCCCAGACTGGGAAAGTTAATTCAGACTTTCATGGAGATAGATGCCTTTCCCCTGATCATGTAGGTTTAGATAAGAAATTAGGAGGAAGTTATTTACTGTGAGGGTGGTGAGACCCTGGCACAGGTTGCCCAGGAAAGCTGTGGATGCTCCATCCCTGGATGTGTTCAAGACCAGGTTGGATGGGGCTTTGAGCAGCCTGGTGTCCCTGCCATGGGCTAGGGGGGTGGACACAAGAGTAGAAGGGAGTCTAGGGTGGTTTGTACACCAAGGAAACAGGGTGATTACTGTTCCCCACTGCTCAGCATTGCTGTAGTCACACCAGGATGGCACAATGAAGGTTTGGATACCAGGTTCAAAGCTATTGAGAAACTGGCCAGGGTCTAGCAAAGGGAGCCCCAGGGCTCATAACTTGCAAGGAGAGGCTGGGGCGGGCTGAGGGAGCTGGGCTTGTTTATCCTGTCAGAGAGGAGGCTGAGAGGCAATCTCACTCCTACTTCAAGGGCAATTAGAAAGATGTAGGAGACAAGATCTTCTTGGCAGTGGCAGACAGTATAACTGGGGGCAGTGGCCTCATGTTGCACCCTAGGAGCTCAGATGAGATGCTGGGAAAATCTTTTTCTCGGTGCATAAAGCAGCATGAGAACATATTATGCAGAGAGGCTGTGGGTCTCCATCCTTGGGGGCTGAAAGCACAGCTGGCTAAACTCACTGATCTGATCTAGTGTGATGGTCCTACCTGGAGCAGAAGATGTGACTACTGATCTCCAGCAATCCCTTTCAACCAGCATTTCTGTGATGCTGTGAAGCCATCTTCCTGCCTGCTAGTTGTTTGTTTTTTTTTTCCCCTGAATAAATGCCTTTCCTCTGGCCCTGGGCCCAAGTCACACCCTTTAACTGCTCACGCTAGGAGTCTGCATTTCAGATTCAAAGATGAGTCACATGGATACATGGAGGGCAATTCCATTTCGGTTAGTATGAGAGAAACGGGTACACGCATGGGAGGCTTAACTGGTAGGGCAAAAAAAGGTGTAAGGTGGTAGAAACTGTAAATAACATTAACAGACATCCTTGAGACTTGTTTGGATTCAGGATTCTCCAGTTACTTTAGGACTTACCATCCTTGTTGGAGAGGATTGGTGCTAACAGCTCTTTAGCTTCCGATAGCAAAAGGTCAACAAGATCTGAAGATGGAAGAGATGTGTCTGAGACTGCGTCTGTTTTATCCTCTTCTGTTTCACTGTTGACTCTTATAAATATGGAAAGTGCCATCAATACTTCTATCACAGAATGGTCATTGAAAATCCCGGCCAGCCTCTCATGAAGGATATTCTCTGTAAATTCTGGGTGTTCGGGGGAATTTCGTCTCCATTGCTCAGCAATGCAGGAGACTCTCTTTTAGACACACTTCTGTCATTGTGGTACAGATAAATATCAATATTTTTTAAATTTTTTTTTTACAATATCTCAAAACCATTTTTCCCCTCATTATATCAGAAGTAACCATCTTGGAAACTTAAAAATTATTTTCGGTCACTCTAAAAAAAAGTCTTTTTCAAAAGGGCTGGTCAGTGTCAGTGGGACAGTGACCTTTCAACAATTTAATCAGTAAAAAACACACAAAATTGTGACACATTTTTTTCCAAGTAATAGGAGATAAGTTCAGTTTGAAGGGGAGTCCAGAAGCCTGAACTCTATTTCTGCAACTACTTGTGCAGCTGAGAGTGATGCCAGCTATTTATTTGCTGACACTCTTACCGGTTTCTGTAACCAATAAAAAGGAGGTGGGCTGAAAGCTGAAAACTGAGTTACATTGAGAAAAGCAAGTGGCCCAAAACTCCACTTCTTTGAAACAACCTTCTTAGGGGCTCTGCTAACAAGAGCAAATTAACCAGAGGACTGTTTCACCTCCTCATTCCCCAAAAAAGCCTGGATGGAGGCCAGCCCTCCTCAAGTACTAATCCAGGTCATCTTTCCCCAACAGTTTCACTTCCAAAGTGACAGTATGTTTAGAAACTGTGGGTAAGTTATGTGTGAATCACCTTCCCCTGAGAAAGGTTGGAAAAGGACATTTCATGTTCCTGTAAGATCCCCAGAAGCCATCTCCTACCTTTTCTCATCTGATAAATGACTGGGTGTGCTCAGGACCTTGTGGACGTTCTGCCATGAAGCAACAACAACAAAAACAAAACAAGTTTCAAACTTGTAGAAAGGAATAATTCCTGAGAACAAACCCCGTGGGTTTTCCTGGTGATCAGATTTAATATGACAGTAATCAGCTTCTGCTTATTCATTGCCCTTGAAGCAAATAGCTCAAGGCCTTTTGCAACTCAAGCAACAGTCACAGCCTATGCAAATATACAGCCACATCTGAATTATACATTTTAATACCAACACTAAAATACATGAAGTGCAACACAAAAATACTCTTCCAAAGCATGATTTTTTGGGCTACATTTCAGCAATCATGTCTAGTAGCAATCCTGGTTCCTGGATCATACCCACACACGGAGGTCTCATTACCATGCGCAGTTAGTGAATTCTCAAACACTACCGAGGGGTGTATAAAAAAAGGAAGATATTTTCTTCCAGCGGTCAAAGTCCTGTGATGTTTTACTCTGGGGTCAAGTCAAATCCTTTTCCAAAATCCAGCCCCACACTGCACAAGCACCAGCATGTGGTGCTGCAGGTTTAGAGGTGGTTTAATTCTTCCTCAGAAGCAGAGAATGCAGCAGCTACACCTGCTAGCATTCCACCGTTTCCTCGTGATTTCAGGAGATCATGGGACAGGCTACAAGTAGATGTGGCAGATACATTGCGTGCTAATGTTTCCCAAGCTGGCCAGTTGACTAATTAGTTTCACAAGCTTGTATTCCCCATACAGGCGGTGAAATGGAAGAGCAGTTGACTAAAAGACTAAAGCAATTACGTGTGAGATTTTGCAGGAAATCTGTGGGAAAAAGCACTGGAAGAACAAAAACAGTCTTCAAGTTCACATTTGTTGTGTAGAGAACCAACAACCAGTTATAAAAAGGGAAGGTTAAAACATATGCTTTCAACCATCATGTCCAACAGAGTTTCTGGAGCAACCTCAACCAGAGCATCACAGGGGTACCAGTGAGCTGGGGACAGCAGAGCCAGCAGGCAAACCTGCACTGTGGTGCTTACATAGCTCACAGCAATATGAGTCTATGAATTCATTCCTGGTCTCTCCTAACTAACAGGTAGTGCCTTTTTAGGATGAGATAGAATAAAAAAAAAACCACAACCATATCTTGCTTATGGAGCAGGAAGTTATTTGGACTTACAAAATCACCCTTAAGGTAAGAGGCCACAGCAATGCCACCAGCACTGGGGAGGTTCAGCATTTACCTGCACAAACAGGAGCAGCTTCCTATTGCAGATCTCCAGGCGCTTCCGTGAGACTTCTGATTTTCGTAACTGGCCGTCAGCCAGGGACAACTGTCTTTTCAGTTCCAGGATGTCCTCCTGGGACAGGACCAGGGAAAGAGGAGAAAGGTGATGAGTATACTCCAACCTCAGCTTTTGGAAACACTGAATTTTGACATTTGCTATGAATAGAAAACAACAGTCCTTTTGGAATGGAGAGTGGAGATCGTAGAGATTATAACATGAACACTGAGACCATGCTGGCCTTGGGGTCATACACAACAAATGATGTATGTGCTACGTTCATTTTCTACTCTATAAATTGAAGTGGGGAAGTCCACAGAAGAAAGATCAGGAGGGCTGAGGGGTTGCATTACCTCTATTTCAGAGACCTGTTTTGCTTTCTTCCCTGCCAGCTGCATCTTCAGTTCTGCAATTTCAGTTTCCAGCAAGTGGATCACTTCCTCATAGTCCTGCTCCGCGCTGTGCGCCTGTCTCTGCACCACCTCTGCCATCTGCAGCTTGCTGTGCAGTGTCCGGTTCTCAGAGAGGAAGCCCAGGGCTTTCTGGAAACAGCAAGAAGTTCTGGTGAATGCACCTCATGCCCCACAGCTGCCAACCACCAAAACCACCCCAAGGTCCCCAGCAATCTCTTCACTAACCTGGTTCAGTCTCTGAAGCTCATCTTCCATTGACTTTTTGCTGTTCTCCACCTCTTTCAGGAGAGACTAGGGAAAACAGTTTCACCAGATTAGAAAAAAGCGATAGGACATTCTTTAGAAGATGCCCTGGTCTGGTAGCCCCTACCCAGCAGAATAATATTCTACAGAAGCAGTCATGTCCATTCTCTCCCACCATGGTGCTTTTTGGGCTGCAACCTGCACGCCTGCAGAAATCCACCTGGACACCACCAAGGTGCTACCAGCCATGCCAGCAATCAACAGCTAGGTCAGGATGGGAGGACAGGTGGTGCTTCTGGTATTCATCGGCTTCAATTATTTGTGATGTGTGTTTTTGTATTTTTAAATGTATTTACTCACTGCTAAAAAGTGACAGCATACTTTCAGAACAAGTAAATTTTCATGTGAGGTTGCGAGTGAGAAAGGGGTGATTAAGGAGAGCCAAGGGTGAGAGTCTCCTTTGTAACAAGCAACATTCAGAAAACAAACTGCTGACTTCTTAAGAGGTACACGCTACACCATGGCCCTTGTAAACAACTACAGCGAGCTACAGCAGAAGGCACCAGCCAAGAAATCTGCTCAGAGAAGAGTTTCCACCTTTAGCCTTCGGACTTCTTGCCGCAAATCCACCATTTCCAGTTGCAGCTGCTCCAGCTCCTCATTGCTATTACAGCTGAGAGAGTCGAAGGTCTGTAAGGCAGAGGGACAGACAGCATCATGCACCACTTATCCATGGGGCTATATGGCAGGGTTGCTGTTTTCCAAACCCAGAACAATGATGACTCAAAATCACTTGGAAAAGGAATCAGTGTTTTTGTGCAAGAGATCAAAAGGCACTTAAAATAATTCAACTGCAGGGTTGTTCTTTTCACCCCCCACACTTCACTCTCTGATCCCTGATGTAGCAGGAATATCTGTGCCACAGGGAATTTTCCTTTTGGGAACCAGGTCAGATTAGTTGGAATTGATTAATTATGGCTAATTTTCCTTCTGAATCTCTGCCAGGCTGCTTCCTTCAAATCATACATCCCATAGATATTTTTACTTCCTTATTAAAGATTTGAGGTCTTTTATAGATTTTCCTCTAGTCAAAATGATTAATGCCTACTTCTGCCTTCTCTTTAGAACTGCACAACAACCACAAAATGGTAGTTTAGCTTTTCCCCATCACAGAATTTCATGGACTTCACACAGAAGATTCATGGATTCAGTGTAGAAGAACATTGGACTGACTGACCGGAGAGTGAAAAGCCGAAGTATCCAGCAAACTGGCCACTTCATGCTGTGTGAAGAGCATGGAGTTGGAATCCAGACCAGCCTCATCCAGCTCCTCCTGCATCAGATCCCTGAGTGCCTGAAGAAGATCTGTAAGAGACAGTTTTTAACAGGCTAAAAGAGGAAAGACTGTGTGTTGGGAGAAAATGCCAGCAAAGATTTGGAGAATATTCACTGACTGCCGAGCGGAGCAGTTTTGGAGATGCCAAGCAGTCTTCTCTAATGTTTCTCTGTTCTTTGGCCATGCCATGAAGCTTAAATAATTTTTTGATAGTCTTTACCAGACTCTCATTTATTATCCAGTTAAAAAACAAACCAAACCAAAAAAACAAGCCCCAATCTTTTAAAACCTCCCCAAACCCCAGATATTTTCACAGCAGAATTTTCACAATTGTGGTTCTCAGAGTTTTAAAGTTTGAAGCAAAAAATCACATTTCTCTGATAAAAGGCACCCACCTGCCCACTGGCATTCTCATCTTACTTACTTAGACAAACACCAATCCAATGACTTCAACACTTAGAAAAGGTGTTACGTTGACAAATCTGAAAATCTAGATTTGTTCTGCTTTGGGGTATGGAGGAACACACAGCACAAGAGGCCGCATGGGACAGACACAACAGAGGGGAGTTGGCACTGGGGTCCCAGCCACTCCAGTCCTCAGCCTGGAGCTGCAGCAGGAACTGAAGCCTTTAACTCAAGAGAGGAATCTTCCTTGCCAGCACATTTGCCGAACACCCCTTGATCATCCTTATTTCTGTTACCACAAACTACAAAGCAGTCACTCTTAGGAGAGGCACATGGTTCTTGTATCCCATTGCTCACCCTGCACAAGAACATCGGTCCCAGAGACATTGTTCTTTGCAAGCCTGTCCTGTCCAGTGGGGACATTGCTGGTGGCTTTGAAGTTTCTCAATACAAATATCTGGGGAGCAGCCCCTGTGGGCCAGATGTACTGTGTCAGGTCACAGAAAGCAGAGTGGCCTTTTATTTTCTGTGTCCGCTGTCCAGCTTTTTGCCCTCACGCTGACTCTCTTGTATTTTCATTTTACGTGGGATTCTGCCCAACTCTTCTTCCGTATTTGACTTTTTGTAGCTGCTTGAAGTCTACATCAATACCCAGGCATGTGTCCTACCTGCCACCTTTCAGCAGATGCCTCTCTCTTTTCTCAGCCTCCAGCAAGGCTACCCAACAACAAAAAAGCCCGTCACGTGTAGAGCTGCCTGCTCACCTCCATAGGCCACTGTCCCCTGTGAGTCTGTAGTCAAGCTTTGCCGTAACTGCCTCTTCTTCTCCTCGGTCACATCCAGACCAAGATACTGCAGAACCTTGAGCAGAAACAATGAGCCTTTAAAAAGAAAAATACTGGAAAAAGCAACTCTTTGTAGTAGGTGCCAGGAAGACACTTGGTGGTGGATTTTCTCCTGGAACTGACTCTCCGGGCAACATCTCCCAGAGGATCAGGACTGGGATGAATTTCCAGTGTCTCCTTACCTACGTGTGTATGGAAATGTCTGTTCCTGAAGACAGGGACACATTCACATCCCTCCAAGAATATTTTAGACAGTCTGCAAGGAGATTTGCAGCTATGACACACTGTCAGAAGCTTTATCAAAAGCCAATGAAGCTGTGGCAAGGCCCAGCTGCCAAAAGCTCAGCGTCTCCTCCTCCTCTTACTAACCAGAAATTGTGTTGGGAACCAGGAAGGTAAAGGCTCTTCACAGAGTACTTCCTGTGGCAACAGGAGATATTCAAACATTTTGCTTTTCCACTGCATGTTTTTTTCTCTCTCACTACACCTGATGCCCTGTCTTCTACTGATATTTAGCTGTTCAACCCCAGACACCACAAAGAAGCAGATAAACCTGTGCAAATGCCGCTTTGCTGGTGGCAGCAAATAAAAGCTTTTAAAAGACAAAGTCAAGCTCAGTAGACTCTGGGAAAGAGCCCAAGCTAAATGTTCCCACACGCCCCACCTGTGGATCCCACTTACTTATGTGCATCCCCTCCCACATGGTCCCCTGGAAAGGGGCTAGAGATGACAGCTTGCTCACATTTCTGTCACCAGCAAGACCATAGGGCCTTTCTACTCTCACATGATGCCTGTAAGGCCCATTTGAGTCCCACTTCATGCTTCTCAGCCCACCACCCCTGCACAAGGCAATGCTGCGTGTTCCTGGGCTTTGGGATGCCTTGATCCTCAGTCTGCAGATGTTGGCATCTGGCACAGGTCACCTCAAAACCAGTTCAGGTGTGTTCTGGTCTGTGTGCACCTCCTGACCCTGCCGATGGTGCAGCTGCCTCCTTGTAACACTTGTAACTCCTTGTAACTTGTTCAGCTGGAGAAAAGACTGAGAGGGGATTTTATCAATGTTTACCACTATCTAAAGAGCAGAGAGCAAGAGGATGGGGCCAGACTCTTTTCAGTGGTGCCCAGTGACAGGACAAGGGGCAATGGGCACAAACTGGAACCCAGGAGGTTCCATCTGAACAGGAGGAGAAAATTCTTTGCTGTGAGGTTGTCAGAGCCTGGCCCAGGCTGCCCAGAGACGTTGTGGAGTCTCCTTCTCTGGAGAGATTTCAAACCCACCTGGACAATGTGATCCTGGGCCCCTGCTCTGGGTGACCCTGCTGGAGCAGGGGGGTTGGATGAGATGATCTCCAGAGATCCCTTCCAACCCCCACCATGCTGGGATTCTGGGATGTTAGAAGGGAAAGTCGAGAGTCCCCCATCCTCCGCCCAAAGACCTGCTTTTATAGCCATGAGGAGCAGAGGTCGCTGTGAAGACGCGATCCTGCATCCCGCTCCAGGAGAGCTGCGCAGGCTTAGAGGAACAGTTGCTGCTGAGCTGCGGGAGGCCAGAGCAGCTGCGGGGCGGGTGCGGCGCCTGCCGGCGGGTGGCGGCAGATGCTCGGTGCAGCGGGTCCTCCGGGAGCCCCTGCGTCCTCCACGCTCCCCCCTCGACTGCCAGCAGTACCCAGGGCGGGACACGCATCCCCAAAGCAGCCCCCGGGGGCACTCAGCCCTTCACCGGGGGCTCTTCCGCGCCCTGCCCTTTGATGGTGCCCGGGGAATATTTTCCATAAAATGCCGAGAAGGGCAGCGGTTCTGGCTGGGTCCTTCCCTTGCCCACACCCGGCTGCCCGAGGTCACTCTGGCAGCACCGGGAAGTTTGAAGGGCACCTGCCTGCACCTACAGCCCTGAGTCAAATGTATTATGGCCAAGGGAGGTGCAACTGCCAGGAACAGAATCCTGGAGCTCCCCAGAGCATTGAGAAGTAGCCAAGATGAGCCAAGGTGTGTTTAACTGCCCATTCGGACACAAATGGGATGTTTCACTACACCCTCTTCTCCCTTTTCACCTTTAGAGCTCCCAAACTCCAGGAAACTCAAAAGACTTGAGACCCTTTTTTTCATTTCCAGAGACTTGGTAGTAAATACAGTTTGGAGGCTGACTCTTAGACCTCTACCTCCAAGACTGAGAGGTGACCTCACTTTGAAGAGAGGGACTCATTCCACTTACCAGTTCCAGCTTCCCATCCTTGAGTCGGATATGGGGATCCAGCGCTACTTTTGGCTTGGTGCCTGAAGCTGCTTTATGATTAGATGCCAAAGTGGGTGCTGAAAGCAACAAAAATAAATGTTAATGCAGGAGCACTAGGGTAGAGGACAGAGGTGTCTGCAAAGCAAAACGCAGAACTCTTGTTGCATGAAATAGGATGTCTGTGCAGCAGGCCAAAAGTCAAAGACCAGGATTTACTAAATCCAGTCCTGGAAGGCTGATTTAGACCACCATTGAACAAATTGGATACTGGGGCAAACCCTTATTGAAACTGGGCTTCTGTATGGTTTAAAATGGGATGTTTCATCCAAGGACCGAGGACTGCAAAAATAGCACTTTGGAAATTTCCAGTCACCATTTTTTGTGGAGTCTTGAGATCTGCAGTTATGCAAAGAAAAAAATAAATAAATCTGCCTGGCTCTTGTCTTCTGTAATTGATTAAGCAAATCTGAAACCCAATGTTTTATAAAATGCAGCCTTGGCTTTCACAACACCCATAGAAAAGGGAAATGTTGCATTAAAAGTGATGTGAAAAAAACACCACCACGAGACTTTTTTCTCCTCTGCAAGGCTGCAAAAAAGCCTGGAACCCTTTGCAAAAAGCCTGGAACCCTTTTCCCTCAGCTGGGCAGGCAGGTGGTCTTGGGTAAAAGGAGCCACAGGTGCTGCAAGGCAGACACAGAGGAAGAAAGAGGAAGGAGTGGCAGCTGCTTCTGGTGGAAAGCTGTCAGGAGCTCAGGAGGTCCAGCTGCTGACAGCTGGTTTAGCATTCCCAGCACCGCCTTTCACAGCTGGAATGGTGCAGAGCACAAGTCCTGCTGCCATGCCCTGCACACGTGCTCCCCTCCATCTCTTGAGGGAACCCCACCTTTTCCATTACAATTAATCCTTGTCTATACGAAACCATGACATTATCTTGGGAAAAGGGCTGCAGAAGGCAGTACCCCCTCCAGAGCTCTCCTGCCAGATTCTAGAAAGGCACAAGACTGATGTGCCTGCAGTGCCTGGTCACCTTTGAGCCATCAGCCCAGGTCATGACAAAATTCCTTCTTGTGCCAGTGGCACAGGATTTGCCAAGGGAGCAATGTCTTTTGCCAATCTGGAAACTGATGAACATTAGTCATGCCAAGTAATGGCTCTTCTCCTGAACCTCTTGAGCACTTCTTACCTCACCCTCCTTGACTCTTGGGGCAGGTACTGGGCAGAAGAAGCAGCAGAGGGGCTGTACAAGCATAATCCTCCTCCTAATTCAGACGTTCATCTGCTCAGCCAATGCCAGCAGCGAGGGGTAATAAATGGGTTTCCCGGGTCAGCCACCAACACTTTACTCTCCAAGTTCAAGGGCAGAGCTGTTACCCTTCGGTGCATGGCTAATCAGGATTAACTCCATGTGGCTTTGCTGTCAGCTCTGGACATGGAGATATCCAGGGCATCTATCAGGCACCCGGAGAGAGGCAGTCACTGGCCCAGGCTCCAAGCCTGGCTGCTGCTCTTTCAAAGCCAGTTGTCTGTTTTCATGGATGACAACACTGACACAAAGCCTCCTCAGCATTTCACATTAAAAAACTGGCATGTAATGCAATCCCCTCACTAAGTCAGGAAGTGATGATGCCATTGCTATTTGCTGGATCGCCTACATGACCCAGGGCTTTGCTCCCCATCACCAGGAGCTCTGGCTGCCAGTGATGGCCACCTCAGAGCCTACCTGAAATCAGGGCTACAGGATGCTCAAGGCAGGGAGGACAGACCACAGGCAGTCCCTGTCCAAGGGTCTCTGCAGTGTAGAGCATGAAAGGCAAAGGCTGAAGCTTGCCCAAGGTGAGACAGGGATTCCTGGGAGCAGAGCACTAATGCACAAACAGCCCAGCACTGTCTGCTCCCGGTCTACTCCCTGTCTCTCCCACTAATTCGTGGTATAGACTAAACACAATTTGCCTCACAATGCTTGCTCTTAACCTTCCAGATGGGAATTACAACACGGAGCAGGGATTCGCAAGCAAGGCCAGTGCCTCAACAGTGCAAGAGGAAGGAAGAGCCATTGGACTTGCAGGCAAGAGGATGATGGGCAGCGCTTGCCAGGGACTCACTAGGGAAAAAACAATTTTTCCTTGGGGCAGGAATAACCTTCACATCATAAGAATATGGGGTATCTTGCTGGAGGTCGTCTCCCTGGACACTGGATCATGGGGGTTATTGAGGTTTCTGGCAATTCCTAAGGGATCTGTGAAGCTGCAGAGTGATTTGAGCTCCTCCTCACTCCCCCCTCCCCCATTATTGACATCCTATTGGGTGAGCAGAGAAGGTGTCTCCCGCTAAAGGTAAGAGCTCAGTAGAGGACTCATAGTGTGGAGAGAAAACAGCATGGACAAGTAAGCAAAAACTGAAGCTTGGATGTAAAGAGAAATCCAACTTAATCATATCTCTTAAGTAATTTCCGGATTTGACCAACTAAGGGCATCCTTAGTGCCTGTATCACACCCAGAGTTGCTGTGTGCATTACAGCCATCATTAACTGCGTTTTTACCAGTTCCCATCAGAAGAGCATGTTGCCTGCAACAAGACCTGCAGCATGTGAGGCTGACATCATCATTGCACATGGGCAAAGACATGCTGCAAATGAACCACGGTCTGAGAATGGAAGAAGTTGTCTCCTATGAACACCTCATAGAATCATAGAATCATAGAATAGATTGGGTTGGAAAAGACCTCCAAGATCATCGAGTCCAACCCCTGATCCAACTCCAATTACTATATCATGGCACTAAGGGCCATGTCCAATCTCTTTTTAAAAACCTCCAGGGATGGTGAATCCACCACCTCTCTGGGCAGGCCGTTCCAATGCCTGATTACCCTCTCTGTAAAGAATTTTTTCCTAACATCAATCCTCTGAATATATCTTAGTAAAGAACTGTGCTACTATGGACAAGCTCCTACCTCCCCTCTCTCCTGGCAGACTGAGTCTCATTATAACCCCCATTAGATTCCACTACAGCAGCATTAACGCTGATCAAAATTCATTTAATCATCCTCAGCACCAGGAGACTGAGTCTACGCTTGTCACCCACACAGAGAAAATAGTTTAGCAGGACTCTTACCTGAGACTGTAAGCTCTGGCGGGCAAACATCTGGTGACAAAGAAGGCACAGGAAAATGATTTTCACGCGTGTTCTAGAAAAAACAAGACAAAATGGCACAAAGACACTTGCTAAGCAGAATCTGTTGGTGTACATAAAGAGCAGAAGAAAGAGGTGTTCAGGAGAACAACCCATCTGGCCCATGAAGAGCAAAGGCACCACGCACACCTCCTGTGCAGATGGACCAAAAGAAACTCGGGGGGTTCTGTGGGAGCACTTGGCAGAGGTATGTTCTGAATCATCTCAAAACCTCTGGTCAGACACATAGAAAAATGGGTTTGTCATTATTGTACTGTGGCTGAGAGCTGAGGAGGAATTTGACCTTGGGTGGTTTCTCCATAGATGCTTTCCATAAAGCTCTGTGTTCAGCTCACCAGTGAGGTTCTGAGCCTGACCACAGCCAGTTGCATTATCTGTCTAAATCACATAATTATCACAGTGAGCATGACAGGAACCAAGATCAGTGCACGCAATTCCTTAGGTGTCAGCTTATGGCTGAAAGCACAAGAGGGAAACAGTCACAGGGCAGTCTGCTGAGCACCACTGAGATGGTGCTTCCACAGCTGGGAACAGAGGTGTGGAGAGGGGCACAGGACTGGTGCTGAGGACATATAGACAGGTAGCATGGACACCTGAGCATGTGGAAGCCTAGACCTCATTATAAGTTCCATCTTTTAGCAGAGGTGAGGAAAGAAGTAATTTAATTCCAGCCAGCAGTGTAATTTCATATAGGTGCAGGACGTTACACAAGCACACCTTCCGTGGTGAAGAATCTAACTACTCCACTGAGCTCTACATGTATGGGCTAAGGCCGACTTTCATAAGCATGTCTCCAGCCTGCTACACCCAAAGGCAACATGCATATGACATTCCTGAAAGTCTGCATCTCCACAGAGTCTGGAAAAGAAGATGTTTTGGGAATAATTCTTGCACAAAAGGAGCATCCATCTGGCCTTTTCTGAAGGAAGTTTATGTGGTAGAGGGCAGAACATACACCCAGCATTGCACCAGTCCAGGAAAGGAGCGACAAATGCACAGAATCCAGCCACAGACCTCAATTATCGCGAGGGTGGTGTGGTTAAGCCCCGTCTCACCCCACATAGTTCAAGCCCTCCTCTCTGCAGACATGACCCGGAGCCAGGCTCCCCAGGACGAGTGCGCCTGGCTTATCATTAGACTGGTGGAGTACAGAAGCAGGCTGCTTAGTAACGCTGCAGATTCATCCTCATCAGAAGACTGTAAGAATAGAGTTGTTCCTGCCTTTGGGGATGAGACGAGATCAAACCGACTCTGAGATCCCTTCCAGCTCTCTGACTGGTATTGAATGAGATGCAGGTTGCTATCTACAGAAGGGTTTTGCTTTTTTAAAGCTGGAGACTTCTGAAATAGGTCTGAACGCGGTCCCTGGAGATGAAACTCCTGTCATTACCTCCCCGGATCCTTTGCCATCTCAAACCCAAGGTATAAGAAACAGTATTTTAGATTTAAAATACCTGGCAGTAAACCAGGGCTATATATATCAGCACCAGAGACTTCCCACCATGCAGAAAGACCTTCAGGGAGTCCCTCAAGAGGTGTTTTCTGAACAAAGATGACAGGACTGATGTCTGTGGTCTTAGATATGAACTTCAGTTTACCTCTGGGGACCTCACATGGACCTTCAGTCTGCAGGAACTCAGACCGTTTCCCATGGCCTTTGGAGGTGGTGATGGGATGTTGTTATGAATTGACAGTCCAGGATGTAACCGTCCCCTTCCAGGAATAAAGGCCACTTCTGTGTTTCCCTCATGTCTTAAACAAACAACAAATATAGAACAATTTTTTAACAATAACAAAGGCACAAATCTGCAGAACTCCCCTGCTTGTGGTTCTATCTCACTTAAGCCCCTGTAACCTACACGAGCATAGCTGGATCTCCACCAGCTGTGTTGCTTGTTTGAACTTCAGATCTCTTGCAGAACCCTTCTGGGCAGTGATAGGGGATGTTTGTGAGGATCAGAACATTGGGAAGGTATGGATTACACTTCAGGTTGTTCCATGCATTCAAGATTACCTCATATGACCATCTATCAGGACCGTCTTGAAGCATCATTGAAGACTAATAAGCCTCATGCTTCTTGAAGCCAAACATTGGTATGATGTGAAGGATTTATGCCTACAACTCAACAGCACTATGATGACAACAGGAAATCTGTTACACACCTACCTGAGTTTGGCTTTTGCAATTATTTTTCTGGCCTCTTCATGTGTGCTGCCCACTAAAGAATCTTTGTTGATAGCAATTAGCTGGTCACCAGGTCGGAGCCGACCATCCTAAACAGAGAGGGAGAAAGTCACAGCACTGGAAGGAATGTCCCTCTGCCCAAAGTCTTCATCCTCACTGGCTCATGAGGCATTATTCATCTACTGTTAGAAAAGCTGCTTCGGAACAGCTACAGCCTCTAGGAGGGGTCCCCACTGAAAAGTCACTGTGGGTCTCCACACTGACTTACCTTATAACAGTCACCATCTGGCATAAGCTCTTGAACATAGATCATGGGGCCATCAGGCCTGTTAGATCCACCGCTGATTGTCAGCCCTAAGCCAGAGAATTTTGCTATAGAAATGCTCTGGATTCCTGATTCAATGGAGTAGCTGCAAGAGAGAGATGTTAGCAGGTGACTTGAGGTGATCTGGTTCATTTCCCCACATCACTGAACAAACTGTGCCTGGCTTTCTTCCCGTGCAAGATCCTTCTAAGTTCTCCCAACCTTTTCTTCCTCTACGTCTTTTCTTCCACCCAAGCCTAAAAAGAGGAGTTTGAGGACTCCAGTTTCTCAGGAGACATTGCACAGCATTATGAAGATGACTGGCTTTCATAATCCCAAATGCTGTGGAATATTTGTTTGCATTTGGAAAACAGAGAAGAAACTAAAGGTTTAACCAGAATATATTTGGCACTCTTGATCTTTATAGCCAAAAGCACGCAAAGGATCGATGTGGTTATTGTTTGAATCCAGCTAAATCGCCAGACAGTGATAACTGACAGTCTGGGCAACAATGGAGCCCTTAGCAAATGTCAAAGTGAAGCTCAGGATGCACAGCTCACCACGTCTCAGATGAGGTTTGGATTCAAAAACTTGCATGATGCCCTAAGAAATGGACTGTTAAGCACCTTTACAACAATACCCACCACCCTGGGATTTACTTCCGTGATGGGTACAGATGCCTCACCCAGTCAAGAATGTGCTGCGAATGGAGCAGTAACAAGTTTGGACCCTACCTTCAAAATGCTGTACAGGACTCAACAGGCCACCAAGACCAGGACACTGCAGACAACTCTGTGCCAGAGGAGAGGTTTAGCAGTTGCCATAAGTGTTTGTAGGGGCAGAGCTTTCAGTGACCACACGTGGGCTGGTCGGCAGCATTGCAGCTGGGTTTGGGTGAAGGATTAGGTGGGATCTAAGGGTCAACAAGCCCTTTCCTCCTCACAGGCTGGCTGCACCTGGCTTTTGTCCTTTTTGGTGTATTTCCAAATGCTCTTCAGGTCCTGCTTGTGTTATCTGGTAGCTTAAACCAGAATGCCAGCTGCGCATCCCATGCCTCACATCGACACCAGTACATAACTGCCCCGTGCTCCCCAGCGATGCCATCCCCAGCAGTCAGACACCCCAGTGACAGAGCAGATGCTGCTAGCACCCCCAGTCTGACTGCATATGTGTCTGAGTCTTATGAAAAAAAATTGCTTTAAGAAATATTTTAGGAAAATGATGTCACAAAATGTAACATTAAAACCTCCGTTCGGATCAAAAGCTCCAATGCTATCCATGACACAGCTAAATCGTATCAGAGTCCCATTGCTCAATGGGGTGGCAGGACCTCAGATGACACCACAGTGAGAAACCACAGCCTGGGGACAACCGGTGGCAAGCAGAAGGGATGGCAGCCACATGCATGAAAAGACCAGTGTCCCAAATTACATCTTTACAGATCACCACCAAGGCTCATCAGCAACCAAAGGTCTGGTATTTCAAACAGCTCACGCTGATCCCAGAAGACCACTGGGGCCTGGTGTTAACATAAATACAAGCAGAACATGGCACAGCATGGCAGCACTGAGCGAGGAGGCCACCAAAGCAGGTCCCCTCTAGCCTCTGTTGCAGGCTGGAGCGGGTTAACAGCAGAGAAGGGATGTCAGGTTCATCCGAACCAGCTGCTGAGTAGATGAGCTGGCCTCTCCTCTGCAAGGGTCTCTCACGCCATCCAAGCAGCTTAAACCTCTGGTGCCAAATATTTGTCCTCTGCAAATCCCTAATAAAGAGCTGGTATTTAGCAAGAGGATTTACTGGTTCTGCAGTAAGGGCTGATTCTCTTTACCAGCGACTTGGCTTGTTTATGCTGGCAAAAGAAGGGAAGCTGCAAGCCCTGGGGACAAATGGTCCCAATTCCACGACTGTTAACACCCTTCAAGCTGTCCTTCTTGAGAAGGGCAACCCCAAGCACCCTGGAGAAGACACTCCACAGAAAAACAAGCTCATCCTGTCCAAACCTCTGACCCTACAAAATATGAAAGGGGCAGATGACCACATGAAAACACCTGCTCCAGGAGATGCTCTGGAGACAAAAGGCTGCGCTGTCTGTAGGCAACCGCTGTTGACACCAAAGCAAAGAGTGTCAGGAGTGTTTGCAGTGAGAGGGCAGTGCTTGTGCTCTTGTTCCATGACGTAGATGTGCCAGAAGCAGGGCAATACAAAACGAGCTCCTGAAACACCTTCCAAAAGCAGCATTGGCCTCACAGAAACACTCTACTCATGACATGGTTTATAAAGGTGCTGTGCAGGGTCCTCTTGGCTGGCTGTAAGCCACAGCTTCCCCCAGCTTCCAGAGCAGGGAAGGAACAGCATGCTGCAGACATACTGACAGCCTCAGCAGGGATGATTTTCAGCTCTTGGGCACAGGCTTCCCAGGAGCAGTCAAGATCACACCATGACAAGGACTTCTAGAAGGTTCTGTGGTCTCCCAGTCATCGTGGAGTTACAATCAGTATAGAGGACATGAGGACAAGCAAAGCAGTTCTTCAAACACTGGAATTATTTACTGGATCTACCCCGAAGGCAGCATTAGACATTGGGTGATATATTCATGACTGACCAGGGGTTGGGCGTTGCGGGCCAGCCCCCCATGGCCCATACGTACTGTGCGTGAGAAGCATGCGCTGGGGTCCCGATGAAGGGGCCGTGGGAATTGGCAGGGCTCAACAGCAGTGGGCTCTGAGAGCGCGAGGAGGAGCCCGAGGATGTACTTTCCAGGTATCGACCTGAACAGCAAAGTCAGAGTCAGTGCAGGGAATGCAAATACCCCATCATCACTCTCATCCCTGCTTCACCACCAAGAGCTGGCACCCTTTTCCCAGTGGGGAAAACCACATGGTAGTTAAAGACATCATTATATCGCTCATGGAGAGGCTCATTCAGCCTCCTCAGCACAATTCCAGCACAGGACTGTCACCCCTGCACCAGCCCTACATAATTCTGCCATAGGAGAAGGGTTGTCAGCCTTCTGGTGGGATGCCAAAGCAGAGGGAGGGCGATTTTCTCCATGCATATGTGATTTGATGCTCTGGCACCTCACTTAAGTGAACCTTATTGCATCTCATGAAACATTTCCCATTTGCAAATAAAAAATAATGATCATTGGATGAATCATTGCTGAACTGCTTTGAAATCTACAACAGAGAGCTGCACCTGCAGAGATGGGCATGGGTGACATTACCTGCCCAGCACATCAGTTAAGTAGAGTCTGGGGGTCTGGGAAGGGGTTATGACCCCAACTCAGTTCTCCTGTGTTCACCCTGAGTGAACTGCCTGCTTCATCCTGTGTGGGCAGGACTGGCCGTGCCTTCCACTCTGCACCCAGGGATGCACTGAGTGCTTGCAATAAGGATGAGCAGGATTCCTCTTCCACCCAAACACCTATGTAACTCCAATCTAAACTCCTTCAAAATAACACTGGGATAAAGAGAACTCTCTTTAAGAGAGAGAGGGGACTTTGGTTTCACATGAAAGGCACTCTGAGCTACTCACTGCCACCGTGCAGGACTGGTGAGCTCCGTGCTGAGCCCGTATTGCTCTGGGAGCCGAACTTCTCCAGCAGCTCGGAGAACTCTCTTCTGGAAAAAACAAACAAACAAACAAACAAACAACCCTGATATAGTCAACTGCTGCTCAAAACGATTCCCCACCTGTTGATATGACAAGGGTGCCTCTGATGGTGGTGACTTACTACTGAGATTTTAAGGCCAAAGACAAACCAGACAAAGCTTCTTCATGCACAAGGGTAACCCCCTTGGGTTCCAGTATTCATGCAAAGCATAAGGCAAATAATCAATCTTATGGCAGTGCAGCTTTCCTGCAATGGGCTGTGTGATGGGTGTGCTCCTTCCCTGCTCTGGGAGGCGTTCAGGGTGTGCATTGGCAAGAGGAGCTGGGAAAGGATGTATGGACAGGCACTGGTGTTGGGGACTCTCCACCCTGAGAGAGGTCAGATGAACACAGGAGCCCTGCCTTGCACACCACCACGTGGACCCTCCCAAGGACCAACAGGAATAATTTTACGTTTATGCGTTTGACCACCATATAACTACCCAAGCCTATTGAGTGCTTGACGAGCTGTAACTACCTGTACACAACAGGTAAATTGCTTCATCACCTTCCTTTTGACAAATGTAACACTGTTGAGGTTTTTAAAGCCCATTAAGAACCACCATTACCCATGTTTACCAGCTCCTGTATCATTTCTGTAACCTCTCTCTGACCTGCCACGAGACCCTTGAATCCTTTTGGATGAGGAGGCACAGAAAGGGGCTGCCATGTCCAAACATCAGCCTCCTGTGCCCATCCCTGCCACACTGGCTCTTTACTCCCAGGAACATGCTGTCCCTCTGTGACCGTGTGGTCCTCTCCCTTCACAGCCCAACACTAACTGATCAATCCAAGCTTTTGGCACAGAGAAGAGCCTCAAGGATGACTAAGTTCTTACAGCTATCATTAAATAAGCAGACAGTCAATGAGTAGAGACCCTTCAACTATTGTTTCTGTGGCCATAGTAACAATGTCAGATGTCCACTTTGAAGGCACGAGGTGAGGGTATCCCCATGGAAAGGTGCCTTCTTCATGCTCTAGCCACAGGAAAAGCTGGGTTGTGAGTGACTAGCTCTCACACTTGAGAGTCAGACAAGCTCAAGACATAAATCTGTAGGAAACCAGCCACAGCAAAGTGTCCTTGGTGAGAAGACTCCTCTTGGGCACAAGCAGACACTGTGTCATCTGCCTACTTTAGCAGGACAGATGTTGTATATTATTGGCTAGATTAGAGTAAACAATATTAAATGATGAGTGAATCATCAGCTCCTTAGTTTCCTGATGGAAATGCTCTCAGTAATTTACATCTTCCCATTAACAACCAGCTCATTTACAAACTTCAAAGACCAGTGCCTGCCTTATCTAATATTGCCATCAAATGCATGACTTATTCATTCCATTTAATGCTAATTTTAAGCCCCAATGTCGCACAATGCTCAGTGGAAAGCCTTGGCGAATCCCAATACTTTGCATCAACACTATTGTCATTATCAGCTAACCCACGACCTTAAAAACTCTTTGTTCAGAAACTCCATCTTCCACAAAACTTTCAAACAGGCATTTTCACACTGACACAGATGTAAAATCACCGAGAAAGCAGAAAGACAACTTCAATCCTGCAGCAGCAGGACAGCGGTTTGCTATTCTGTGTTTCCCTGGATTGAACCTTGGATGGGTCTCACCTACACAGAATTTTCTAACTTCCCAGTAAACTTCTGTGTTTCAACAGGGGACTCACGCTCCCATTGCACTGGTAGCTCATGCACTGGTGGCCTTTTCCCTTCCTGACACATTGCAGTGACAGGTCTGACGTGCTGGAAGCTAACATGTTATTTCCAATGGTTACCAAGCCATCAGCAGCTGGGTTTTTGTTTTGGGCTGTGTGTTTCTGTGGTCATCTATTGTTACATTTTCCTCATATAATAATCCATCAGAGCACAGAACAGGTTATGAACTTAAACCAGTGGCTAAAAAAACTCTTAGTCAATGCAAATGCAGCTAGTCTGTAAGCTCTTACGCTCTTTAAGCCTTGCTGACCAATGCCAACCCAGGCTCCAAGCCATGCTGTCAAACTGTTATAAGTGAGGGCATGTACAACTTGAGCATTCCTTGTTGTTATTTATTTCATGTTGCTAAGTTCATCCACAAAGAAGTATTTATCACTATTTGCCCAGAAGCCTGAATGACGAGCTCCGAGCCCCAGGATGCTTTGCAAGGCTGGGTCCAGCCCAGCTGTTTGCTGCAGGGGTGCTGTGACTAAATGCTACGTCATGTGCCACTGTCCCAGCTCCTGCTTTGCTGGTCACTGCTGCAAGCCCCAGTTCCACCAAGGACATAAACACATGACTAAGAAGACTAACTGCTGCTTATCCCAGCAGCAAGCAACACACTTTCTGGTGTCAATCTCCTGAGAATTAATTTTGTGCCCAGTGCTGTATTTGAAGGAATTTGCAAGCGGGGAAATGATGCCCAAACATTGCCAATTCATGAAAAAGGAATGCCAGCAGGGCTCGCTTTGTGCTCTCAGACACCAAAAGACTTCTGAAGATGTCTTTAATATTTAAAACTTGACCCTTACTAAAACATTCAGAATTGTCAGGTGCCCGCAGGACTAAAATGCCCAGCTTTATTTAAAACAAAACAAAAAAAAAACCCATGGGGTTGTATTAGGTGGAAAGTTCATTTTAATAATCCTTTTGCCAGCTCTTTTTCATTAAGACACAGACATCTGAGGTCTGGAGGATCCCTGTAACAGAGCTTGGACCTGCACAGCTTTCAGACAGAGCTGATTCCACCATCACCCAATGGAGTTTGACAGCAGCAGCCAGCTGTAAGCCAACTTTGCTACAGATTAAACAGTTGGGGGTCAATCTTCCTGCAGAATACTGTTGTTTTATCTCATAATACCTTTTTGTCCTGCCCTTTTGTTCTTGGGAGAACAAAGGGAAAATCCTACATCAAAGGTTATGGGAGAGTACAGCGTCTGGAAACCTCAGCTCTGCACCACAGCTGGGGGAGAACGAAGAGCCTGTGACACCAGATAAATTAATAACTTGTCTCAAAATAAACAAAATGCAAAGCCTGCAGGTCAGTGGGAACCATGAACCCAAAGCACTGCAAAAGCATCACTGAAGCAGATTTTCTCACACCCAGCTCACAGCGGCTACATCAGGGCCACTAAAATGATCCAAGGGTGGAACCCTCTGCTGGGAGGCCAGGCTGGGAGAGTTGGGGTTCTTCAGCCTGGAGAAGAGAAGGCTCTGGGGAGACCTTCTTGTGGCCTTTCAGGACTTCAAGGGGCCTGTCAGAAAGATGGAGACAGACTTTTGACCAGGGCCTGTTGGGACAGGACAAGGGGTGATGGTTTTAATTAAAAAGAGGGAGTTTTAGACTGCAGAGAAGGAAGAATTTTTTTCTGCTGAGGGTGGTGAGAGCCTGGCCCAGGTTGCCCAGAGAGGTGGTTGATGCCCCATCCCTGGAACCATTCCAGGTGAGGTTGGCCAAGGCTCGGAGCAACCTGCTCAGATTGCAGATGCCCCTGCTCACTGCAGGTTGGTTGGACTACATGACCTTTACAGATCCTTTCCAACCCAAACCAGTCCATAATGCTATGATTTCCACTGCTGTCTGGGTGGGACGATGCTCTAGAGGAGCAGCTGCAGCGCAGAGCCCAAGTCCAGTCTGGCATAGTGCTGCTGAGGACTGAGCTGTGTAGAGCTAGCACATCCTGCACTGTGAGCCCTCCTGCTCTGGCTGCATGGGACAGTACATCCCACCACTGCCCGGACACCCCAGGCTCACTGGGGTCGGATTCAGCACTGCCTGCCAGTTTAGTACCAAATGCTCAGATGTTTAGTATCAAATGCTCATGGTCTGAGCTGCCACTATCACACACAGGGCTTGCAGGAATAAAGCAATGACCTTGTATTTGTACTGGGCTGGGCATGAACTCCAGCAATGGCCTCTCTGATGATTCCTGGATACTGGTTGTGCACTTGCAGAAGAGCAGACTGCTTTCCTTACAGCTTCTTTTGTGAGCCCTGTTAATACGACAGCCCATTTTGCCAAGGCAACTGCACGTATTGTGTGGAGATGCAACATATTTAGCATTTTATCATGCGTGTACAAGGAGGTGCAGCATAAACTGGCTTTCTCCCAGTGATAAACCTGAAAGACCAGGATGATATCTGTGCAACGCATAGAAATGAGGAACTATTGTAACCTGCAGACTGAGAATGAATAAACAATAATTATGCATATGCAATAAAATTATTCTTGTTTGCTAAAGATGAGCACACACAAAAATCAGATCACCCAAACTCAATGTATCCAGCTCTAAATGTGAGTTTTCTGCTTTAAGGCCTGGCATTACTGCCACTCTCTGCAGCATGTCTGATGTGACAGGCTGAAAACATGCATCTTGTACACGCCAGGACTGAGTTCCATTAAAAGCACAGGTAATTTGGGCCTATAATTAACTCCAGGGACAAATAATAGCGTTTGAGTCAAATTCACCCAAGGGCAACCACAACAAAATGCTACTCAGCTGAGTCATGGGGAAAATTGGCAGGCAGGCTGGATCGTCTTCCAAACCCTGAGCCTTTACGTTTCCTCCTCCAGCGTGCCTGATGCGCTGAGGTTTGTGAAGACGACCTGCATTTGAGCAGCTGCAAACATGCCGAGTTACACTCCTCTTCGTGTCATCCTTCAGCTTTCATGTCTTGTGAGCCGCTTTGCTGGGCAGCGAGAAGGTGCAAGGCTGCCCTCGACTCAAGGCACAGCAGCTCCAAGGGCATCACCTTCAGAGCTGACAGTCCCTGGGAAGTCAGAGAGCCCATTTCCACCCAGACTTAGGGCTGTCTGCTCGCCCACACTCAAGGACAGACTTAAGAGATAATAGAGCATCAATAAAATAGCACGAAGGAGAAAAAAAAAAGAAAAAAAAAGAAAAATCCATCCCCCTTTCCACGGCCCTTAATCCTGAAGATGTGTATTCATGTATTAAACAGTTTGCGAGATGATTATGTAAGTGAAATCTCTAAATCTTTAAAAATAAATAAATAAACTAACTGATTACTTCCCCACTCTCCCGCCGGCAAACCTTTTGCAGATTTAACAGATAACCAACAGCAAACAGAGGCCAAATAAATTGCTTCAAGTTTCGTCACCCTCCCAGTCTCCCTCCGCTGGTTTTCAAGCAGCTCCTTTGCAGGGCAGTTGGGGACTGATGATGACAGATGCACGAAGGAGCTGGAGCTGCTGACAAAGCCACGCGTGCGTATGTTTTAAGAAACATCTGCTGCAATTTAAGATATTAAGAAGCACATCGAGATGCCTGAACAGCTTGGAACAGATCAGGATTGGTGAAGGCAGAAAGCCTGCTTTGGGGGCTCTGGCTGAAAAGCCAAGGGTTTCCCTGAGCAAGTCCTGCTGCAGATGTGTGCTGGGAGCTGCTCAGATGCCAGAACTCACCCCTCCTGCTGGGGATCAGACCTGGCAACAGCCATCCAGAGGGGACAGCATGAGATGCCCACTGCCACTTCCTCCTTAAGGCAAGCACTGGAGACCAGTGTGGCACAAAACTGCTTCCTGCACATCCTTCCTTGGGCCAAAACAGGGTCAAAGGCCTGAGTCTAGCTCTGGTGACCTGCTCACTTCACCCAGTGCTTCCTCAGCACCTGCTGAAGGACTTGCAGCTAATACAATAATTTGAGATGTTATTTTCACCGGAAGAGCGTAAGTAAAAAGCAGTCTGTCATTATTAGCAAATAATTCTTCGACCATTGTATTACTGAGCCAAAATTAGCCTCACCCCTGTCATTACAGCACTCTCACTGGTCTGCTAAGGCAGGAACGTTCCATGACTGCTGATGGATAAGGAATGGAACTGTCATCTCCAGTGCTAACGGGATGTGGCTGCATCGACTGTCATCTTCAGCCACCCACACACAGTGCAATGCCTTGGCACCACCAGCCTGTCTGCCCACAGCCAGGCTCTACCTAAACCCACTTTCATTTCAGTGGTTCCTGGTGCACCTCAAGTTTCCAGACCTGTGTTTCTGTTCAAGAGAGAGGGTGTTCCAGCACACTGCAGCAGAGCTCCCAGGGGGTGTGAGCAAAGACCTCTTTAATCCCATGCCTTGGTTTCCACAACCCTGCCCTCTCTCATGACACCATCATTGTCCCACAAAGCTTAAATCCAGCCAAAACAAAACTGAACTCTTCCCTTCTCCTGTTGAATCCCCTGGGCATCTCTCAAGAAAGCAAGATTTTCTAGGGAGCAGCACAGGTAGAGGTTTCAGGAAGAATCTGCTTGTCATCCATGCGAGTCACAGAATCAGACTGGTTTGGGTTGGAAGGGACCTTTAAAGCTCATCCAGTCCAACCTTGCTGCAGTGAGCAGGGACATCTGCAACCAGAGCAGGTTGCTCAGAGCCCTGGCCAACCTCACCTGGAATGGTTCCAGGGATAGGGCATCAACCACCTCTCTGGGCACCCTGGGCCAGGCTCTCACCACCCTCAGCAGAAAAAATGTCATTCTTCTGTCTAGTCAAATTCTCCTCTCTACTAAGAAACACCCCTTGGCAACTGACTAAAGTAGAGGAATCCTCTGGGGAAGGAAGACCTTAATTTAAGGTGTATCAGTGGAAAGGAACAGGAAGGAAAGATCCTGCTGTCCCTGTACATCCTCATCCAAAGCTCTGTATAGGATGTGCTCAGGGCTGAAGGAGCCCATACCACCCTGCAGCCAAGGCTGGAGCTGCTCTGGTCCTTGCTGGGGAAACACCCACAAAAGTCTGCTTGATGCCACATGGACCTGGCACAGGCTGGACTGGCGGCCAAGTCTGCAGCTGGAAGCCAGCAGCTTTTCTTCCCTTCCCATTACATCTCCAGCACACTCCCACTGGTGCACAGTTATCAAAGTTACCTTGGTCTCCTCTGTCTTCACCATAAGCTGTGATCCTGGCTAGCTCAAAGGCAGTCCATCTACAGTGCCAACAAGCCCCATGATCCCCTTTTCCAGTTCAAGACAACACTCCTTACCTGGCATCATCGTCACGGGCTATAAGAAGGCGCATGTGGCTGGTGGCTGATGCCGTCCTCAGGATGTCCACGGCCCTGCGAGAAGGACCACAACACATCAATGCCAGCTTACAGTGGTGCTCCACTGAGCTTGCTGAGCCATGTATCAAAGCTCACAGCAAACTGGGAAGAGACCAATGACCTGGGAAAACCCTGTCAGCAGACAAGTGACCTTTTTCAGATGGATGACTCTGGAACAGCCCCATTTCCTTGCCCTGGAAGTGGGGCAGGAAAACAGCCAGTTCGCAGCTCGATTTTTCACTTCTGCGATAAATTAGAAGTTCACGATAACAAAACAGGCCCAGAAGGTGCACATGGTGGTGAGCAAAGACCTCTCAGCACATCTCCTTGCTTGGGAAGTTTCCATCTCAGGGATGGCCACTTTCTGCCTCTAAATACACATGTCCCTGTGGGAGTGGGGGCAGTGGGCTGGGGGCCAGACACAGCCTCCCTGCAGCTGCATAGATGTCCTCAGAACCTCCCTCATGAAACCCAGACACAGTGGGGATTTGGGAGTGGGAGAAGCTCATCATGCTCCTTCCCAAGCATCCACCCAGCCTAAAGCCACCATGCAGAAGTGCAAGGCAGCAGCAGGCTAGCACCGTGTTTCAGGGAACAGGGGTGCCCCAAAAGTGCAGGGCACCTCCAGATCAGTTAATGATTTTCTTGGCAGGGAGCTGTAGGGCTGGATGACAGCTAAGGAGGGAATCCCTGGCATGGAGCAGTGCTGTTTGGCTTAGGCACCAGCTAATCTCCATCACTGGGAGCTGTGGGACTTGCCGGGAAGCTGCAGCAGAAAGAGTGGGGCTGTCAGCAGCTGTGAAAAAACCCCATCATTTGAGGAAAATGCCTGAAGATGTCACAAATACAATAGGGGTTCATCAGTCTATTTTGATATCGAAACTTTTCCTTTGATAATTCCCAAGCTGGCTCTCAAGAACAGCACTAGCTGCATCAGAGCACAGACAAAGCAGTGCCCTGGTGTCCTCCGTGAAACCTGCAACCTAAATCACTTCACAAACTTATACAAAAGCAACAGGAATGCAGAATTTCTGTTTGGATATTGTACCTCTCACTTGTAACCCCAATTAAGGAATCTCCATTGACCTCCAGGATCTGGTCTCCTGGCTGCAGGCGCCCTAGAAAAGAAAACTAATGGATAGAAACTGCAGAAAATACAGCTTGAAGGGACTGGGAGAGGTTGGGCAGTTCCTCCCTTCGCCCAGAGACAGGACAAAATATGCATAGGTTGCTCCTGAGATGCTCAGCCAACTGGTTTTTCAAGATGTCCATAGAATAAGTTTCTGCAACCTCCCTGAACAGCCTTCTCCAACCTCACAGCGCTTCCTCTGCTGTAGGAAGTTACCAAAGTAAATATCAAAAACTGCAGTAAAGCTTTTACTTAATTCAGTTTAAGGTCAGGTGGAAAACCATGAGCAGCTTCTCTACATGTTCTGGATTTATTTTTCTTTATTAGGTAGAAAAATGATGTTGTGACATGTGAAGGGAAAAAAATAAATATTTCTGGCTTAAGTTACAAAAGGTGAACTCTGCAGAACCCTGCCTAATACCATCTTATCTGAAGGTGCTTAGAATGAAATCAGTGCCCTGGAGCAGAGCTGAATTTGCTAAAGGACCTCGGGTTGTTTTGGGTCTACAGGGAGTGAGCAGCATGTGGGAAGTGACAGCAAAGTGAAGTTCTCTACAGGGCAGAGATGGATCTTCCTTTAAAGACACAAAGCAATCATATGCATGCTGAGAAGCCAAGACAAGGCTGCCACAGCAAAAAAATAACCCCCACTGCTGGAAAATCTGGGAGGAAGGACCTGAAATGTCTAATAAGGTAACTTGTAACATAAATACAGTGGATTTTAGCCTTTTTCAGGCTTTGTGGTACTCCACACCATGGTTAACTCACCATCTGCGTAAGCAACACCACCTGGAATGATCCTCTTGACATAAACTCCATATTCTTCTCCAGTGAGTTCCTTGATGCCACCAATTACCTTAATACCTGGAGGATAAGAAGAGACCGTGACACAAAGACAGAAGTAGTGCAGTTTCACAGGACATCTCAGAGAGATGCAGCCTCTGGCACAGCTCCTGGGCACCCCAACACCACTGGACACCCCAGTTAAAAACCATTTATGGAAAGTCTCATATGTCCCCCGTGCTACACAAGCAACAGCAGAAGCAACAGGATGGTGCCACTGGAATGACACAAAGGCTACAGGCATCTGATAGCACCTGCTCAGAGCAACGGCTGCAGAGACAAATCTTACAGGAAAGGCATAGTCAAGGACTGAACACCTGTCCCAAACCCAAGTTCACAGAATCACGGACAGGTTTGGNTGGATCATTGCTGGGGCTCCTCTGTTCATGGTTAATGTGAAAGGATCTGATTCTGCTGTGGATGCCTCAGCCTCATGTGTCTCGTAAGACTTCTCACAGGAAACATTACTGGGGACAAATGTTTCCCCCATAAGAACCCCTTCAAAGTACCACATCTGGACAAGCCCCAGTTCAATGCCATGGTGAGAATATCCCCACTGCATGCTCGCCTGCCTGCCAGGCACCAGCAGCATCTCCACTGTAGCCTTTGAAGCTGCCACTGATGGCAGAGCTGCACATGAGGAGCAGTCCGCAGAGCAGCCACTCTTTATCAGTGTTTGGACACAGGAGCAGCCCAGAGGCAGAATCCAGGGTGCAACGATGATCTTTGTCGAGGCTCTGAAGCCCCCTGTTGTGGCAGCGTGGTGTGGGTGCCCTGTAGCACCTTGGCAAAGGGCCTGTGCTCCACACAGCCACCTCTCCAGCCACAGGACCTGTCCCAGCCAGCGTGCATAAGCTGGCTGGCAGGAAAAGGCCCAACAGACTTATTTGTCCAGGGCTCATTAAATCCTGCTTCAAAGATCCAGGCTGTGGACAGAAGGATTAGAAAGACTGGCTTTAATTAACAAATCTCTCCCAAGAGCCGGCGGTCGGGCATTTTGCTGCTCTGGACAGGAGGGCATGCTGAGGACAGGCAGCGCCACAGACAGGGACACAGCCAACATGAAGCCAGCTTCAGCCCCTTGTCTCTCAAGTCATCTTTAAACAAAAATAACAGAAAAACAGAGGTGGGAGTTGGAAGGGACCTTTGGAGAATGTGTCTAATCCCCTGCTCCAGCAGGGTCACCCAGAGCAGGGGGCCCAGGATCACATTGTCCAGGCAGCGTTGGAATCTCTGCAGAGAAGGAGACTCCACAACCTCTCTGGGCAGCCTGGGCCAGGCTCCAGCACCCTTACAGCAAAGAATTTTCTCCTCCTCTTCAGATGGAACCTCCCGGGTTCCAGTTTGTGTCCATTGCCCTTTGCCTTGTCACTGGACACCACAGAAAAGAGTCTGGGCCCATCCTTTTGCCCCTTGTGAGTGCTTTAGCTGTTGATCAGCACTGATCAGATCCCCTCAGTCTGCCCTTCTCCAGCTGAACAGCCCCAGGGCTCTCAGCCTTTCCTCCTTTTTACATTCAAATTGTGATTAAAAACAGATTACTACAACTTTTCATCTTATTCCTAGATGCACCAATAGCTGACTCTTCCAAGCACAAATCCCCAGAGCTGGAGTTTATTCCCTGGGCTTGATACCTTAAACCACACAGCACCTGAGTGGGAGGAGCTGTTTTACTGATGGCACTGGGAACTCCCAGCAGAAAGCCTCAGGTGCAGGTACCAGTGCTGTTCTCCATTTAAAGAAATTTGCTAAAACTGAAAATATTGCCCAAAAGAGATATCTCTGAGCAGCACGAGCCTTGCTGAGGCCTGGGGACAGGTCAGACACCTGTGGATCAAAGTAGGGAAGAGATGCTACAGCCCCAAAGCCTGTTGACAGAAGGTGTAACCTGGTCATCAGCAAGGATGTTCAGCTGCAAACTTCTCGGCTCCTGACCAGGCTGAGGTAGCTGCTGGTGGACTTCGCTTTGGCTGGGGAGCAGGCTCACAGTTGGGAGGTGGTTTGGGAAAGCCCTGGCATGGAGGTCCTGCAGAGGCAGAGGCTTATGGATTCCACTGGACAGGGAAGGTGCCAGAAGTCTGGCTTAAGCCAATGTGATGACTCCAGAATCCATCCTATGTCTTTCTTCATATCAGAACATCAAGGAGTTAGGAATGATAAAATACCTTAAACAAATCATGTCAAGATGCATTTCAGAAGAGGGACATCTGTAGCATTACCCAGCAGCCCAACAGGACCTGCTCATGACAGGCTCCTCTGCTGAGGTATCAAATTGATAATGACTCATTTGCCTTTTGTGTCTGCAAATCAATTGTAATAATGGCTTAATATAGCTGAAGTATCTACAAATCCTCCTTGATCCCCAACGATGTCAGGAGAAAATCCGATCTTGTTATTAAAATCAGTGATTACTCACAGCATTGCTCCCAGACACACTCCGACTTGGGGGGGGGAGAGGAAAACCCCCTGACTTTTAACTCCCTTGTTGGGAAAGCAGCCGGGCGCTGCCAGGCTCTGCCCATGCTGCCCTCCCATTCATTGTAGTGCAGATACCAGTCCTGCCCCCTGGAATGCACTGGGGAGTCCCCACCAGGACAGGGAGGAGGAAGAGGAGGAGGAGAAAGAGGAAGGGCTCATGCCTGCCAGAGCTTGGATTGACCATGGGACAGCCCAGGAACAATTGCAACAAACCCAAACCATCAAAGATCACGGTGGTAGCATTCCTGGGAGGCTTTGTATTTTATAAACACTTCCAAAAAATTTCCATTTAGGACTCAGTGTAGGTAAATAACGGCTCTTGAATTGTCACAGCATCAAAGTCCCCATATAATGCTTATTAAGTCATACTTAGGACCAGATAATCTAGCCTATTTTGGATCCCTCTATTTAATCTTTCCTTTCTGGCAAAGGCCCTGGAGCTGATGCCCACGTCTCCAGTATTTTCTCTATTCCAGAATAAATGTTTACGGGGAAACTCCAGGGGGGCACAAAGCTTAGACTGGCCACCATGGCACTTTCTTTACCTTTTTAGCCATCCTATAAATTCCTTCCAGACCCTCAGACTTCTCTGGTGCATTTAATCCTGCTCCCACTACTGCCAGTGTCACAGTTCTCAGGCTATAATCTCACCTGCTCCTGGCTCCCTATCCCAGGGGTCAAGGGGTGTCCTGGCTAATCTGTTTGTTTAGCCCAACTGTAATCATCTCCGGCGCATCCTGGCCCCACCAGCAGCCACGCCACGCTCTCGGTGGGATGCAAGGAGAGAAGCTGCCCGCTTTGCGCCTAAGCTAGCAATGTTCAATTACATTTCCCTTAATCCCTCTGTTGATCTTGCAGCCCCGGCCAGCTTTTTGTGTCTGGAGGAAGGGACGGATTGGAGGTGAATCACTCACTGCCCTGTCCTAAGAAGATGAAGGTCAAGATAATGGGATCTTGGTGTTTCTCAGAAATGCTTCTTAATCAGCACTTGCCTTTGATGGCTATTCTTTAATTCAAAGTTCAGGTTTGAGGAGCCGCCAAGTAACCCCTTTGAACTTCTGCTGAGATTCACATGTGGGTTTCCACCTAAAGCCACAGAGCAACAGACCTGGGGCCAAACGCTGACCTGCCACTCCAGCACCAAGCGGGCTGATGCTGCTCCATAGAAACTCATCTGGAATAATACCTGCATCTGAACATAAACTCGTGAACGCACCTCCCCCCCCCCCCACCCCAAAAACCATATTCTCAGCAGCTACACCTGTGGCAGGCATGGGACTCCTGCAAGCACTGCTTGGTCCTCAGCAGAGAGGGATGATTTCTGGAGGACAATTATTTGTCTTGGGGGTTTCAAGCCTCACAAGAAAGGATGAGGAAAGCTGATGACAGCATTAGAAACTCCACATCATTGTACCTTCCTGCAGCACAAGACCCTGTAGAGGGTATGCAAGGCCCTGCAAAGACCATCTGTCCACAGACCTGGGGAAAGGAGGAGTATTGGGACCCAGCAAAGTGTCTCACAGTGGGCTGCAGTATCTGTGCACTTCTTTCAGAGATCAGCGACAGCTTGGTCAAGCTTCGCTGGGTCTCCTCCTTTAACAAGCTAATCTAACCCAGCAGCTAAAATCCCATCAACTGAACCAAATCCACCTCTAGAGATTAAAATATTATATTCACTGAGACTTTTTGCAGAGCTCCTGTGAACCTCATAAACAGAAGACCAGCAAAGTCCTTCCCCATGGCCGAAAGCCCCATTACCTAAGAGCAGCAAACAGCCAATAATTAATCTAAGGTCTCAGGAAACCTGACCTTGTGTCTCTGGTTAGTTTGACTTCTCTGGAGAGGTCCCCAAAAGGTCACTCAGGGACTCCACCAAGGGCCCTGGAGCTGCTCTGCGGGATGGTGGGCTACGCTCACAACTGACAGCTCTGGAGGAGACTTCACAGCGGGCTCTGAGAAATCCTGATGCAGGGTCACAATTTTTTATCAAGTCCGTGGAAAAGCAGCAATAGTTATGCTGCTGGACAAGCAGAGGTCACTGGATCCTTCTGGGCTGAGTTTCATGAACCTGCAGCTATTTCTCACATTCTGATGGATATGACCATCTTTTTCCCTTCTCTTCCATGCTTTGATGTTCCGAGTGCCATGGAAGGATGTCTGACTCACCTGCTGCTCATACCCTTACCCGTGGGCCAAACTTTCCAAAACAAACTCCTGCAGCCTGGTCCCCAGGAAAGCCAAAGCACCCTGCATCACCTGTTGGGTTGATTTCCCGGGGAGCCTGCCTGCAGCGGGGCAGGCAGCTGGGAAGTGTTTAGGATTTAATTTCATGTTTTTCACTTTAACTTTTTTTTTTTTAATTATTATTATTTTAATGAATCCAGAAAAGTTTGAAAAGCCTTTCATGACCCCCCCATCCTGCTCAGAGGAGGAGCTCTGGCCCCAGGCTCCTGCACAGCTCTCAGCACTGCCGCTGCTCACTATCCATGGAGAATTAGTTGGGATTTTGATGGTATTTTAACCTCCCAGATGAAAAAGGTGCTCAGCACAGGCAGGCAAGAGAACCAGTCTTTCTGTGAGATCTCAGCCTTCACAAAGGGAGGCACATCATGACACAGGTGCTGGGGACCAGGGGGGATGTTCTTGCTGCCCCAGCCCACCCTGCTGTCCCCTGCAGAGGTTCAGTACTCACCCAGCCCATTTGCACAGTCGTAGAAATCAAAGCAATGTGCGGTTCGATCCATCCCGTACGGTCCCATGAGTGTCCTAGGGGAAAGAAGAGAAGCATCTTTCAGGGGCTAAAGTAAACAGAAGCACAGATGCCCAGCCAAAATTCACACAGGCCCATCCTTCCCACCACCCCAGGCACTGCCCACGGAACAATGTAGACACGCAGGCTGAGACACAGCCCTGTATATTAAGCCCCCACTGGCAAAAGTCGACACCCTCACCATCGCCCCCCCGAAGTTTACACAGATAAATGAGAGAATATGTGCAGGGTTGGACATCATCTTCCCCACCCAGCAAATCAGATGGACCTGTGTGATTCATTACCCCAGATTAACAGGGCTGGACAGCTGTCCAGCTCCCGGGAAATGAGATCAGAGCTCGGACCAATGTTCCAGGAATAAACCAGTTTCACAAATGCAGCCAGCCTGTAATGAAAACAGGCGGGCGCGATCTGCTCCCAAGGTTTTGTCACGCAGGCAGCCTCCATCCCTCTGGCAGGGGGTCTGGAAAAGGGGGATGCGAGACCTCACAAGTTGCTTCAACCTGACTCACCACGCAGAGGGTGGGAGCTTCTCACTGCAAGTCAAAGCAGGTGGAGGACCCTCGCGCACCTGAGTTTTCCCCCGTGCCAAGTGACTCTCCTGACTGCACCAGAGTCTTCCCCCTAAAGACCCTCTGGCAAAGTGGATGTCCCAAATAAACAACTCCAGAAAAGCCCAGCTCCACTCTCCACTCTTCCCTAGCTGGGGACCTCGGACCTGGGACGATCACCTCACCTCCTCCTTAGGTGACTGGCAGTGGTCACCCCCATGAGGATGGGCAGACCTTGATGTGAGAAACCCAGAGCCAGGCATGTCAGGTGGGAAACCAAGGATGGAGGGCTCCCAAATCACTTCCCAGGATTGAAGTCACAAGAGAACAGGAGTTTCTGAATCAATATCAGATCACAAATCCAGACACAGCCAGGGAGGGACAACACTGTGGGGCACAACAGGCTCCTCCAAGTTCAGTGAATGCAGGAGAGTAATAAACCTCAGGGACTTCTCTTATCAGGCATCCAAAATGCCTCTTAAAATATCAAGCTGTTCTGCAAAGCCAGTAGTGCCCACCTCTAAGATTCAGATTGGAAGCTTTTTCTCCTTGTTAAAAATACCACACATTTCCCCCCACCCCCTATTTTTGCAATTATTCATATTCGAGAGACTGTACAAACAACTGGCTACATCTGGCCCTCAGAAAACAGCTTGAAGGTGTCCCAGAAAGCCAGAGCAGCCCTGGGCCCAGACTGGTTGAGTTTACCATCCATGATTTTCAGAGTATTTTGAGAAAATTGCCAAGACAGCTCCTCCACTAGTAAGCAGAAATAGCTCAAACCCGGCTGAAACTCAACAAAAGGACAGAGATTTTGGTGAAGCAGATGCCTGCTTGGTAAAATCAACTTTTATCCCAAATCTTACACACGAATGGTGAAGTAGAATGAGCTTCTCTAATGCTAGAGACTCAAGAAACCCAACCATAGGCACTAGTCCTGATGCCCTCAGATCTTTCTGCTGTGTGCCAGCCATCCCTGCCACCACACCCTGGTCCTGGAGCAACCACAGCAGATGACCCTTGGCTCTCTGAGATGGAGATGGCCACCAGGACCCCCAAGGGCTCCCCTGAGCCCCCTCCCCGACTTCTGCCCTAGCTGTGGTGGGATTACCTGCTGATGATGATGGCTCCCTTGTAAAGGACAGAGACAGCGGGCATCTTGCTGATGGTGGCAGCCCAGCCCTGCCGGGTGCCAGCCACTTCGATTTGGCAGGAATCCGTTAAAATGATGAGGGGAAAAAAGAAAATAAGAGGAAAAAAAAAAAAAAGGAAAAAAGGGGGAGGTCGGAGGCAGTCACGTGGCATCCCCGTACGCATGTTAATTCCACCCAACATTAACACAGATCAGCTAAAAACATCTCCAACTTTAGATTAAAGCTTATGCAAGCCAAAGCTAACACAGCCCATTGCAAGCCCCTTCCCGAATGAGCCAGGAGGGAACTCCGCCAGCCCCCCCAGCAGAGCCCTGGTAAGCATCCTTCACACACCAGGGTAACTGTTTGTATGTGTGCTGTCTCCTGTCTTTGGGAGCAGCTCCTGCAGAGACGGAGGGTGGTGGTCAAGTGCAGGACGTGTGCACTCGCCCTCCCCAAAGGCTTAAAATCCGTTGCAAAGCTTTGGAAGTAGTAACAGACTATAGCACTTAGGGGGCTGGGGGGGGGATATTTTTTTCTTTTAACATCTTTTCCTACCCACAGCATTTTCTGCTTAATACAAAACAAGTTCAGCTGTTCTGCTGTCCGTTGGAAGGTCAGAAGCATGATTTGCCTTTAAATAGCATCTTCTACCCCGGTCTTGATGCACATCACCCTGATGCAGAAACACCATGACCCTCACTTTGAGGGACAGAGGGATGGAGGGATGAAATGAGATTATCCAAGGCTGGACAGTGAGCAGGAGCGGAATTGGAACAAGCCACCCCCGGGCTTGGTAGAAGCAGGGCTTTGATTTTGGTGGGCAGTGTGAAATGAAGAGAAATCCCCAGGAGACGCTTGCCTCGGAGCTGCAGGCAGTAGAAGTCCTGCATCCCTGCCAGCTCCAGGGGACAGCCGAGGTCACAGCTCTTGGCCCTGACTCCATCAACGGTGTCTTCCTCGTGCTGTTCCCACATCTCTCTGCAGGCTCCTGGCCAGACCCCATTAGTGGTACCAGACCTCGTTAGCTGAGCATCAGCGTACATAAGCCCAGCTCAGAGTATGGGTGTGCTCACTTGAGACTGCAGGCTCTTTGCTGAGTATTTCCTTGGACCTGATGCTCTTGAATATTACTCTTCCCATGTATGAACAACGAGTTTTATCAGCTAGAGCTTCCCCAATGACCATATGAAGTCTTGCTGGGTGCAAGGTGCTGTAAAACAGTGGCAAACATGCAAAGTTCTCCTGCATTTTATTTTATTTACATTTTTTAAGTGACTTGAGTACCTTTGAAGGTATTCAGATCACATATTAAAACCTTTAGGCACACTACACCTTTAAAAAAACTGATTTAGCTGCAAGATCAAAATTTGGATAAATAATACCAACTACACATCAAATGTAGACACCTCTGGTGATACATCACAGGTATCCCACCAAAGCCAGCTCAGTTCCTAGTCCATGTCTGCGTAAAGCCTTTGGCCAAATCAGGCTAAGCTCAAGGGGTTGTGTGTGGGGTCATTTCCCAGTCTGCTGGACAACTGCAGCTTCTCTGCACTGAGAGCCTCACAGAGCTCCTCAACCCTGCAGCAGCCCAACAGCTGGGAGATGCTCTTTGTCCTGCCTTCCCGCAGACAATGTCCAGGCTGCAGAGAGCCAAACATCATGCTCCATTAAATTCTCAGTGACCCTCAGCTCTGGCACTGACTCAGTCAAGGCTAACCAGGAAGGTTTGTGGCAGAAGAGATGCAGAAATTCAGCCTGCAGGGTATGGTGACCCTCCATTCACGCCTCTTCTACTGCAGGGAGCTGGTCCACAGCAGGGCACAGCTCTTCAAGGAACAGGAGTGCCCCAGCACTGTGACCACTGTGAATGGATATTCAGGCAGCCACCAGCCTCCTGCCAGTTATTTTAATGATCATACTCCAAGCCCTCTAATGAGCATCTTAGTCACAGTAAGTAAGAGAATTTCCACCCCATCACCAAAATTCAATGTACAACCTTCTGAGATCCTTTGAGACTCTGTTAAATAAATTAATTCACAGGATGACCCCTTTGAGTCACTGGCCAGAGCCTTGGCTGGAATAAATTGGTGCTGCTGGAGGGAAGGGATACCACAGGTACTGGAGGCAACCTCAACAGGACAAGGTGACGTCTCTAACCAGCTTCAGAGGGGCTACAGAAGAGCTTGCCAGAACCAGGCCAATCCAACCCAAAACATGCAGGCAAACAGAAGGATTCCTCTGCCTGGCAACTCAGTAATTTGTCCAACCCAGTTTCTACATCTCAGGGAACAATTTCCACACTCATGGGTGAGTGGCCATGCTTTTGTTTCAGGCTTGGGTGCTCAGCACCTTCGGAACCAAAAACTTCAGTAGCACGACCATGGTCCCACCAACCATGGTCCCTCCAACTGCTGCCAGCTGTACCCAGAGCAATGCTCACTTTCCCACATGCCAATGTTTCATACCAGCTGGGTGGGATGCTGCAATAAAACATGCACCTGTCTGTGAGCTGGTGAAGTACATGAAAAATCAAATCAAAGAAGCCCCCAGGGGAAGAGGAGCAGGATTCAGCTTCCAAGTTTATCTCCAAACTCTCAGATCCTCAAATCCATCCTCCAAAGCACAGACTGACCCTGGTAAAAGCATCGGATGCTGATGCTGCTCCTGTCAATTAAGATCTGTCTTAATTAGAGAAAGTAAAACAGCTTCAGAAACAGATTCAGCAAAATCATTTCACAATTTTGGCAGCATATTAAAACCCAGCCTCACATTCAGGAAGGATTTATAAGCCACATAAAACCTGCCCGAGGGTCTCAGTCCTGCTCTGTGTAACTGGTGTTGAAGGCAAACATCCCCCTGCAGAGGGGATGCACCACATGCACAAGCTCTTTACTGAGCTGGGGCAGCTCAGAGTAAATCCAGCTGGGAAGCACAGGATTCTTACCCCGGGGAACCGCTGACGAGACTTTCGGATTTTTCATAAACGAGCAAATAGCAGGAGCATGATTTAAGTACCAACACTACAGGGCTGGGCAGCACGTAAACATCCACTTAACTTCCATGTGCACCTTTTTGCTGGCTGCTAGAAAAAGGAATTTGAAAATTCATTGAGAAGAAGTGTCGTGGGGTTTTTTTCCTACATAAAAAGTTATATATATTAAACGTTTTTCTCAAGCAAAAAATAAGTTGCATGAAAGTCTACGAGTCAGCTTTACTTAACACTAGCATGTGTAAGCAGGGGCAGGTGAGGAATCCAAATAAGTCTTAGAGCAGGACCATAAGGAGAAAAAGTGCTGACAGCAAAATACAACACAAGTCAGGCACTTTGCCACTACATTTTTCAAAGGGGAAAAGTGGGGAAGAGAAGCTGGGAGTGCTGGGGAGAAGAATAGAAGGGGAACAGGTTGGTGCTGGTGACCACACCTGCCAAAGTGCTGCTCTTGCCCCATCCCACAACAACCAGTGGAGTTGCTGTTTCCTGCTGAGGGGCAAGGAGGCAAAGCAGCTGGTACTGGGGCTGCCTGTGCCCAACACCAGCCCACTGCCACCACCTCCTTCAGGGCATCACACCTTCTCCAAACCATCCAACCTTGACCACCACCAAAGATGGAGAAAATGGTGGCAATATATTTGTGTTTCAGTAAGAAAAAAAGAGGAAAAGGATGCCTGAAACAAGCAGAGCCAACTGCAAAGTTTGGGTTTTTTTCTTCTCATCATTCAAGCCTCCCGTTGCCCTTCCTACCCAGACTACAAGCAGTGCTGGGAACAGCTGGCCCACAGTAGATGGAGGTCGCGTGTTTAATGTCATTGGGAGCATTGGCACCGCATGGTTAATATGGGGGCAAAGAGATGTCTGGCAGAAAATGCAAAATTGGGTGGGAAGACATTGCTCAAGGCTCATCTTTTGTGAAACACACCTTCACTTGAAGTTGAGGAGTTCAGTGAATGCTCTCCCTAGCAAAATAGTTCTCTGCAGCCCGTCTGCTCATGTAGGGTCATCTCCAGTCATGTTAAGGCCACACAAGCAAAGACAGCAAAGAGCCTTCAGTCTCCTCAACTATTCCAGCCCCAACATTGAGGCTAAAGCCCAGGAACTGCTCTTTTCATGCACTGACTGACTGCAGAGAGATCTGGGAGGCTTCTGCAGCCCAAGCCACAGCCCATGCAGCTCCTTTGATGGGTGGAGAAGCCACCTTGCCCAAAATTAGGACTAAAGACAGCTCCTTTGACATGTTTCTATCTGCTGGTGGGACAGACAAGAAGCCAACTCCACACCTTCCCCAACTGAAGAGGACCCACATATATCCTCTTCTCTATGTGTTGGTTAAAGGATCTTCTGGGAAAGCAGCCTTTAGCTGTCTGTGGGTAAAAGGCTCCTCCACATTTCTTCCTTGGCCTGTTTTCTGCCTCCTTCCTTCCCTGCTTCTTGGGAAGGACCAACACAAGCAAAAAAGTAGGTGGCCACCAAATCACACTTGCATGTGGAGAAGCCATGTGTGGCTGTTGCCACAAGCCAAGACTGGCTCCTCACAGGCAGGCATTTGCTACAGGATAAGGAATGGTGAGATTCATGAAGAAAAACAGCTACAGAAAGAGAGAAGGCCCAACCAGAAGGACAGGCATGCTGGTGAGCATGAGAAGAGGTGCATCCCCAGCAAAATGAGAAGTCAAGAGAAAGAGCTAGGTACCTGGTGCTCTCAGCTCCACCAGTGAGCCAGAAAGGCTTTGCCCCACACCAGCCACACAGCGCAGGGAGCAGCAGAGCCCAGCTACAGCCCAGTCTGGCCAAGTCACCCAGTTCAGTCAGCAATGGGATTCAGACAGGACCAAACCACCCCAAGTACCCCGACAGTACCCCGAGCTCAGCAGAGCAGCAGCGCAAGTGTGCCAGAGCTGGGACAGGTGGATTGTGCTGGCAACAGCATCCACAAGTCCACAGGGAGCCTCTGTGCATCGCTTAGCCAAGGAACAAGGACCCAGCAGTTCACATGGCAGGGAATTAGAGGTGAAAAGACAACCTGCAGCAACAGCGAGGTCTGGCCAAGGGCTTTCAGCACCGGAAAGTGGCACTAAAAAATGTTGAGGTGGGAGGATGCAGCCCAAGAAGGTCTGTGTTGTGGTCTCTGCCCACATCCCACTGATGCCAGGAGCTGCAGGGGGAGCAAAGGGATGCCCAAGCAGCATCGGGCACTTGCTTAATGACAACCCAGCAGCTGATCCATGACAAAACAAAATTAGTGTAGGCTGAAGAGGCATTTACATCTCATTAGAAAACAGAAAAATGCAACTGTGCTGCTTACAGAATCACCTATGAATCCTTGATAATAAAGCAAACAAAATAAATCTCTATCTATGGACCTGGGAAGCAACTGCCCACAGCAGCGGTGCAGCCCTCACAGATTTCATAAACTCTACCTGTGGAGTCACTTCAGATGAGCTCCTAAAATCAGGGATGTTTACAGACAAGCTGAACAGAAGAGGGAACAAACAATGACAGAATCACAGAACCCCCAGGTTTGAAAGGACCTCGAAGATCATCTGGTCCAACCTTTCTGGAAAAAGCCCAGTCTAGACAAGCTGGGCCAGCTCCTGTTCAGCTGAAGCTTAAATATGTCCCATGTTGGGAGCCTCCAACACTTTCCTGGCAGGATTATGCCAATGGCTGGTTGTTCTCATTCTGAAAAGTTTTCCTGTGTGACCATCCCCAGGGGTAACTTGTACCCAAACAAAACCACACTGCTGAAATTATTGGTAAAGAGAGCAGGCAGGTACTATGGGGAGCACCCTGGCACTGGCAGCTCCGTGCACCCATCCCAGCCTTGGGCATAAGCAGCTCCATGGGCACCCATCTGCAAGCAGGCAGAGGGGTGGTGGCAGCAGATGACGGGGTGCTGCCAAACCCACTGGAGTGATGGGCTCAGTGGAGTGACAAGGTCTTGCTTCTTTTCAGTGACACCCCACACAGTGAAACCTCATCCCCATGAGCACAGCTGCTGGGCTGGCAGCAGTCACACATCAACATCTCCACACCCTGTGGGTACCCTTCTCCTGATGGCCATGTAGATCTCAGTGCTCCTTCATCCCCTTCCGCTGGGGCACAGCAGGGGATCCCAGAGGACCAGAGAGGCTGCCCAGGGGCAGCTACTGCTTACCACACCACCTTGCACACCCATGACCTCCTCTCCGAGGTGGATAACCAGTCCTGGTCATCGTCACACACCTCATCTCCACAGTATTCCTTCCTTACAAAGGGGCTCAGTCCTCCGGGACAGGAGATAGAGGCATCACCCTTCCTCCAGGGAAAGACAGAGGCCACAGCACCCCTACCCCATCCTAACAACCACCCTTACTGACCCAGCTCCACTCCCTGCAGTGGAGCATGCGTCTCCTCCAGCTGCAGAGGCCCCATGCTGCTCTCAAAGGCTTTGGTCAAGTAAAAGGCAAAAGGGCCTCTTTAATTAGCCTGTCCTGCAGTAATTAGGGAGAGACTGTTTCACATGAAAGCAAGGTCAAGGTTCATCTGCCAGAGGTTTTAGGAAAGGTATTTGTGCCAGAGCCCTGTATCCAGCCAAGATAAGTGTCCCCCAACATCTGCTCCAGCCCAGACCTTAGATGTACCCACACAAGGTGGGGATTGACACAGTTTAAATACAACCACACAGGACACTCAAGTGAGCTCACTTCATTTTCATCCCAGAAGGACCAAGCTGTGGTGGCATCTCACACACAGGGAAGCTTTCCTCCCTCCTCCTCACCCTCCCATGAGGTAGGCAATCTGCTGCAGCCCCAGTTTGGGTGTCAGCTCCTGTGAAGGGTTAACAGGATTATAAACCTCCCTGCCTTTCTAAATCCCCTGGGCTGTGGGATTGGACTAGTTATAAACTTATTAACAGGGGATGGTTGCTTGGGGGTTGGGGGGCTGCAAAACCTACTCTTCCAGCTGGGCCACTGGTCCATCCTCCCCAAATTATCTGGGGAAAACACAAAGATGATGGCAGGAAGCTCACCCAAGTAA
>VWZY01000338.1:103617-116439 GCA_013399075.1 Chloroceryle aenea | reverse complement strand
CCTGACATCGCAGGCGCGGCAGCTCTGGGGAGCAGGTTCCTTTGCTTTTTCAGGCGTGTGCTGGATTAGATTATAGGAAAAAAAAGTCCGTCTGTCCTCAGCCTTCACCCACTTGTTCCATCAGGACCAAGTATTTAGCCGATTGCCTTTTCCTCAGCTTTTTCTGATGGGGTGGGGACGTGTTCCAGTTGTACTGGTCATAAAAAAAATGAGCAGCATGTCAAGTGCACCCCGTGAAAGACGACTGTTAGAAGGGAAAGCATGTAGCGCTCCCTTACCGCCCCGAGAAGGTTTGGCCCCTCTCTGGGCTGGGAGGCGTTGCTGCAGGAGGGGGGGCTGCAGCCCCAAGCCCCTGCTTGCACAGGGCGGGCAGCGCAGGAGACATTTCTCTAAAGAGGTGGATGTTCAGATTGCTTCTGAAGCATGTCCTCTGTTTCCCAGGAGAGCTGCAGAGGCTCTGAGCACACCAAGTGAGATGATGGGTGCAGATTCAAGCCCATGCCTTGTTTGTCCCTCTCCATCCCTCTCCAGAGGCACTTGCCTTGGATGGTGGACTTGGAGCAACCACCTGGCTCTCAAAAATTTGGGAAGCAAACTGGGGAGCTGGCACAGGGGCAGAGGTGCCTTCAGGGACCCAGTCAGCCCAGAAAGCACCCACATATTCCAAGCTGGTGGAGCCCGTCTCTGCTCCCTGCCCATAGGTGCAGTGCTGCGGTGTGTAGGAGGGGTGTTCACTGAGAGGAGCGGGTGCTGCTTGCGCACAGTGGGCGCTCAGCCTTTGGTAGTTGCCGAGCTCCCTTCATTCGGGACGAGGCTCCAGCTTCAGCCCTGGGGACGGGCTCCCCCCGGCAGCCTGTCTGGCTCAGCAGGGCCGCCCAGGCTCCTGCTCCCAGACCCCAGGGCACGCTCTGCTGCCAGCTCCTGCACCGGGGAGGGCTGGCAGGAGGAGACGAGTGGCACGGAGCCCTCTAAGGCTCAGGATGCACCTCCCAGATGGCCTGAGCCCCAAGCGTTCCCATGGTTGAAAGGTGGTGTCAATACCGAGTTGTGTTTCTACTGTTTGGGGCTTGAAAACGAGCAACGCCACACTTGGGACGACATCTCAGGACCCTGAGTAGTGTCAGGGTGTTCCGGGGCAGGGGGAGACAGACCTGCGGTGTGTCGGGTACCCACGCTGCGATCCCCACCCAGGGTCCCCACTGCTGCACTCTCAGCCCTGACAGCACCAGGTACCTCAGGCTCACATCATCTGACGGTGGATGGGGCTTGGGAAGACAGTGTTCCCTCTGCTGCCCTGCCCATGAGCCCAGCCAGCTCTGGGCAGGTGCCAAAGCACCTTTGAAGGCTGCGGGCCAGGCTGAAATCTCTTATTTTTCTGGTTGGCTGGTGGTGGCTGAGGAAGTAGCACAGACCTGTGGCCTCGGGCCACCCTCCCTCCCTGCACCCTGGCCGTCCATGCACACCTCGGGGAGGGCTGTGCTCATTAGCCCCAATTTGTTAATTCCTGCGTTGGAGTTTACAAACATCTGGGAATCCGGGGAACACTCCCACCGTGTGGAAACAGCCCCACCATCAAGACGGGGAAGCCGGTGCCCGACCGGTTAAACAACTTGCTGGAGAAAGATTGCAAAGAAGCGAGGAGCTCCCGCCGCCCCGGCCATGCTCCAGGCGCTGCCAGGCTCCCAGCCGGCTCCCGCCCAGTTCTGCTGCTAGAAAAACAGAGCAGCGCTGCTACAACCACCCGGCCGCCCCCGCCGTAAACAGGGACGGAGATTTCAACACCGTGCACGGCCCAGCCTCATCCTGCGCTTTGGCGAGGGTGCGCAGCCAGGGTGCAGGGCTTGCACCTTGGATGAGGGCTTAGTGCCAAGCCTTCAAAAGTGACTGAGCTGTCAAAGCCCAGTGGTGACAGGGAAATAACCGAGCGCCAGTTTGGCAAGCCCGGGATTGTGCTGGAATGTTTCCTGCAAGCAGTGAGGAGCTGGGGCTATAAGATCAGCTGATTTAGGCAGGGGTTGCCCAGGAAGTGCTGTCTTACAAAAGTTTGTAGCCTGACAAGGAGCCGCGAAGTCCTAACAGTTTCTTCAGCCTTGGCACAAGCCCTTCCCCTGGTGGGGGTATCTCGATGAGTGGCATCAGAGATTTAAGATCCCTGTGAGTCTGTGCAGCTTAAACCAGGTGCTGTGATCTGCCTGTGCTAGGGGATACCACTCTTTGTCCCCCTGGATGCAAAAAGTCACCTTTCCCCATCCCCAAACCATCCCTTCAGCCTCCCACCCAAAGTGCCTTGGAGCACAGGGGCTTTGAGCAGCTCCCCTGCCTCACCCTGAGCTGCCAGCACCTTGCCCAGGACATACGGCCAGAAAGGTTGGGGTGGGGTTCCCTGCTTCATCCCTGCTGCCATGCCGGGTATGCAGGTCCACACAGGAGCTGAGCCCCTCTCTGAACAAGGAAGGAACTATTTGTGGCAACTCTGCATGTCGAGGCTGCTCGGCCCCACACTCACCTGCTTTGAAGCTTTAGTAAGGCAACGTCAGGGAAAGAACAGGAGCAACATTAAATCCTGCAAAGCCACAAAGGTTTGAAGACAACTTGGTGCTGGAATCTCTGGCCTGCCATGGCTTGTCCATCCTTGGTGACACCAGTTGAGTCTTGGAGCACGCCAGCCATTCACTGTGCCACAGCTTGACTGGAGGAAAACCATGACAACACTTAATGCCGAGCACCCTGGACCACATCCACTTCCATTCCCATCCTAACACCATGCACAGCACCAGTGACTTCTCCCCCCCAACACACAGGGGATGTTCCTCAACAGCTCTCTGTGGTTTTGTTTTTCTGATGCACAAATAAGCAGGACCAGGGTCCAAGGATATTCCTTAGGAATATCTGCTGTAGCTCTGGCCTGGACTAGTGGTCTCCAGGCTCAGTAGCCACCCTCATCAGACCCTGGGCATGTCAGTAGGTGTGTGGGCATCTCCCTACCTTGTCTGGGGAATGTGGGTGATGATGGCAACAATTCTTTTGTCTCATGGACTTGGTTGCTTTATGTTCTTCTTGCTCATCTCACCCCAGTAGTGTAAGGCTCAGGGGATTCAGCTGGGACTGGCCATGACTAGTGTGCTGTTAGCACATCGTATTTATCACTGTGTGTCCCTAGAAGTGAAGACAGAAGCCTTGAACAGGGACATAGTATGTGGGAAAACCATCATTCTCCTTCCCCATTATCTTCACCAAGCACCTGCCAGACTTAAAAAACAGGAGGATGTTTTCTTATAAAGTGCAGACTTGTGAGGTAGAAAACAGCTCAGCCTTGAGAAGTTGCTGCTGAAAGTCAGTCTCCTGCCAGCAGGAAAGATGTTCATCCTTGGGGTCCCCTGTGGAGAGCATCCATCTGTGAGAGCTCCCAGCCCTGGAAACACCAGTGTCAGAAGAGCCAGTCCCCATCTAAGAAGGGGTGCAGGCAGCTGGGACAGAAGCCAGGAGGGCTGACACCCATTTCTAGAGGCTGTTTGGTAGGGCTGGAGTCAGCACGCAGAGGCAAACAGCAGGTGAGTCAGGGGAGCTGCTCTGTATTTATGGTGGAGCAAACCTCACCATCGCCCGGCTTCTTTCTGCTGTAATTTCCATGCACATTACAGTAATATATCACTGGTAGTACCAGGGAAGATAAATATAATTGAAACAATTATTGAAACAAGCTGGATTAAGCACGGCAAGCCTGCTGTCCAGCTACGCCCTAACATGGGGAGCTAGACAGCTCCCAGGTTTTGAGCCAGATCTTAATCTCTCCCAAAGCTGAATTACACCAGCCATAGCCCAGCCCTTGTGTCCTCTGCTCTGCTGCAGTTTTGCTCCACTGGCATTATAAGCAGCACAAGGGAATAACATAGTGGTAGCTGTATCTTGGGGAGCTCTAAGGACATTTATGGTTCTGTGCAATGATCTTCTGAAGGATTCGTGCCTCCCAAAGTCTGGTCTCCAGCAGCAGTGCTCCCCTGGGTATGTTTTTTATGGAAGCTGTATAAAAGGAAATTAAATGGAGTTAGACTTGAGAGCAGCTTATAAATATCTAAAGGGCAAGTGTCAAGAGGATGGGGCCAGACTCTTTTCAGTGGTGTCCAGTGACAGGACAAGGGGCAGTGGACACAAACTGGAACCCAGGAGGTTCCATCCGAACATGAGGAAACACTTTTTTGCTGTGACGGTGTCAGAGCCTGGCCCAGGCTGCCCAGAGAGGCTGTGGAGTCTCCTTCTCTGGAGAGATTCCAAACCTGCCTGGACAATGTGATCCTGGGTCCCCTGCTCTGGGTGACCCTGTTAGAGCAGGGGAGTTGTCTTAGATGATCTCCAGAGGTCCCTTCCAACCCACACCATTCTACAGTTCTGTGGTGTCTGCCTGTGTGTGCGTCCCAGCAGTAGGATGCAGTCAGCAGGACCACAATTTGTGCTCAGACTCCCTCAACCAACTCGCTTGTCCCTGGCCGAGTGGTCCCACCTGTGGAGAAGCTCTGGGCATGGGCAGTTTTCTCAGCAGGAGAGCAGAGGCAGGGCCAGCAGCACTGAGCTGGGGGAAGGAGCAGGACAGAGCCCATTAACCTTCCCAGCAAGGATCTGATTCACGGACAAGCTCCCAGCAGGAGCTGTCCCCGGAACCCCAGACAGCTGGAGCAGTGAGAACTCCAGGGGTATCTATTTGAATGAACATCCTCACTTACTATCTGAAATAGCCTCTTCATTTGGGAAAAAAAAAAGAGACAGAGATGCCAAAGGGATTTCCTACCACCTGCTGGCAAGTGCCAAGCTGTGGTGTGAAGCCGCAGACATCCCAGAGATGCCAGCTTCAGTGAAGTGTGCTCCAAAAAGTGCTCTTACCAGTGCGAGCGCAACCTAATGGGATGAGAGGAAAGAAAAAGGAACAGAAAAAAGTCCAGTTTTTAGCAGCAAAGCTGACACATCACAATACTTATCATCATATTTGTCTGCTGAGAACGTCTCTTCAAAAAAACCAAACAATTCACAAACAAAAACCTAAGGAAAAAATAACCAACAAACCCAACCCCCCAAAATACCCTAAGCTCCTCTGCAACAAAGCATCACCCGAGGTCAGGACTGAGGTACATGGATGCAGGGATGTCTGCCCCAGAGCGTCCAGCTCCTCCCAGCTCTTCTGCTGGGCGAAACCCTAAAAACCCTCCCATTCCTCACAGGAATAATCAGCTACGGCTGCTGAAGGCAGCATTGATAAGAAATAACCCTTCTGCTGAGTGCAGCTTTCATGAGTGATATCATTTTTTCCTTCCTATCAGAAAATGTTAAAGTTCTCCAGAAATGGCAAAGCCAGTTTTTCCAGGCTTTTTTTTTCTTCCCCTCATCTTTCAAACAAAGACTTATCTATTTTAGCAGAAAACATTTGCCTTCCCCTTCCCTCTTCCAGAGCCTTGTGAAGGCTGTGCCCTGGGTGCGTTTGCTCCTGCCTCCTCTCAATCTCATGTGCACAGCCCTTCCCAGCTGGGCTATGGCCAAATCCTGCCCTTCTCCTTCCCAAGCTCCACTCTACATGCCAGCTATCCCCTCCTGCCTGGTTTTTGCCCCTTAGCCTGCCAGCAGCTCTGCTCCAAAGACCAGATGTACCCATGACTCTTCCAGGCAGCTTCCTGAAAAACCGTCTTCTACAAATCCCATCCGTACACCTCTCCCAGGCCAGACAAGGTTTCCTCACCCCGTTACCCATCACTTTGTGCTTCTCCTACAACTTCCTCCTCCCAGCAGATGAAGGGCACAGGAGACCTGACCTCCTCCATCCCCTGGCATGGATATTTTGGCCAAGCTTCAGCTTTTCCAGCTATTATCTGCTGCTTATCCCTCCTGTTTGATATCCAAACAGATGCAGGGACCATGCTCATCCTTGTGGTTTATTAACAGACAGGTAGAGGAGACAGGCAGGTTATTAATAAGGCAGATGTTCTCATACCAGTAATGTCCAGGTCGGTTGGTTAAGTGATCCAGAAGTGCTAAGTATGCAGAAATAGATACAGAAACAAGCGATTTCCAGCACAGGATGGGGTGCAGAGAAGCAGGTCCCTTGACTGCAGTGGGTGTTTTGAGATCCAGCTCCCATGGGAAGGTTTTATTCAACTTCCCTGTGCCAAAACCTTAGCTGGTGACTGTCACCAGCTCTGCCAGTGACTCTCATGTAAACTGCAGAGATGGAGAGAGCAAACAGCTCTTCTTGCATGCATCAGGAGAGCCAAGGCTGAGCAGCCAAGTCATGCCCACATTATAACCGAGCATGTCCTTGCTTGCTCTGAGCAAGCTCTTGTGTTTTCTTTTCCCTGGTCACACAGATACTGCACATAGAAGCAGGAGTTTCTGCATTACCAAGCAAACCGTCCTCTCTGACACAGGGAAACACCATCCTCTGCCCTCCCCCTTCCCCCAGCCCCAGCCCCTGCTTCTGCTCCCTACAGCAATGAAGAAGAGGCCATCACCCCGCAAGTACTGCCAAGGCTGGGGGTGGAAGGTGGCTGTGCCCCAGCACTAGGTTCCCTGGGTCACAGGGAGGGATGGCCAGGGCAGCACCACCAGCTTGGGAACCAGCTAGCAGGGCACAGGCAGCCCCAGCTCAGTGGTGGGGTGACTTATCACTCATAGCTCAGCCCCCAGTGATGAGAGGGGGGAGCAGGGACACATCCTCATCTGCATCCAGAACCAGCCTGGCTCTTCCAGCAGCACAGCCACAGAAGGTGCTCCCAGCAAAGCCAGTGCCCGAGTAAGGTCAGGGCCTGGGTGTTGCACTCACCAATTCCCATCACCCAAGAACAGTTTTGCCAATGCCAAGTGAGCACAAAGGCCGGGCAGAGTCTCCAGGCATCTCGAGAAGCAGTGGCTGANGAGGTCAGGACTGAGGTACATGGATGCAGGGATGTCTGCCCCAGAGCGTCCAGCTCCTCCCAGCTCTTCTGCTGGGCGAAACCCTAAAAACCCTCCCATTCCTCACAGGAATAATCAGCTACGGCTGCTGAAGGCAGCATTGATAAGAAATAACCCTTCTGCTGAGTGCAGCTTTCATGAATGATATCACTTTTTCCTTCCTATCAGAAAATGTTAAAGTTCTCCAGAAATGGCAAAGCCAGTTTTTCCAGGCTTTTTTTTTTTTCCCCTCATCTTTCAAACAAAGACTTATCTATTTTAGCAGAAAACATTTGCCTTTCCCTTCCCTCTTCCAGAGCCTTGTGAAGGCTGTGCCCTGGGTGCGTTTGCTCCTGCCTCCTCTCAATCTCATGTGCACAGCCCTTCCCAGCTGGGCTATGGCCAAATCCTGCCCTTCTCCTTCCCCAGCTCCACTCTACATGCCAGCTATCCCCTCCTGCCTGGTTTTTGCCCCTTAGCCTGCCAGCAGCTCTGCTCCAAAGACCAGATGTACCCATGACTCTTCCCAGCAGCTTCCTGAAAAACCGTCTTCTACAAATCCCATCCGTACACCTCTCCCAGGCCAGACAAGGTTTCCTCACCCCGTTACCCATCACTTTGTGCTTCTCCTACAACTTCCTCCTCCCAGCAGATGAAGGGCACAGGAGACCTGACCTCCTCCATCCCCTGGCATGGATATTTTGGCCAAGCTTCAGCTTTTCCAGCTATTATCTGCTGCTTATCCCTCCTGTTTGATATCCAAACAGATGCAGGGACCATGCTCATCCTTGTGGTTTATTAACAGACAGGTAGAGGAGACAGGCAGGTTATTAATAAGGCAGATGTTCTCATACCAGTAATGTCCAGGTCGGTTGTTTAAGTGATCCAGAAGTGATAAGTATGCAGAAATAGATACAGAAACAAGCGATTTCCAGCACAGGATGGGGTGCAGAGAAGCAGGTCCCTTGACTGCAGTGGGTGTTTTGAGATCCAGCTCCCATGGGAAGGTTTTATTCAACTTCCCTGTGCCAAAACCTTAGCTGGTGACTGTCACCAGCTCTGCCAGTGACTCTCATGTAAACTGCAGAGATGGAGAGAGCAAACAGCTCTTCTTGCATGCATCAGGAGAGCCAAGGCTGAGCAGCCAAGTCATGCCCACATTATAACCGAGCATGTCCTTGCTTGCTCTGAGCAAGCTCTTGTGTTTTCTTTTCCCTGGTCACACAGATACTGCACATAGAAGCAGGAGTTTCTGCATTACCAAGCAAACCGTCCTCTCTGACACAGGGAAANCCCCAGCTCAGTGGTGGGGTGACTTATCACTCATAGCTCAGCCCCCAGTGATGAGAGGGGGGAGCAGGGACACATCCTCATCTGCATCCAGAACCAGCCTGGCTCTTCCAGCAGCACAGCCACAGAAGGTGCTCCCAGCAAAGCCAGTGCCCGAGTAAGGTCAGGGCCTGGGTGTTGCACTCACCAATTCCCATCACCCAAGAACAGTTTTGCCAATGCCAAGTGAGCACAAAGGCCGGGCAGAGTCTCCAGGCATCTCGAGAAGCAGTGGCTGAAATGCAGCTTTGCCACAGATCCCAGTCAATCCCTGCCTTCATTTTATTTCCTCCATACCATTTGGAAGCTTCAATCAAAACCAAAACTAGAACCAGAAAAACCCCAAACCTCTTCTGCTTTTTGGGGTCATTTTTCCATCCATTCTATAGATCCACTGAAACCCTGAAGATTCATCCTTGTACACCAAGACCAAGGTAGGGAACATGGAGACAAGTTGGAAAGCCCTGCCAGCTCTTCCCAAGCCCCACTTAGTTCTGGTTCAGCTGCCAGCTATCACAGCAAAGCATCCCACGCTCCTGGACATCCACCTGGATAATCATCCTGTCCCATCCTCAAAGCTCAGGTGATCTCCAGTTCATTGGTGGGAGATAAGGAAAGCTACTAGGTGGTTTCAAGCTCCCTCAAGATGCAGGAGATGCCGGCTCTGAGCCACCATCATCCGAAGACACACAAACACACGCGGCACATTTTAGCTGCCCAGCTTCAAACCACTTTCTCTCCATGGATTTCATCTGACATATTCCCTGGTTTACATGGGATGATGTGGATGAGAAGAAACCCCAAAGTAGATTTCAAAGAGCTGCTTCTAGCATTGCAGCAGGATCCAGCCACCTGCAAACCATCTCCTGTGCCCCCCTGCACCCTCCAGCTGTGACGATTGAACAGAAAACAAGACTCATCCTTGCAGTTATTGCAACCAGCCACACAACTTGCAATGTCCCCTTCATTTGCTCCTCTGCTCTGGAACGCCTGCTAGGTTCATTTCTGCTGATGTGAGAGGACTGGTAATTAAGGCAATCCCTCAGCTCATGAGGAGGTCCCAGGCAGGCAACAGCAGCAGTGGTGACGGACACAAACCACCAGCCATGCTGAGTACCATCCTGATGATGCAGCTTCTATAAAAAGAAGAAAAAAAAAATAATCAGTGTAAATCTTGCCCACGCCAGAATTTCCCAGGGAAACACAAACTTCTCTGGAGTTTTCAGATGCTATGAGGCTTCTGCAGCCTGGGGCAGGGTTTGAGGTACAGAGGAACAAGCCCAGAGCTGAGTTTGGTTTGTTCTGCTGCACTGAAAGCAATGCCAGGCAGAAACGTGTCCCGAAGCTCAGCACCAGGAGGGAGGCTGGCCACACTGGGCTGGCAAAGCTTTTTCCCCCAGTGTCTGCATTGGAAAGGCAGCAAACTGAGACATCCCCGCTGCAGACTGTGTGGTCCCCGAGGTGCACAGGACTGATGAGGCCACATACTGCTTTTACCTGCTGGTAGTTGAGCACTGGCAGATGTTCAGAGAAGCCATTGAAAGACACTGGAAGAGAACTGCCTTGGTTGACAAGCCATGTCACAGAATCACAGAATTGTCACAGTTGGAAAAGACCTCTAAGGTCACCACTTCCAACCATCAACAACAAACAAACACAAACAAAATGAACAAAACAACACCAAAAACCCCACCTCCCCATCCCACTAGAGCAAGTCCTGAAGTGCCTCATCTACATGTTTTTTTGAATGCTTCCAGGGATGGTGACTCCACCACCCCCCAGGCAGCCTGTTCCAGCACCTGACACTCCTTCAGTACAGAAATTCTTCCTCATATCCAGTGCAAACCTCCCCGGGTGCAACTTCAGCCCATTTCCTCTAGTCCTGTCCTTATTTACTTGAGAGAAGAGGCCACACTCACCTCCCTGCAACCTCCTTTCAGGTAGCTGTAGAGAGCAGTAAGGTCTCCCCTCAGCCTCCTCGTCTCCCAACTAAACAATCCCAGGTCCCTCAGCCTCTCCTCACAGGACTTGTTCTCCAGACCCTTCACCAGCTTCATTTCCCTTCTCTGAACTCGCTCCAGCAACTCAATGTCTTTCTTGTAGTGAGGGCCCCAGGACTGAACACAGGACTCGAGGTGCAGCCTCTCCAGGGCTGGGTGCAGGGGCACAGTCACTTCCCTTCTCCTGCTGGCCACACCATTTCTGATCCAGCCAGGATGCCGTTGGCCTTCTTGGCCACCTGGGCACACTGCTGCCTCATGTTCAGCTGCATGTTGACAAACACCCCCAGGTCCTTTTCTACCAGGCAGCTTTGCAGCCACTCTGCCCCAAGCCTGTAGCATTGCCTGGGGTTGTTCACTCTCAGCTTTGGCCCACTGTGGTGTGGAAGATAGGAGGACATGCCTCGTGCTGTCCTGGAGAAGCTCCCATGGTCAACCCTTGTCCTGTGAAGGATCTCAGTGCTGCGGGGCCCATCAGGTCACACCTGAGGAAGGTGCTGGATTAATCTGTCTACCTGAGGAGGCAGGAGCTCTTCACACCAAAAGCCAGCACAGTTGGGATGCTGGAGCTGCACCAGACAACTCTGCTCTTCCCCCAGCCTTTGCAAGAGGCGTATAACTCCTCTATCAGCAGCTCTAACAACAGCAGTTAACACTTCCAAGCACTACAGAAAGGTGCTTATAAGGAAGAAATTTTTTCCACTGAGAGTGGTGAAGCCCTGGCCCAGGTTACCCAGAGAGGTGGTTGATGCCCCATCCCTGGAACCATTCCAGGGGAGGTTGGCTCTGAGCAACCTGCTCTGGTTGCAGATGTCCCTGCACACTGCAGGGGGGTTGGACTCGATGGCCTTTAAAGACCCTTCCAACCCAAACCAGTCCATGGCTCTGTGAAAGGTTAATTCTACCACCACATAATAAGGTCATTAAGTCTCATTATCTCCGAACTATAGGTGGTTGGGATTGGAGTGAGCCAGCCCTTGGCTTAAGCCCACCTGGCAAAGCAGCACAGCTGGGACAGGAGCCCCAGCCCTGCCACCAGCCTCGGCTGTATGAACCATCCAGCAGTACAGACTCTTGGGGAGCACACACTGCTTTCTGCCTCCAGTCTGCAGAGCCTGAGAGCTGTGGGCATGGTCTGGCACACAGCCTGGCACACTGGAGCTGGCCCTGGCATGCCGCTGCCTCTCCTTGCTGCCAAAGTGACAGCAAGAAGATGAAATGTTTAAAATAACCCCGGCAAAGCAAAAGCTGCGTCATATGTTGTTCTGACTCTGCTCAAACTCGGTCAGCCCTGCAGTGGGGTTGTGAACATTCATCCTGGCTCTGTACCCTGCCAGTCTGGCTGCAAATGGGGAGGCATCACCCCGGAAGCAAAAAAAAAACAGTGCCTAGCAAGAGACAAAGCACCAAAAGATAGATGCAATATGTGCCACCCCAGCCCTTTATTTGGTTTAAACTGTAACTAACTGCTTGCAGAGCAATTAAGACCTAGCCACGGTGTGGAAGGGCACTGCAGGGGCTCCAGGGCAGAGCTGAGCCCCAACATGGGGTGCCCTCAGAGCTGCAGGCAGGGGCTGCCCAGGGCTCAGGCAACAGCCTCAAACACACCAGCTCGCCTGAGTGTGGGATCTCCAGGTCTTGCTCAGGCTCCTCCGTCTCCACCCAGGACCTCCCTCTCTCACTGCATCCTCCAAACAGCTCAGTCTTTCCTTCCTTTCTACAAAGCCAGGAGAGGCTCAGGCTCGCCCACAGCATTGCTCCCATTTCCAGTGCACGGGAGACACTCAGTCCCCCCCGCCGCCCCCCTCCTGGCAGAGCAGCAGAGAGCATTTGGGAAAGTGTTGGAGAGACAGCAGTGAGTCACGCACAGCTGCAGTGCCTGGCAGGCTCGGCTGGCCCCCGGCCACCCCTGGGGTCACGGCACCCCAAGGGCAGCCCCCAGCAGCAGCTTAGGGCTGTGGCCATGTTTGTGGGGTGATGAATGTCCCCTTTTCTCCTCCTTTTTCTTCCCAGTATCTCCAGCAAGGAGCTGACTGAGCTCATAGAGCGCCTGCAGAAAAATGCTGACCAGGTGGAGAAAAACATCGTGGAGACCGACTCCCGAATGCAAAATGTGAGTGATGGGACTGCACACACGGGCTCCCCCAAACAGTCCTGTACCCCCTGCTCCCTCCTGCCACTGCCCTTCCCTCTCCTCTGGCACAGTCTGCAAGGGAGGGATGTGTGGGTTCCCTTGGCTCGTGGGAAGGAGGTGGGAGGATGTAACAGGCAACAGGACCCCGAAGTTCATCCCTACCCAGGGCTGGGCAGCACTGTGTGGAGGCGGGATGTGCGCTCCTGTATATGCATAAAGGCAGGGAGCTGGGACAGAGGAGAAGGGGCCTGAATTATCCTCCTCTTCCCCAAAGGTGCAGTGCATCCCGAGATGACACAGCCCACTGGCCACAGCCTTTCCTCAGGGCTAATACAGGCAAGGGGAAAGTGAAATCCATCACCCAGATGACAGGACGTGGCAGAGCTGCTGCCCATCTCTGGTCCCCTGGGACAGCGTGGCAGGATGACCTCTCAGATTGCATTTATT
>VWZY01000338.1:59915-95160 GCA_013399075.1 Chloroceryle aenea | reverse complement strand
AGCAATAGCTCTGGCAGACAAGTACGTGTCCCCCAGTATGCCATGCCAGACCCTCCTGCTGCCTCGGCAGCCTTTGCCTCACCCTCACCAGCCCAGCCCATGCTCCCAGCGCTGATGGGCCTCCTGCCCCAATTGCTGCAGCAAAGCTGTGCCTGCTTCAAGCCTCAGGCTTCTTCCAGGAGGGATTCCTGCTCCCTCCTGCTTGCACACAAGATCTCACCTGGCAAAGTGGGGCCAGCTCAGAGCCATCCAGGTCTCCCCTCTTCTGGGGGGCCATTACAACAGGGGAGCTGCCCACCTCTCCCTCATCAGGCAGGTACCTGCCTTTGCTGCCTCACCCCTCCAGTGAAGACACTGCCCTTTAGCAGTCTAGGGTGGAGGTGCCTCTCCCCAACTTGCTTCACAGCTGCCTCAAGGGGCCAGGTCCCACAGGCCCCTCAGAGCTGTACCATCCTTCCTGGAGCAGCACTGCAGCAATGGAGGGCCCAGGGGCCCGACTCTGACCTCACGCCTCTGCTGTCCCCATTTCACAGGATCGCCGATCAGTACGTGGCCGTGAAGGAGAAGACTGCCAACTGCAAGAACATCCTCCAGCAGCGCTATGAGGGGCTGAAGGCAGACAGCATTGGAGGTGCGGCTCTGGAAGGGCACCTTGGGGCTTGCCCCTTCCTGAGCACAAACTTTGGTGGCCCATCTTAGGGAAGATGTCACTGAGAGCTTCCAATTTCCCAAGGGTCCTGGGGACCACAGTGTTGGGATGTGTGCAGAGGCAGAACAGCCAGGCTGCAGTCACAGGAGGCAGGGCTCAGGGAGTGGAGGGCAATATGGGTTTTGCACTCACCAGTGGGACCGAGCCTAGTTCCAGCTTCCAACTGGTTTTAACCTGGTCCCTCCTCGTTATGCAGATGCTGCATCGGTTCGGGGGCGCCAGCTTCTGGCAGGGCTGGAGAAAGTGAACAGTGACCTGGACAAGCAGGAGAAAGCGATAACAGCAAACCTCCGTCCGCCGCTGGAGCAGAGCCGGGCTGTGCAGGACAGCACTGAGCGCTCCAAGGACCTGAAGGTACAGGGCTGTGGAAGCAGATGGATGGTGTAGTACAGGGACTGTGCTCCCAAGGGGTCTTCAGAGCGGTCCCCATGATGCTGGGTGCTAAAAGTGCTCCCTGAGCCTGGGAGAACACAGGGATGGAATGATGCACCCAGCAGAGATGGGGAGCAGCCCTCTGAGCAGCCTGAGAAGACATAAACCCTTGCCCAGCTTGGTCATGGAAAGGTTGAATGGGAGAAAGGTGATGGCTGCAGCGTGAGGAAGAGATGGGAGCCCTCAGGTTTGAATCCTGCCCTTATTCTGAGCACATCAGGGATGTTAACTTTGCCACCACCATCACCAGCTCAGAAGGGAGCAGGAAAACAAGTATAGACCAGGGACCTGCTCTGCTAAGCTCCAGTGCTGGCAGCATCCTGCACCTTTCTTCTCCTTCATAGCCCTAATTAAGCCAGGCTCCGTGCCACAAACCTCCCTTGGTTTAGGAGGAAGTTGAGGTCCTGGTTACATCACCTGCCGAGGGCTGTGTCAAAATCCAGGTGCCACCACAAGTGAAAGCAAATTGCTCCAACTGCCTGCAGCACTTTGATGTCCGGGCAAGAACACATCTGTCAGGAGCCCAACAGTCCAGATAAGTCCAGCACATTTCTGACAGGACTAGAGCAGGTGGGAACCACTGTCCAGACAGAGTTGCCTTGCTAGCCAACCTACCCCAGGAGAGAGACAAGTCAACAGAAAATCAATAGAAAATAACCTTTTGTCCTCTACACTACAGAGCTGAAAGGCACCTGCCATCAAACGCAAGCCCTTAGCCCTACTCTCGCTTCTCACCCTGGACAGCTGAGGGGCAGCTTCTTTGTAGTCATGAGGTCCTAGTGCAGTTGCTATAAAGGCTTTATTCCTACTGCAGAACATCACCAATGAGGTCCGCCGCATTGACCCGGAGAAAACCAGGAAGATCCAGGAGTGCGAGGTCTTCATTGAATCCGTGCCGAACACCGGCAGCGCTACCTTGGTGAAGAACAAGGTGGAGAATACCAACAAGAAGTATGACCGCGTGGTCCAGCTGCTCAGTGCTGCCCAAGAGAAGTAAGTCGTGGCTTAAGCCTGGCATAATGTAGGATCCTACTGGAGATAGGTGCAGCCGTGCTTAAAAACCTTTTCTCTCCTCTCCATACAGAGTTGAGGTGGCCACGCACCTCGAGAAGAGCCTCCAACAAGGCCGAGACCTGCTGTCTACCTACGAGAACAAACTGGTCGTAGACGACACCGTACCAGAGGATCTGCGGGTCATAGACCGTAAGAAAGAAGAGCTGCTGGTGAGTGTTTTCTCTGGTCATTTTTTCACCCTATTGACATGCTCCACATACAAAATCACTTCCCAAAAGCTGAGGTAATTGCTGCTCAACTCACAAGCTCAAATCAGTTGGTAAATGGATGGCCTCTCTCAGCTGGAAATGAGACCTTACATTACCTGCAGTAATCCCCAGCAACTTTAAATGCAAACACTTCCCATCCCCAAACCAGAAACCCATCAGTGCAGAGGTCTCATACTTGAAAGGTGGACCTAGCAAGGCTTTGAGAACAGTTACTGCTATGAAAAGCTACCAGCCAAACCTGGCAATCCTTCTGCTGTAGGAAGGCCAGGAACTGGCTAGGCCAGAAATTTCTGCCCTTCTTCAGCTTTTCCATTAATTCCCCAAGTTTGGACTAGCATGAAAAAGCATTCACAGCTCCTGGAGCTGTTGCACTGGTGGGAACAGGTTTTTTGCATGAGGAGCACCAAATATTTTGCACAGTGTGCTTGCTCTTAAAGGTGTAGAAGTGGAGAAGGGACCGGGTTCTGGCTTTTGTCTCCATCAGCATTACCAGATGGCTCTGCTCTTCCAAGCCTCTGCCTGCCTTTTCTCCACAGCTTGTAGCACTACTGTAGCTAAGCCATGCCTTGGCATAACAAGTTGATCATGAGCCAGCAATGTGCTCATGTGGCCAAGAAGGCCAGTGGTGTCCTAGGGTGCATTCAGAAAAGTGTAGCCAGCAGGTTGAGGGAGGTTCTCATCCCCCTCTCCTCTGCCCTAGTGAGGCCACCTCTGGAGCACTGGGTCCAGTTCTGGGCTCCTCAGTTCAAGAGAGACAAGGAACCACTGGAGAGAGTCCAGCAGAGGCTACAAAGATGCTGAGGGGACTGGAACATCTCTGTGCTGAGGAAAGGCTGAGAGCCCTGGGGCTGTTTAGCTGGAGCAGACAGAGGGGATCTGAGCACGAGCTAAAGGGTGGGGTGCAAGAGGATGGGGCCAGACTCTTGTCAGTGGTGCCCAGCAAAAAGGACAAGGGGTAAAAGACACAAACTGGAACCCAGGAGGTTCCATGTGAACAGGAGGAGAAACTTCTTTGCTGTGAGGGTGTTGGAGCCTGACCCAGACTGCTCAGAGAGGTTGTGGAGTCTCCTTCTCTGGAGAGATTCCAAACCTGCCTGGACAATGTGATCCTGGGCCCCCTGCTCTGGGTGACCCTGCTGGATGGAGCAGGGGGGTGGCACCAGGTCAACTCCAGAGGGCCCTTCCAACCCACAACGTGCTGGGATTCCATGATCCTCTGAAGCTCCAGTGCAGTTGCCGGAGTTGATAGGGAACAGTGATAAAACTCTGGTGTGTGTTTAACCCTGGAGAATCCCTCGGTCCCGTTTTTTCTGCAGGCAATGGGCACAGAGCTCCAATCCAAGAAGTTCCTGCTCAATGAAGCAGAGCAGAACTTGTTAAGGACAAAGTCATGCTCCAACACCCTGGCCAGCAAGTTCCAGGAGCACTGCCCTGACATTGAGCGGCAAGAAGCTGAGCTCTACAAACTCAACCAGCGCTTCAACAACCTCAGCAAGCAAATCGACCACAGGTGAGACAGTATCGAGCTAGGACGGGACCAGCCTGGAGATGTGGGATATTTACAGTGGATTTTTACAATCATACTGAATCTGGAGGAGGTGTAACACCTTCATGGGAATGAGAGAGAGCTAAAGAGGAAGAGAGAGAAGCTCCTGGCTCATGTCCCAGCACTCCTGGCTGGGTAGATGGGGGGTAGCCTTTAGGATTAAGTGCTCTTACAACAGACCGGGACTCTGGCAAGAGAACAACTCTGGCTCAAATCTGTGTCCTTAGGGAGTGGGGAAAGCAGGGATGGGGTAAGAGGTGGTGGCAGAAGACACAAGAGATGTTACAGTACTGAAGCTGAGCCAATTTCTCCCCCCCACACACCCTGCCCCAGAGCACAGACCTTGCAGAAAGCGAAAAGCGCCTACTCCAACTACCGCACCAACTACGACAAAGTCAACCAGTTCCTGTGCAACATCCCGAACTACGAACCGCAGGAGACTGACAACATCCAGCAGGTGGAAATGAAGCTGAAGAACCAAGCGGTAAGTCTTTTCCGAACACACCCTGGGCTCGGAAAGATGCGTTTGGATTTTGTGTTCCCTTTGACATGTATTCTGTTTGTGCACCAGGCGTTGCTCAGTGACATTGCAAGCAAGGAAAAGGAGGTGCAGAAGGTCTCTGCCACTGCTCAGCAATACCAGCAGGCAGTGAAGGTAAGAACTGGAATTCTGCAGGTGGGAGAACTTCAACACAAAATCATGAACTGGTTTGGCTAGGAAGGGACCTTAAAAGCCCATTTGGTCCAACCCCCTGCAGCGAGCAGGGACAGCTGCAACCAGAGCAGGTTGCTCAGAGTCCCAGCCAACCCCACCTGGAATGGTTCCAGGGATGGGGCATCAAACACCTCTCTGGGCACCCTGGGCCAGGCTCTCACCACCCTCAGTGTAACACATTGCTTCCTTCCCATCAGTCTGAATCTCCCTTTTTTAGTTTAAAACCATTACCCCTTGTCCTGTCCCAACAGGCCCTGATCAAAAGTCTGTCCCCATCTTTCTGACAGGCCCTTTGAAGTCCTGAAAGGCCACAAGGTGGTCTCCCCAGAGCCTTCTCTTCTCCAGGCTGAAGAACCCCAACTCTCTCAGCCTGGCCTCCCAGCAGAGGGTTCCACCCTTGGATCATTGCTGGGGCTCCTCTGGCCCCGCTCCAACAGGTCCCTGTCTCTGCTGTGCTGAGGACTCCAGAGCTGGACCCAGCACTGCAGGGGGGTCTCCCCAGAGCCCTGGGAGCAGAGGGGCAGGATCACCTACATCTTAAAAGGAACAACCTAAAGAAAGCCTTACATAGGCAACCGATGAGTTAATACTAGGTTTTATCTGCTCTGACATTGGCATTATGTGGCCATAAGCATGTCAGTGGGCTCAGATTTATTGTCTGTGAAATGGGGGCTTCCATCACAGGCCCAGCATCAGTAAGTAACTAGGAGGTCAGCACATACCTGCCACTGTGTTGTTATGGTCAGAGGGCAGTTCCTGACTAAGAACCTGCTGGAACAGTGCTCCGGGTCCCATCAACCTCAGCAGCTCACCTAAAACACAGGTCAAGAGCAGTCATCATTACAGTCAGGGCTTAGGAGGTACCTGTGTATGAAGGGGACCCAGTAATTTAATTTTCCTCCTGGGAACTTCTTCTCACAGGACTATGAGTTGGAAGCGGAGAAGCTACGGTCCATCCTTGACCTAGAGAACGGCCGGAATGGGTACACAAGCAAGAAGCCCAGGCTCCAGTCTCCAGCTGCAAAAGTGAAAGAGGAGGTAAATAAGGGTGGCCTGCAGCAAGCTAAAGCAGATGACAGTTTCTGGGAGCAATGGGGATCCTACAAACAGCTGTATTTGCTGTCAGTGACATTTGTCCCAGAGGGGGCTGCAGGGATTTTTTCATTGTTCTTAACCCATCCATTTTTTGGACTAGGACAGCCAGAATGAGAAAGGTTAAATACTGGATTTAGCACTTTCTGAAACGTGAAAGGGGGGAGAAAAGCCCAAAACCCTGAATTTTTTCCCCTCCCCAAACTCTCAGAGTGGGATTTCTCCACTGAAGAGCACATGGTAGATAGAAATACCTACAGGTGAGACCCAGCCATACACTACCTTTTTATACAGGATCTATTTGATACCTGCTTCAAACTCATCCTACCTATTGAGGTGGACAGAAACATCTACGTGTTTCTTGCTCAGCTGCATCTTTTTGCATATCTTGAGTAGGAAACATACAGTATGGCCTTGAAAGTGTGCGTGCATGAGAATCACTCTTCCTCCCCCAGACCTTGGCAGATTGTCACTGGAGGTTTTTAGAAGACCACCCAAAGTTACTACTTTAGGGCCTGTTGTTTCTATTAGGCAAGTCTTGACCAAGTCTCCCAGTTCCCCCACCTCTTCTCAACACATTTCTGTTCTGCAGGAAGCTGTCCTGTCAGCCAAGTTCACCGAGGTGAATGCCATGAACAAACAGAGGCTGCAGAACCTGGAGTTTGCTCAGAGCCTCCTGCGGCAGGTAAGCGATCACCAGGAGCAACAGGACATGCAAAGGACAGCCATGTAAAGAACATGCATCTGCACCCGTGCTATTGCAAGGTGAACTGGAAACAAATCTAGCTACTCTTTCACACCCCCCAGATCATTCATCAGCAGACACTCAGAGCAGGCAGACAACCCCTTCATTTCCTAGTCCCATCTCCCATTCACACTCAGAAGTTTCAAAGTATTTTTAACACTTCTTTTGCCAACCCCCACCAGAATCAGCACCCCTCGTGGCTAAAAGCCTTGTTCTGACAGAAGCAGGCATCACAGAACACATTTCTCTGGTGGGGAACGCACAGAGCAGGTCAAGAACTGCCTGTTTGCAAATAACCCCTGTTTGGTGTTTGCAATAGGCAACTGCTGTTAACCAAGCTCAGTGTCCTCCTGTCACTTTGTCACAGAAGGCACTGAAAATAAGCACTGGAAGTGTGATTATATGGGGGGGTTTGACCACATGTTCTTTTTTCAACAACAGCAACCAGAGGTTCAAATGACACAAGACTTTGTCCAGACCAAAAAATCTGTGAGGCCTGTGGAAGAAGTCTGGAAGTTGAAGAAAGAGCTTGAGGATGAGACTCAGCGTCGGCAACAGCTCGAAGCAGAGATCAAAGCCATTCAGAACAACATCGTCCACCTGCAAAACCAGAAGCCCCAAGAAACCGTCATTAAGAAAGAACTGCTGAAGAAAGTGCCTGACCCTCAGTTAGAGGAGAGCTTCCACAAGCTGCAGCAAAACCTCGCAGAAGAGCAGCGCAAGAACCAGGTCCTCCAGGATGAGCTGGAGGGTCTTAAAATCAGGCTGCGTATTTTGGAGCATGAGAAGAGGGAAGGAGGGCAGGAGTACATAGTGAAAGAGGTCCTGCGTATTGAGCAAGATAAGACTCAGGCTGATGAAATCCTGAGGCTCAAAGAAGAATTGGAAGAGCTCCGGAGGCAGGAAGGAACCAGAGAGAATGAAGTCATCCTTCTACGCCAGCAAATTGCTGTGCTGTCCAGCGAGAAGAACAAAGAGCAGGAGAAGGTAACGGAGAAGGAGGTGCTGAAGCTGCAGAATGATCCCCAGCTGGAGATGGAATTCCGAATGTTGCAAGAGAACAAGCAGAGGGAGAGCGCCCTTCGGCAGAAGCACGAAGAAGAGCTCAGCTTCCTCCAGGACAAGCTCAAACGCCTCGAAAAGGAACGGGCCATCGCTGAGGGCAAAATTACCGTCAAGGAGGTGCTGAAGGTGGAGAAAGACATAGCCATCGAGAGAGAGGTGAATGAGCTGCGGCGCCAGTATGAAGACGAGAAGTCCAAGGGTCGTTCAAATGAGCGGGAAAAAGCTGAGCTGCTCAGGAAGATCCAGCTGCTGGAGGAAGAGAACGCCAAGGTGGTTGTCCAGGAGAAAGTGCGTGAGATTGTACGCCCAGACCCCAAGGCTGAAAATGAAGTTGCCAACCTTCGTTTGGAGCTTGTAGAGCAAGAAAGGAGATACCGAGGTGGTGATGAACAGTTGAAGAGCTGCCAGAATGAACTGGCTACTCTAAGGAACAGAGGGCCTCTGGTAGAAGTCAAAGAAGTCATTAAGGAGGTCATTAAGTACAAGAATGACCCAGAAACTGAAAAGGAGCTACAGCGACTCCGGGAGGAAATCATAGAGAGGACAGGAGCAATAGAAAGAGCTGACCTGGAGATCTACCAGCTGAAACAAGAGATACAGGCTTTGAAAGATACCAAACCTCAAGTACAAATGAAGGAAGTTGTTCAAGAAATTCTGCAGTTCCGGGAAGACCCCAAAACTAGAGAGGAGGTAGAGTCTCTCAGAGTGCAGCTAGCAGATGAGCAGATGAAACACATTGACCTGGAGAGGGAGAGGCTACTCCAAGAAGAAAAGGTAAGACAGAAGGAGGAAGAACTTTCCCAGGTGAAGGAGAAAGTGGTCCAGCAGGAAGTAGTGAAGTATGAGCAAGATCCTGCCTTGAAAGCTGAAGTCAACTCCTTCTCTCAGAGCCTTGAGAGCGAGCTGAAGCAAATTGATAGCCTCCGTGAAGAGCTCCGCAAGCTGCAGAGGAGGAGGTCTGAGCTAGAGCGACAGCTAGAAGAACTTGAGAAAGAGAGACAGGCCCGCAGAGAGGCTGAACTGGAGGTGCAGAGGCTGAAGATTAGGCTGAATGAGTTGGAAGAACAGGAGAGGGAGACAACAGAACGAGTGACCGTGAAACAGAAAGTGATACTTCAGCAAGATCCCCAGCAAGAGAAGGAGCACGCCCTCCTCAAGCTAGAGCTAGAAGAAGAGAAGCACCGGAGACAAGTCTTGCAAACTGAACTAGAAGCCCTGAGAAAGAAGCTCCTTGCTTTGGAGAAGATGGAGGTCAAAGAGAAAGTGGTCTTTTCAGAGAGCATCCAAGTGGACAAAGGAGACACAGAGTATGAGATTCAAAAACTGAAGAGCAATCTGGAGGAAGAAAGTAGGCGCAAGAGGGAGCTAGATGCAGATATCAACCGCCTTGAAACCAGGCTGTCTGAGGTGGAATTCAACAACTCCAAGTCATCAAAGGAGCTAGACTTATTAAGGGAGGAAAACCACAAACTACATCTTGAGAAACAGAACTTGCTGATGGAAACAAGGAGACTGCAGTCAGAGATTGAACTCACAGCCACAGAAGCTCGGGATTTGAGAAACATGTCCCACGTGGACAGTGGAGTAAACCTGGACTCCAGATTCCAAGCTTTGGAAAGAGAGTTAGATGATCTGAAGCAGTTATCTAGAGAAAAAGACGCAGAGATTGAGCAACTCCAGAATCGCCTCAAGACAGTGGCTATCAAGAGGGAACAAAGAGAGAACCACCTGAGGCGCTCCATTGTGGTAATTGATCCCGATACAGGAAAAGAAATGTCTCCAGAGGAAGCTCATGTGTTTGGCCTCATTGAATGGAGCCTGTTTGTCAAACTGAAAAGTCAAGAATGTGACTGGGAGGAGATCTCAATAAAGGGTCCCAATGGAGAATCATCGGTGATCCTCGACAGGAAGTCTGGTAGAGAGTTTTCAATCGAGGATGCCTTGAAGAGTGGAAGGCTGACGATGGCCCAGTACAACAGTTACCTCAACAAGGAGATGTCGATCCAGGAGTTGGCAGTCCTGGTGTCTGGAAGCAATTACACAGCGCTCCCCCGACTTTAGAAACTTTTATCCGAAGAGCAGCTAGTCAGAGCTGCACCATTTGTTAGACAAGATCACTGCACAGCCTTGCCCTCCTTTGCGTCTTCCAAACTGCTAGAGCCTCTGCCCCAGCCGCGCTACGAAGCCACGCCGCTTGCTGTCGTACACCGCAGAAAAGCACCACCGGTAGTGGAAAACACATTTGTCAGGACTCCAGCAAAACCTCCTCCCCCTCTTCATCCCTACCCCATCACTCAACCCAACAGAAACCAAGAGAAAGCGCCTTAGGACAGCAAAGTACCTGAAGTCCAAAGAACCTGCAGTTTCCTCAACGTATACTCGTGTAGTCACATGAAAAGCTGTATACAGCAGTTGTTAGAGAGACTGAAGGTCAAGATGACTGTGAGGTGACCAGCAGAAGCTGGGTCCATCAGCTGCATGTTGGTAAGCCAGATAGTTTCACTGCACACAACCGACTAAATGATGGCATCATCCTCCAAAAAGACCAGCTCTGTAAAAACCAAGGTGTGCTACACATTCTGATTCAGTGACACCACCAAGAGCTAACCACCATCGTTTTGTTCACCTACGTGCCTGCGCTGCTGGGAAGGAGCGAAGCAGACATCATTTGATGGCATCAGCTACAGATCCAGGAGCATTCAGATAGCACAAGAGTTCACCAAAAAAAAAAAGTATGTGAAGAGACAGCAGCATTGCCAACGCCAGTGGGCAGCGTAAAGCACACGGCTGTGACGTGGAGCACCTTCAAAACCACGTGCTTACTTTGTGGCCCAAAGCTGTCTGCACTGGGGTGTCACAGCTGGAGTTACATGCAGCTACGTGTTTCATTTACCTGTGTAGGGGAATGGGAAATAGAGGGGAATTCTATTTATAGTACAAAATAAAAATGCAGTGGTTCCAATCAGAAGTTGGGTTTTCTTGATCAAGGACAATGGTCTCTCCCTCAGTGGCTTTAGAGAAAGATGTCATTTCAGAGTCAAAACACTGAGACTGTTTCAGCTGTTGACTCTCTTCCACGAGGGAAGTGGCTGGAGCAGCATTAGAGCTGGGACATTAGCAGCATTAGATGGGAGGGACCTGTGCTAAGGAATGGGAAAGACAGGAAACAGGGAATTATACTGGGATGGCACCAGGGGTTTCCACATCTAGAGCATGCTCAGCTCCTCCTCCCCAAATCCCAGCTAATGCTCCAACCCCAGTAAACTCTGCAGTGAAGAGCAGCTGAGAGTACTCACTGTGCATGCATCCTGACACGGGATTAAGACCCTTACATTACTTCGGTGAACAAAGGCTCACGCCATTGCTCCAGGGTCTGAACCCCAGGTTCTTTCCAGCAGATGTCAACTTCAGGCATCAGCAGGAGCACACAGAACGAGAATACACAATTCTGCCCCCACAAGGGCTAGAAACAGCTCTTCCATGGCAAGTAAAACTGTCAACAATTCATTACTTGCTGATCAGCTGAGACAAAACAAAAATTCTTGAGAACAAAGTCCTGAAACTAGAAGTAGGGAGAGGGGGGAAGAAGGGGGAGAAAAAAAAAAAGCAGCATTTTGGAAACTTTGAAACAATTTATTCAGTTGTCCTGTACAAGATTAACAGTTTTCATACCACCCCCACCATCTTAAGCAAGACAGTCCCAACACACGCAAAAACAAATCAAAACAAAACAAAAAAAACCCCAACAAACAAAAAAATTCTCTACTAGTAAACTGCAGATCTCACACCGGGAAGGAAGTGCCTTAGAAAGCGCGTGCCGTGGGAGCCTCCTCACGGAAGCATCGCGAGCGCCTCAGCAAGGCAGAGATGCCAGACTCCCGGCTCCCCACTGGCTGTCAGGTCTTGGTGTGGTTCTGCCTTGCTGCCACTCTGCTCCATACCATTCACTCACTCATTACAGCATGTAAAGAAAGAAAGAAAAATATTATCCCACAGAATTTCCACCAAATAAACATTTCCCTGAGGCAAGAGGCTTCGCTAAATTCCTAGAAGGAGGGCAATTCTGCTCTGGCCACGCACACGGGTGCTTCCCAGCAGCAGCATTCAAGTGAAAGCAAAGAGAGGGAGTAGAACCAGTACCTCGAGTCACTCGCTAAGACCCCCTATCCTGCCGGGGTCAGAACGCTCGTTCAGCTACCACGGGAAGTTGAAGGTGCAAAGTACCTCTCAGGATTAGGCCTTCAACGGGAACCACGCGACATCCACTGCTCAGAGTCCGTCAATAACTGCTGTGCTTTGTTTGAATGACACAAGTTCTGTCTTTGGCTCTTTTGCTACAACCTAGGTATTTTCTGTAAACAAACTGGAAATCTGAGCTGCTTTTTGTTGGTGTTGTTAAAAATCTTGGGAAATTATTTATCAGCTCAAATTGAAAACAGTCCATCTTGGATCTTACCAAAAGTGGGGAAAACTAAAGCAGGTATTTGCTGGTACACTCGGCGTCAGCATCCTTCCCCAGAGCAGCCTTCCCTTAGCTATACATGGACTGAAAGGGTGCGCTCGGGAGAAGTATTTAGGTCTAAGAGTTAAAAAATTAAAAACACAAGAGACACCCCAATTCTGGATGGTCCCCATTCCTGCAGCACATAATCCTAATGCAGAACTGATCGAGGAGAACAACATTAGTCTCTGGAATTCATTTGACTAGTAGTTACCTTGGTTAATCTAGATCATTCCCTCTGCTCACCAAAGAGTTCATGACTGATGACCCTAGGAAAGAATGGCTTTAGGGGAGGGTCTGGAACCCACTTGCACAAACTCAGATACAAACTGGTGGTCTCACTGGATTTGGTGCTGTGTTCGCAGTCACCAAGACACCACTGAAGTCCAGACAGTGCAGGTTTTGTTGGTTTTGTTTTTGATGTGCAACCATAAAAAGCTCTATTAAATAAAACAGAATACATTTTAAATACATAGTGACTAAAAAAGGGTTGAGGAGCACACAAAATAGGGCTGAAATGTGTGTCACTAGTCCATTCTTGCTCCACCATAAAAGGCACTGGAATTATGTCTTCCTATATATGTGGCATGCCGAGAAGTGTCCCGTTCAATCCAATGCATTCAATGGTAATGAGGATGCTGAGCAGGAAAACTTGAACCGGAAAAAAAAGCATCCCTTTAGAGGGGGAAGAAAAATCCCAAACCCAAAAGAAGGTGAATTCTCAAAGTCAGTGACTGCATCTAAAAGCATCTCTCTAAAGAGTCTTCCTTCTCCTCCAGAGGGGAACATCAGGTGGTTCTTTCAATTGCCCACTCAGGAAATGTTAAGTCCTTCAATTAATAGTAGCCCAGTTATATAGTACAATTGAGAAGTCCGTCAAATATCCTCAGAAAGCACTGTCCGTGCTAGAACGCCTCAGTATATCCAAGAAGCACCTTTCATCCCCTCCCCACTGGGAGACCAAGGAGGTAACGAACTGGACTTAGAGGTACTTGGCAGTCACAGACAGGTGAGAATCCATCCAAGACCACCAAGCCACCTGAGTCTCCCGGCAAGCTCTAGCTCCTGCCAGTGCCAGGGAATGTGCCAAGGGCAGCAGCAATAAATCGGTGCTATGAAACATTTATTCTCTCTTGAGGGCCCAGCTCAAGGTGGCCCTTCGCATGTTGGCTTCGCTCCAAAAGCCTATGAGCAAACGCAGCAAACACACCAATGAATTCCTTGTCATGGTTCAGTCTCTCCAGTTGTGAGAACAAAAAACAAAACGAAACAAGTAATAAAAGACATGGCCGGTATCGGAAGTTCATGGTCTGTTCCCCTTGGTTTTCTCCTCTGCGAGCTCTAGCTTCCCTCCTCGCAGACGTCACAACTTGCGCTGCTGTGCATTGGACCCTTTGCCATGAAGCTGAGAAGCATCTGAAAGAAAATAGAACCAAGTGGGAAGGGGGTTCAACATCAGCCCCTCGGAGCTGTGGGCAGCTAGATCTTTCTGCACGGAGACACCTGCTCTTCCCCTCCTGCACCAAGAAACTGGGGTTAGAGGATGTGCTTGGAGACACCTCACGACTGGGCGCAGCCGTGCCTCTGGACCACAGGAAGGGGCACAGGAAGCACTGGGTGTGTCCTGTGGCCTCCCAGCAAAAGCACCACACTGCAGATTCAGACTGCTGGTTGACCACCAGCCTGTGCCCTTCTTTGAAAGCCACCCTACGTCTCCCCACCTAGGAAACTAGAAATACACAGTATTGGCTGCCTTGCATCTGAAGGTAGCTTGAAGTAACACCATTGTTGTAATGAAAGCTTTTAGGTGCTCACTGATAGCAACAGGAATCCTAGGAATCTATTCCACTGAAGTAACAGACAGCAACAGACATGAAGGGATAAGACAAAAAGCACTGAAGAGAGAAAAAGGAAGGAAGTAGAAGTTTTAGAACTACCACTGGACTACAACGAACAAATGGGTGTACTGAGATGTGCAGTGAAGCAGCAGCAGCACCGAGCAGCATTAACACCAGTTTCTTCTCCAGTACAAGGACAGCTCTTTCCATGCAAGAGCTTGGTCCCAGCCAGCCTGTCACATTCCCAGTGCAAGCAGTCAGAACACGGCCACAGCACCAGCACGCAGGCACCTCCACCAGTGAATGCAGTGGGGACAACACACCAGCAAGCACTGGATGCTCCCTGCCCTAACACTTTCTGATGAACAGTGGTAGAAGCACTTTCATTTACAACATCACTGTCTCCTTGCGTTTGTAGCAACCTCCCAAGGCACCAGAGTCCTTGCAACTTTCAGATGGAGCAATGAAGCTGTGGCCATCTGCAGATAACCCCAGTTTATGCCACAACAGAAACTAATACATTTTAAGATTATGGTGGTCACTTCAATATCTACTGGGCTCTTCTACAAAGCACCACAACTGGGAACAGTCCCAGAGATGACAGCACTAAGCTCAACCTCTCATCTCTGTGCGAAAAAACAAGCATTAAAGAGGGTCCCTGCTGAAGTTGTCTCAAAACTCAGTTTTTCCTCACTTGTTTCTAGTCATCTTGCACAGCTCCTGACACCATATTCCACGTCAGAGCAGCAGGTGATCAATAAATTCTTTGTTCTGAGTTTTATAAGCAACAGTGAAGTAACCACTCTAAATTCCCTCTAATAAGAAGGCAGAGAACTCCTCAGCAACACAGAAAACATTCCACATCCCATGTTCAAACCACAACCCATCACCTCACTCCCCAGTAACTGTGAAGGGTCTGTCACACCAGTGGCTGCTGTTAGTACCACCTCCTGCTCCACCACACTGGAAAGACATCACAACCTGTCTCAGACAAATTTCAGCAAAAGAAGCAAAGATCACAAATTGTTTGAATTTTCGTCAGTGCACAGCACTCTTCCTTCCTCAGCAATCAAGCTCTGTGCTCAGCAGCCAAGGGCATTTCACCCCATGACTGCTCCAGGAGGGCACATGAACTGCACAAAAATCACAGAATCATTCCAGTTGGAAAAGACCTTTAAGATCATTCAGTCCAACCATTGGCCCAGCACTCCACAGACTGTCCACACATTGAGTCACCTCAGTGCCACAATATTTGCACACTCACTTCTAAACCAGGCTCATATTGCCCACTAAGACAATCACAACAGGACCAAGGACTAAGAGAGTGGCACTGAACTGCACTGAAGTGCTGAAGACCACTGGATCCAGACAGCAGAAACAGCAGTCAGTGATGGGATCAGCAACTGCCTGGAGCAGGTAAACCTGATCTGCTGGCCCTGCATTTCAATTTTTCAAGGGCTGCATGGATGCCTCTTACTTCTCTCCTTCCCCCACCTACTTACACAGCCCACCAGACAGGACTCTGTTTAGGCTCTTTGGAAATCTGCTTTATGCATTTCTTCTGCAGGCATCAGACGGGGCAGGAACTGGCCTAACTGCATAAGCCATCCCACTGTCACCACCACGTAAAACAGTCTCCATTTACACTACAGGCTTGTCGTGGAGGAGATGCAGGCAATTAGATCAGTGCACAGACACAAGACATTCTGGTCTGACACATTTTATATAGGTCACCAGTAATGAAACTCCACAGAGCCAGAATATTCATTCCTGGGCAGTCCTGGCAGACTGTGCATAAACATGCACAGCTTTAACCCTGGCAGGATAATTCCTCACCATGATGCAAGCAGCAAAGCTGAGCACCTTCAGCAACCCACACTTGCCATAAACACCGAGGGCTCATCATTCCAGCAGCACACCAGTTTGCCCAGCAGAGGACACAGAAGGCTACGCCTCACTTGGTAGCTTGGGGAGGCCATGGGCTTTAGCGGCGACCGTGCCGGTTGGACAACGTGGACAACCACAGCGCTTTCACCCCTAAGAGAAGTTATCTGCTGAGCTACAGGTGACTCATGCTGCCCAAGACAAACACGATCGTCCGACAAGTTACCTGGCAAACTCTGCGGTAAATGAGTGGACAGGGCAGAATGTGGGAGTGGCGCTGCATGGTGGGGGCTGGAGTGCAAGCCAGCTAGAAGACCTAGAGAGAAAAACAAAGAAAGGAGAGGGGAAGAAAAGGAACAAGTACACATCGAAGACAGAAATGAACGAAGGAGCTGCAGCAGTCAGTCTATAGCTCAGCTTCTAGCTATTAGGATTTCTGGGCCAGCTACAGGGATGTGACCAAGGTTCTCCAAACGCAACTGCTGGAGATATAAGTGCATGAACTACAGCATGAAGCAGCAGCAAGAGAGATGGGTTGATAAGCAATGGGTTAGCACGGCCGAGCGCTGGTGTTCTGTTATCTGACAGCACAGGTACAACGAACACACGTGTGTGACCAGGAGGGTACTCACTGTGGCCAAGGCCGTGGTGGAAAGTTCCTGGAGCAGGTCCCGTAACTATTGCATCCTTTGACACTCCTGCTTTTGGGGAGGAGTCTGAACTGAAGGAGATGACATGAAGAGGGAAGGAATGAATGGGAGAAATAATACCTAATGGGGTGGAGCTCAGGGCAGCTGGCAGCTTTGGACTGCTGGACTTGTAGGATGGAGCCAGTACGCTTAAGGAGGAAGAGCTTGTTAGCAGCACAGCTCCACTAGTTCCTTTCTGAAAAGCAATGGAAAATGTCAGTCAGGGGTGGGAAAACCAAGGCCCAGCATCATTCATACTTAAAGACCTGCAAAACATGGAGTGCTCAAGAATTCCTCCTTGCAAGAAACACCCAAGAGTTGCCAACTTCTGAGGGCATCTGGAGGTGTTCAGGACATTGGCCATCCAGCTGCTAAATGCTCTTCTACATGCGACCATGCTGGATCTGCTTCCATTATTCCCTTACTCTGGAACTGTGCTTCCATTCAGCAGAGGAAAGTCTTGCGAGCTCCAGGGAGGGTGCTTCCTACTGACTTCTGGTGGTATATCACTTCTGATAGCCCAAGGCACCAAGGTTTGCTGTACCCCCACCCCCAAGAATGTTATCTGAGCGCTCTCCCATGAAGACAGATGCAACCAGGGGATGCTCTTCAGCTCTGTCTCGGTACTAGACCAGGTACCCTGGCTGAGCAGTACGGGGGTTTCAGTCCCATTTAAATGCACTCGTTTCCTTGCCCTGCTCTTTCCACACAATACCACTGAAGGCAGGTGTGACCGGCCAACAACAAACTCATACAACACCATTAGGAATAGGAGCTTTGCTGCTGCAGATGAAAATTAAAGTCTTTATACCATTAAATAAAACACGTGAATAACACAAGTATGTGTAGGTAACCCAGGAGTCCTTCATGATATATTAGATCCCCAGACCCAGCATGTCACTGAACTCAGTTCCAAACATCACCTCAGTAAGCTTATGGGAATAACCAGGGACCAACAGAAAGAGGATGGAGATAATCACCAAAGAAAGCTGGGCAGGCATGTTGCGTTTACAGCCCACTATCACACCTTGTTTATTCTACAGGACAGTCATGAAAAAAGCAGCAATAATACTAAAATTACTTGTGATAATTTAAGGAAGGCCACGTTTGAAGACCTAATTAATAATGAATTGATCGTTGTAGTTTTACGTGATGATTTTCAGGTCTCATGGTAACTTGCCTTACTGCACTTCCTCCTGACCCAAACAGGACCCCTACTGTCCCCATAACTTTGAAAGGCAGGGCAGGAACGTTACACAGCCTAGGTAAAAGTGGCAGCCTGTGAGGTACCACAATATTTTCCTTAGCTGTTAATTTAAGCTGAAAACAAAAGCTGGAATTCTGGAGTGCAAGCTCATGGCAAAGGCCAGGACTTTCCACTCTAAGCAGCCAACATCCAGATAGTCATTCAAGAATTTCAGGAAATTCTTTTGTAGTTGTCACTTTACAGCAGATCTGAGCAGGTCTGGAGATGGCCTGACACAAGGCCACACTTTCTCCTGGCTTCAGACAAGGTCAGCACACCCCCGCTTACCGGCACAGAGGTAGAAGATGCGGTACTGCTAACAACAGCTGGCTTTAGGGAGGAGGTCAGCAATTTGGCCACCCCTTGAGTGCCCCCACTAGAATCTCCGTTTGAACCTCCAGGAGGTGCCACCAGAGTCAGCTTCTGTGAAACAGGTGGCTTCTTCACCGAGGAGCTCGAGGATGGGCGGCTGGACACCTGGCCCGAGGAAGGGGTCTGCACGCTGGGCAGCAAGCTCCCAGAGGAGCAGCCTTGGCTTGCAGAAGCTCCAGATGAGGAGCTGCTGGAAGAAGCCCCATGCTTGGAGAGGGAACCAGAAACAAAAGGAGATTTGTACGATTGTCCTGAAGAACTAGAGCTGCTTGAGTGCTTTCCTGTGTAGCCGAGAGATGATGAGGATGAGCCTGGGTTCTTGTGGGAGCTGCTGGAGTTCTGGGTGCCACCTGGTGATGCTGAGGAATGGAAGCTCTGAGCTTTGGCTGATGACTTGACCTGCTGGAGGAGGGAGCGTTGGGGCAGTGGGGAAGAGGACTTAGGATTCTGCAGTTTGACAAATGGAGCTGGGGAGGGAAAAGTTTTCTGTACCTGGCTGCCTGAGTGAAAGACCTTCACCTGAGAAGCCGGCACTGGGGCGGAGGTCTGAGGCCCGTGGCTTGGCCGGACCAGGCTGTGGTGTTTCTGTTTAGCCTGGTGTGTGTCGGGAAGGATTTTGCTGGGAGAGGCTTGGCAGGAGAGTTCTTTGTAATTAGAGTTCTCTGTCTTTTTGTCTTGAGAAGACTGGCCCAATGCTAGGGCCTGCTCAGCCAGGAAATTTAGAGGAGACTGGAGGGAACCAGAGGATGATGTAGGGGAAGGGTTGGACTTTGGAAATGTCCTCTTCTCCTCTGAGGATGCAAGAGTTGGGATCTTCTCTGGTGGAGCTTTTGGAGCTCCCGGAAGAGTAAAGTCAGGGCTCCCTCCTGCTCTGCTGTTCAGCACAGACAGTTCCTTAGAGACTGCTTCGAGGGAGGATGTGGGATTATGAATTAAGTCCTCATCCAAGGAGTCATCCTTGAAGGTCGCAGGAGTGCCAGTGCTGCTGGCTGCTTGGGTTGTCCCGAGGGACAGGAGTTCTCTGGTCTGGGCACTGATGCCCACAGCTCCTCCCTGGGGCTCTGAAGGCAGAGCTAAGGTGCTACTTGAGTGCATTGAAGGAATGGAAACAGACATCTTTTTATCTGGCTTGCAGGAAGATTCCTGCAACAAAATCCCAAGAGAAGGCAGAGTGAGAACAGAGGCAGAACTGCTCAAAAGGGAAGGGCAGGTTCCCAATCTGGGGATAAAAGGCAGATTCTAAGTAGGTTCTGTGCCTGCCAGCCCTCCACATCCTGCTGACATCAGTTTTAGCTGCTGTCCTAGTTGTTTTTTCAAGCCCAATACTGACTAGAGCTATTTCACAGTACAGCTTCCTTGTACCTAACGTATAGGCACAAGGCTCAAATATAGGATTTTAGATGGCAGTCTCTTGACTCTTGGAATATGTCAACCATGAGAACCAGAAACAAAGGACTCACCTTCACTTTCACCTTAGTAGGAGCTATAACTTTCTTCTTCGCCCTGTTTTGAGAGAGACAAAAGAAACATGGCTCACTGAGTGCCCGCAGGGAAGCGCCCAATTAGGGAGCACGCTTGGGCCCTGTTAATGATGATCCACTGAGTCTTTGCAACAAAGAACCGAGGGAACAGAGGCAGCATCTCAGGTTGCTAGGATTCAAAATCATCCGACATTCAGTTGCTGCTCTAGGAAGCCCCATCTCCCACACAGGGGAATGAATTAGGGGAGCTGAGCAGAGTCTTGAAAGGGTAGCAGAGCAGCAAAGGTACCAAACAGACACATCCTGCACCGGCTGCAGGGCGAGGAGCTACCACAGGAACCCACTGCTGACCTAAACACAGCAAAACCCAGAGAGAAACTGGTACAGAGACTGCTTGGGAGAAAAGTTACACAGTTCTTTTAGGTTCCCAGAAGAAGTCAAGGATGCAAAAGCATCTGCCAGATTCACAGGAAATAGATCATTTGGTCTGGTCAGATGCAATCTCTGGTACAAGACATCCCTGAACTGTTGGAACGGTCTGCTGAGGGAAGGATGACTCTACAACTCTAGTTCATACTCTCTCTCACGCTTCCCCTCACTCATCCAGTGCCAAGAACAGGACTGTCTGTCAAACAGACATCTGCCTAAGTCCATATCATCATCTCTCACAGACTGCCAGCAAGATCCATGAGACCCTTGGGCATTAAAGCACCCGCCCAGCTGGATTCCAATGGCTCTCTGGGTTTGCCACCCACAAGCCTGTTGCACCCATCTTCACCAGTTCGAGTTCATTGTGCCCCTCCTTTAACCAGGCAACAAGAAAGAAGGAATCCAGAATCCAGTAAGGACCAACTGAACAGGTAGCAATAATCACAGTGCTGGCATCATGCTCCATTTTACCTTGATCTGCCTCCCAGGGACTAGCACAGAGGCCTGACTCCAGTCTGTTGAACAAGGGCCAGGAGGCAACCCGGCTTCCACGGTCTTATCTTTGAGCTTACTGTAAGGCTAAAGCACCTCGGGGAGGCTGTTGTTGGGAGATGTCACACACAAACAACTGCTCTCCCTAGACCTCCCCAAATGAAGCAGCGCCAAACTCTCTGCTGGGAGCCAAGCTCAGGTGCTCCTGCATGATCCACCCAGCCCCAGGGAACAATGGAGTTCACCAGTTATCACTCCAGGGGAATGCTGCGCGATACTCACAGGACTGATGTGAGGTGTCCGTGTACACGCCTGCTCTCCTTAAACAGTGTCCTAAGAAGGGAAGAGAGCAATGAGAAGTGATATCCAGCAAGACCCAGTAGAGCAGCTGGGATCACTGGAGACAGAGCTGCACAGTACAGCAGGGGACTTTGTGAAATTAAAACCACAGAGAGCAAACAAATATTCATCCCTTTTCCAGGAAAATCCTCCTAAGCTCCCCCACACAATTCCCTCTCTGGGGAGTTATGCCTGTAGGCGCTGGAAAGGCCATTAAGGCAGTTGTTGGACAGTAACTAAGGAAAAAGCTCTGCCGGTAAGCTGGCAGCCAACTGGAGAGGCAGCACCATCAGTCAAGCTGGGTGTTACTAGTGCTGTGGATCATCCAAGAGCTGGCAGATCACACAAGAGCTCCTCGCCGACTTCAAGTGAGAGAGGTTACCTTCCCCTGCCTCAAATACAGCAATATGGATGAAGTGACTTCTCACATCAGCACAACCATTTCTGTAACAACCGACTAACCACGAACAATAGAACTTCAGCCAAACCCCTTCACCACCGTGGCCAAGCAAACCAGCACCTCACACAAATGCTATTTCACCTAAACCAGACACCACCTTGGGTATCAGGGTGAGAAAATCCTAAACGCACCTCTGTACTGGCATATGGAACACATGTCCCATCTGCTATTAACGGATTGCCAAAGACCTCTGTTGTCCATTCTCTTCGAAAAGCAAGCTTGTTTTAACTTTAGATTCTGTTAGCTGCCTTCTAGTGCTAACTGAGAAAACAGCACCATGGCAGGGACTCTCTGAACTCATAGAGTTGCTACTCTGGCCATCTTCAAAGCTCCTCTTAAAGATGAACTTCTATGATCTATGATGACAATGCATCAGGCTGACTTGTCCATAAACTTGTTCACAATTCTCCTAGTGTTGCCAGGCCCTCCCCTTCTGTGTGGCTGTCAGTCTACTCCCTTGTCTTTAAACAACAAAGCCATAGAATATCTCAAGTTGGAAGGGACCCATAAATATCATCAAGTCCCAGCAGGAGAAAACGTTGTCCTTGAGCCACCAGGAAGACTGCTTTTATTCAATCATTCTGCAGTTATCATCACTGAAAAGTCCTCCTACACTGAGCCTTGGTGATTATCTGTACACCCAAGAACAGTTTCACCTACAAACAAGGGGCAAAAGATAGAAATTTCTTTTTATTCAAAGATAATTGTTTAAAACTTGGCAATCTAATCCCCTCCAGCTATTTAATATCTTCATTAACTAATCAGGAAACTGCACCCACCTCCTAATGCCATCATTCACCTCCCATACACTACAACCATGCATGTTATTGTACTTCATGTGCATGTGCAACGACAATAAATGGCCGCAGACTTTTCCAAATGAATCTGTAATGTGCTCCTTGTATTTATTCCTCATAAGAACTGGCACCTACTTCTTCCTTTAACCCCCATGAAACCCAAAAGAAATTCAGCAGCAAGAAGACACCACCACCACCCAGCTTTTTAAATGCAAAGAAATAGAGATCCCACCAGCGAGACCGTACAATTGTCCTTTCTTTAAAGCTATCAAGCAAACCAAAGCAGGCCAGAATCTGGTGACAGTCCCAGTAGAACGACTCTGCAATTTGTGTGGCTCTCTGCAATTGCCAGCTCAATGGCATAGATGATGGAGGGTGTGAAAGAGCAGGAAACAGCACTGAAGACATCAGATAGGGTAAAGAAAACCCCCATCAAACTCAAATAAGCCCCTAAAACTTCTTGCTCTGCTCTCTTTTAGGAATACTCTAGGGAAGACTTCCCAAAGCATCTGAAAAATGTATCCTTCAAGACACAGATTACAAAGGGAGCCTTTGTAATAGATTCCAGAAACCACAGGCCAGTCAGCCGCACCTCAGTCCCACTTCTACCTTGTCACTTGCCACTGCCAGTGGCATCCATTAGAGGTCAACACAGGGGCCAAGACTACTCAGTGTTGTCATTTACAACCTGAAAAACATCATGACTGCACTCTTGGTAAGTTTGAGGGTGATGTGAGAATGAAGGGAGAGGGAAGAATATGTTGGAGGACAGGGCTGCCATTGACAGGGACCTCGGTGGGCTGGAGAAAGAGGCCAATGCAAACTTTGTGAAGTTCAACAATGCCAAATGCAAAGCCCTGCGGCTGGGAAGGAACAACATGGGCTAGGCACCCAGGGACGATGCAGCAACCTCACAGAAAAGGACCTGTGGGTCCTGGTGGGCAAGCTGAACATGTGCCACTGCTGCAAGGGTGTGCTGCTGAGAACTAATGATACACTGGCAGGTGCTGCCAACAGCCCAGCCAGCAGTTCATGCTTCGTCCCCTCTGTTTAGCAGTGATGAGGTCACATCTGGATGCAGCATCCAGTTTCAGGCTCCCCACAATATAAGAGAGATTTTGACAAACTGAAGACAGTCTGGAGCCACTATAATGGCTGAGGAACAGGGACACAACAAGCAAGGAGAGGTTGAGGGAACTGGGTTTGTTTAGCCTGGGAAATGAGAAGACCGAGAAGGATCTAACAGCAGCCTTCCAGTAAAGAGTTGGGAGGTGAGGAGCCACGAAGAAGATGGAGCCAGACCTTTCTCAGAGGTGCACAGTAAAAAAGCAAAAAAGAGGGAATATTCAGTTCAGTGCAGCAAGGGGAATTCTGATGGGAAATGAGGAGAAAAGAATGAAGAGTGGTTAAGTACCAGAATAGGGGCCCAGAGATGCTGTGGTCATCTCCATCCTTGGGAGATTTCCAAAACTCCACGGGACAAGGCCCTGAGCACTCTGATCTAACTTTGATGCTAGTCATGCTTTAAGCAGGGGTAGGACTAATGACCTTCAGGAGGTCCCTTAGGACAAAGAATCCCTGCGGTACAATGTGATTCTTGCTCACCTGGCCTGCATCCAGCCTTTTGGCCAAAGGGGCTTCACCTCTCCATCTAGGAAGGTCTTCACATACTCCTCTAGAGACTGAGCTTTATTCTTGTCAAGGTCATAACCATCCAACTTAATCTTCACCAAGTGGCAAAGCAGCTCCCTGAAGAACAGGAAGATTTCAAATACAGTTACACGGATTAATTTCCTCAGTTGGAGGTCACTCTGTTTATCCAGGGCTGGATAAATGCACTGACACTTGCCTGGCTCTGCACAACCCTCATGAATAAAACTGTCCCTGTGCTGCCTCCACAAGAAAGAGGGAGGGAAAGGCAGGTTCCTCACTTTGCATGTGCACACAGCAGTGTGCCAGGGGAGAAAAGCCTTGACACCCCTTCCCATTTTCATCTCCTGAAACAGCAGAGGTAATAAACCAGTGCCAGAATTACAGGCGTCATTAACAACCGCAGAACTGAATCCCCCTGCAGAGCTTCGTGCTGAGCAGCAATGGGAAGGCAGGAAAGGAAGCTTGCTTTGATCTAAAAGAGTCCACCATCTATGGAGCAGCACCCCAATTTGTTACCAAGCATGATGAAGACGACAGCTGGATTGATTTTCATTTTATCCTTCATCACTCTCCCCTTCTCCCCACACTCAATTCCTTGTCAGATCACTGGGTGCCAGAGGCAGCAATCCCTGTTACCATTACCAGCTCCTGCAACCACAAATCTGGTCTTCTTAAGAGCCTAATCTGTAGGATTTCAGCAATTCAGCAGAGTTCTTTCTTTTCCCAAAGATCTGCCTCTCTCTTTTGGCATCAGCAGAGAGGCTTCTTAGCACTTCTCTCGGAGTTGGCCTGTGCCTGCAATTGGCTGAATTTTGCAATGTAAAGAAGTGTGAGGTTTATTAAATGCATTAGCAGCTTCTGTAAAGAGCACAGTCTGCCACAAACCTCCGAGCCAACTGTGACTACAGATGATCAGCGCTGCTCTGAAAATGAGATGCAGACACCAAAATGCTTCACTTCCAACTGCGTGAAATATGACAAGTCAATTAATACCTAAATTATGCAAACCTGATTTCATCATTCCATTGGAATTTCTTTCGCGGTCCCGTCACACGTTTCCCTCCCTTTTCTTCATCCTCGTCATCATCAGAACAAACTCGATCTCTCTGGTCTTTGTCCTTTTCCTCTTCCAGCATCCTAAAATAAAGACAGAGATAACATGGAAGTCGCTGCCCTGGAGATTCAAGGGCGGGGTTGAGTATCTCTGAACAATGCTGTTTAGTGGTCTCAAGGAAGAAGGCCTAAACCTCTTCCTTCGGATGCAAGCTGAGCTCAGTGCTCAAAGGTTAAGAACTCTCCCGATCTCGCTAAGAGACACCATGGGACTAATCCAGCCTCATTCTTCTCAGACTGACATGTTCCTTAAGACAGGCCTGCACAGACATGAAACATCTCAGTCAAGTTCTGGTTCCATCAGTACTGTTGTAGTTGACATCACCATAGAGAGCATAAAGAACACACACAGCTTAATTAGGCTAACTAATGCCTATTAGCAATTTTTGACTACAGAAATAGGTGGTAAACTTCATGAAAGCAGCCCTAAGCAGCAATCCTATGCAGAAGAGCTACAGATGCATAACAAGTAATCAAGGAGCTTACTTGGCAAACTTGGCCTGAGTATGGGCTTGGCATTCCTCCTGGTACTTGGCCATCTGCTCCGGCATGGCCCTTCCAATGGCTTCCTTTAGCTTCTGCAGAGGCTCTTTCAGTCGGCCACCCTACAGCAATCACAGAACAGACTGAAGTTCCACGTGCTGTGTTCCAGCTAAGACACCCAAATCTGGCAGGTCAAGACCTGGCCAGTTCCGAACCCACACGACCATACGTGGTGCCCGATTCATGCTCAGTGGACACCACTAATCTAGGAGGAGATGGAGAACAGGGGTAACGTGCACACAAGACAGGGCTGTGCCACCAAGCTACTCACCTGCTCATAGAGATAAAGTTTACGGGCCCGCTTGACCAGGGTGTCCTTGCTGCATGGGAAGAAGGTCGCCAGGTGGGCATACACCCCTGACCGGACCTGGCTGTTCAGCTCCCGTGTCTGCAGCTCTATGCTGAGGAATGAAACAAATACAGCAGGGTTCTCTAAACAACACAAACACAATTCAGCTGTAACCTGGGAAGCTGGAGCCAGAGAGAGAGGGACAAATTAAAAGCCAAACAACATGATGGCTCTCTGGATTTTAGAATCAACAGACTCGAGCCCTTTATCCCAAGAAAGGCTTTTTAATCTTATTTCAGAGTATCTGGAAAAGGAACAAAAGGCTGTCAGCAGACTCACTGACTGCAATTCTTCCCAGTAGTTGAAGTGTAGGAGCATCAGGCAAGGAAACAAGAAGCACACACTGCTTATGTGAGATACACAGTGGTTTAACTCGGGATAATATAGAATCAAATTTCATCCCTTGGGCTTGAACTTCCTTCCCAGTAAGGAGGTTAGAGAGGTCAGTGCATGCCAAACCCATCTACACAGTGGTATATAACTTAGGAGACCAGCTTTTTAAACCACCTCTCAGCATCACTAACTGACTCTACAGCAAAGCCACACAAATCTAAGCACATTCAGAAGAGATTTGGATAAAGCTATCAGTTTGACAACAGATTAGGCCTCTTGGTGCAGCCAGCACTGGAATGCTGAAAGGTGGTAATCACCACTTGGAACGAGAGAGAAACAGACTCCTGAACTTCCCTTAGCAATTCATTTCAAGTGCCTCGATAAACCTTAATGAAATTAAAGCCTCTGTGCGAGTATTATTACACAGGCGATAATCACAAAGCTGCGTGCATTCATCAGCCTTCTCCGGGCACTTGGAGGAGAATGATGCCATTATCAATGGCCCTGTGGAGCATCATTGGCATTTTGTAATTAGGGGACTCAAAATCACAGGGCAGTAATGGGAGTTCCTCCAGTTTGCACAGAAAGCCACTTGAATACAGCAGCCTTATCCCGGTTGTAAAGCATTCCAGCATAAATAGCAAAGAGCATGTCTGACATCTCTGACAGGGAGGGATTTACTGCTCTTGGATCAAGCTACAATTGCAGGTCAAGCAACCAAATTACAGCACACAGATATGAAGCATCATCTTGAGCACAGGAAGCCTGGATCCATCCCCTCCAACATTCTCCCGCCTCGGCTACACACCCTGTTTCACTTGAAAGCTATTTCTCAGACACTTTCATATTATCCTAGGCATGTTCTGAGGGGAGGACCTGTGGACACCCCCACAATTCCTACTAAACCTCCTCCTGAAATGACCCAAAATTCTCTGCCTAAAATTCTCCTTTCCCACTTCTTTCTCCTGGTAGCACTTACTCCAGTATAATGTTGTTGATATCCTGAGTGAAGAATCTTTGTTTGCCTTCTCCCTCTGCAGCTCTGGCAGCCTGGAAATTAGCAGATAACCCAAGTTACCATCAGGTCACACATTCAGACAGGCACAAGCAATCAACTGGTTTTTAAACCACTTCAGAAATACTGTAAAACGAGGCACAGCTTTACTCCACCAAGCCCTGCACCAGCTACCTGCTGTAGATGGGCTAAAAGCTGCCACAGATGACAGAAGAGAGACTGTGTCCTCTCCTCAGTTCCAGCCCAACCCTGCCATCTGAACTGGTAAGACCATGGCCTGCCCACAGACCTTCCCATTGTGTCCACAGAATCCCAGCATGGTGGGGGTTGGAAGGGACCCCTGGCGATCATCTCATCCAACAACCCTGCTCAGTTGGTGGCAACTGGTTTCTTTGGCATGGAGAGAAGGGACAGTTCTAGGGCATGGTTTTAACTTCACACTAGAGCTGTTAGATTGAGCAATATAAGCACAGAGCTTGCCCCTGGGATAGGAAAGACCATCCTCATCATGTTTAATGGGAGACAGAGATACTTATCACCAGGCTCGCAAAACCAAGCTCAAAACTAAGCCAAGAAACCAACAGTAAGAGCAGCAGCCACGGGGGATATGTTATTTCCAACCAACACCATGGAAACTAAAAAAAAAATCTCCTGCTCAGGAAGCTTCCTGAGCGATGACTGTAGCACACACAGCACTGCCCAAAAATCACACCCATGAAAAAAATAAAGTCCGATGAGAAAATAATTCCAAGAGATTAATGAGATAGTAGAAAATTGCCAAGGACTTTCAGTCTCAGCTGAGTGGAGATGTAAACAAGACTGGGATTCACCACAAGGCACCACATCAAGTTAACAATTCCTTGCATTGGAAAGGAGACCAAGGGAGAAGGGTGTGATTCTGAAATCCCTTGACTTAGCTCTCCAGCGTGGAGGCTGGTAAGCTATCAGCTGACTCCCAGAGGATGGCATTCCTCCCTGTCACAGGGAATAGACAGCTGGTAATATCAAAGGAGAAGGCTCAATGCTAAAGAGAACCCTCCACATGAAAATTCTTTCAGGAAAGAGAGAGTTAAAGTCAAATCAGTTCAAGAAGAGGAAATGCCTGGAGGCTCCATTTAACTCAGGAGATGATCCCACCTGCTGGGTTGGAAGAGACCTGGTACCTCTTCATTCCCACCCCCAACAGAGCTTGTGTCTCAAACTACTGACCCAGAGGCTTCAGTTGGTTCAATCTGGTATTTTTCCTCCTTGGTTTATTTCCTTAGCATACACAGTCCAGCGACAACAGACACAGCAGCAAGAAAACCCAAGCAGGAAAATCTGTGGGTAGTCTGCCATTGCCCTGTCTTGCAGCAACATAACAATTAACTTGATATTGTGGAAGCCTCTGCAACATTCACCTTTATCTCAGATATAGTTCAGAAACAGCTGTTTCAGGGTTGTCTGTTAACAGCCTGCAGAGCAAATAACATCCAGGAAGAGCCCATTCTTTTTATCAGCTGTGACAATACTTTCTGCAATGCCCCTTCCTCTTCCATCTGCTCACCGCCACTACACCCACTTCACATTTCTCAGCAGAACACAGTTATCTTTAACAGAAGCTTATCTTTAGTAACAGGAGTTAGGAAGTAAGAGATGCTAATGTACCAGGTGCTCCAAACTGATGGGCCCCAGAAGGCAGAACACACATCACCGAGAGGTAATGGCTTTGAATGGAAGAGGGGAGATTTCAATTAGAAATCAGAAAGAAGTTCTTCCCTCTGAGGGTGGTGAGACACTGGCACAGGCTGCCCAGGGAAGCTGTGGATGCTCCATCCCTGGATGTGCTGAAGGACAGGTTGGATGGGGCTTTGAGCAGCCTGGTCTAGAGGGAAGTGGCCCTGCCCATGGCAGGAGGGTTGGAAAGAGATGATCTTTCCGATCCCTTCCAACTGAAACTGTTCTGACAGAACAGGAGGAAATGGCCTGAAGCTGAACCACGAGAGGTTCAGGCTGAATATTAGGAAGAATTTCTTTACTGAAAGAGTTGTCAGGCATTGGAACGGTCTGCCCAGGGAGGTGGTGGTGGAGTCACCATCTTTGGAGGTGTTTAAGAGCTGGGGAGAGGTTGTGCTTAGGGACATGGTTTAGTGATTTTGATAGGGCTGGGAATAAGGTTGGACTTGATGATCTTGAAGGTCTCTACCAGATAGAACAATTCTGTGTTCTATAAAAGATGTGGGATCACCCTTCTAGAAATTAATATATTTCACTTCATAAACGTGTCCCCAACACCCAGATGTTACAGATGGCTAAAGAACCCAAAGTGACAGTGATGCAGCTTGAATGGGGGAGCTCCAAATTGTACCCCTGGTTCAGTAACGCCATCTGCCCGGGCACGAAACAGTTCTAACAAATCCTCAAGCCCCATCTACAGGGCTTTCTATGCCTTCTCATGCTGTAGAACAAGTAACACCTTCCAGCTGTACCCACTTATTTTACATCCAGAAGACCACACGCCACGTCACAGGCGCTGTCCTGCCCATCACTGCACATTAAAACCATTAGGGAGGAATTTGGCCTTCAGCCTCATTAGTTCACATTTTAACTTCATTCACGTTAAATTGACTTTGGAAATTACCTCTTGCATCAGGTCCATACTTTGCCAAAAGAGGTAAGGAACCCTCACCAACAGGTGTGACACTGAGCACGATACTCGGGAGAGAACAAGGCCAAGGACTTTGACACTACCTGACACCCAGGTTTTCAAGACAGTGACCTGGCAATAAAACTGAGTGACACAACAGTGTGATCCCACATGGCCCTGAGAAACTCCCCCATAGGAGTGTACTCTGTCTCTGGGTGAAGCTACATAAGCTCTGCAGAGCTGTCCCCCCACTCCAGCACCCACACAATCCCATGCCTTGCCACAAACAGCTATACCTGAGCCAGCTCTTTGATGCGTTTCTCCAAAGGGGCGGGCAGGCCTTCAGGGAGGGATGGCGGTTGCTTGAAATCCTGCTCCAAGCCCATCCCAACAGGATTGCTGCCATCCTCCACATCGGGAAAGGGACTCGTTTCTGGGGATTCACTGAGAAGCCGCTCCAGGTCAAGGTCTGTTAAGGAGTCCATGGCCGTGGCTGCCTGAAGCAGGTCGTTATCGCTGGTGTGCCCGAAGAGCGAGAGCAACGAGTCAGGCATTGCCTCTGCCTCCCGCGGGCCTGAAGGGTCTGCCGGTGAAGGAGTTGCCACTTTCTGCTCTTCATCTTTTTTCTTCTGAGCATCCTTCTCCTTCTGAAACTTCTTCAGCATCTCCTTGACACTAAGAGCACCAGAGTATTTCTTCTTCTTCTTCTCCTTACTTGCATTTAATGCTGTAAAGCTGTAAACAAAGGGCAGCAGAGGAATGGGAACTGAATACAAGACGAAGCGGAAGAGACGAGGATACCTTCATTCCAGTTCATTTCAGCCATGGAAAGTCTTAGTCCCTTAACCAATTACTCCAGGAAAAATATTCCACAGCCTCTTAAAGTCTTACAGTCCCCTCTTACAGTCCCCACTGTTTGTTCAGTCTGGGGAAGAGGAAGCTGGCCTTCCTCACTGCTGAGAGGTGATGGAGATTAAACTGTTTCCACCAAGTTATGCTTATTTAGGTACATGTATTCTCCCAGCAAGACTGGGAAAAGCACAAGCAACTAGTGCAGAGAAACTGGAACAAGAAAGAACTAAGTGTGACAGCATCTAGAAGCTTTTTGCCTGTTAAAACCGGGAGGGAAAATTCCTTTTCCTTCTCTTCAGGCTCTCCAGTGTCTTTTGCCACTACCAGTGCCTAAACAGAGCTCTGAGAAACACCAACACTGCAGCCAGCTCTACCCCTCTCTGCTCGGACACTCACTGTGGAGCTGTGTTCCTTCCCTAATTGCCAGCTGCCTTTTCTCTCCCACGTCAGAAGCCACAGAGGATTGACTTGCTGGTGCTTATGCAGCCACCCCCCAATGCCCCACTACCCTGGCAGCATACCAAATGCCACCTTGTAACCCTGAAGCAAGGAGTTGAGCACTGAGCATTCCATGCCCCTCCTTACCCAGCTTTGGGAAACTTGGACTTTTTGGATTTCTTTTCCTTGTCATAAGAATCATCTTTCTTCTTCTTCTTCATTTTTTCACCTCCATCTTTCAACTTCCGCTTCTGGAGAGGGTTAAAACCATGTCACAATCAAAGCATCTCATGGAATTGGACCTACACTCCCAGAGCCACCCTGGGCCCTCTCCCAAGAGCCTGAGAGCAGCTCCTTCCCCACTGGACACATTAACCCAAACCCAGCACACTGAGCTTTAGACTGGAGACGATCCCATACAGAAAGGGGAAGGGATGCCAAGTGCTCCTGCCATTTCCCCTTTTAGCCACCTCATTTCAGCATCATGAAACCGGGGCTGTCTTCAACAGACAATGCCACCAAACAGAAGCATCTGTTCCCAACAGTCTCCAGCACACTTCAGATGAGAAAAAGAACCCTCAAACATCTCCTGGCATCCCCATAATGGTAAGCGAGTTTTCAGGGTGACAAATGGCTGCTCTCACCTCTACTCTAGGAATCAGGCAACCCCACCAGAGTTTCATGCGTGGCAGACATGCTTAATTTTACCATCAAATATGGGGACAGAGGGGGATTTCACGTGCTCATTCCTATTCTGCCCACACCAATTCACAAATCTCTTTTTGCTTGAATGTCAACACGCTTTTCATGCAGCCAAGCCACTGCCCTCTAACAGAGGAAATGATCAAGAAAGCTCTGCTGACCTTGGGACACTTCTTCTTCTTCTCTTTAACGTAGTCATCTTCAGAGTCAGATGCTTGCCGGAATTGCAGTGTTCCTGAGTTGATGTAAAACCCTCCATATTTCGTAGTAAGGGAAGCTGGAACGAGCTCATCATACTGGAAATAAGAGAACCATCTCTTGGCACTATAGCTTTATTACTTTATCCTGTAGCTGAGGTGCTTGAGGAATGGAGTGGGATTTGTGCTCCCTCGGGAACAGACAGGGCTGTGGACACGTCTGCAGACATGTCTGCTAACAACCCTGCTCCTGCCATGTGGCTACCCCAGGATCTCTTGTTCCCCAACCCCACACTTCTGGCTCACACCAGCTCAGGTTCTCCCCGGGTGCAGCTTGGTCCCACCAGGCAGCTGCCTTCAACCCCCCTCAGGCCTGTCCCAGTACTCACCGCTTCAGAGTTATCAATGAAGGAGTCTGATTCATCGTATCCATACCCCATATCAATCAGGTCCTCGATGCGGTCCTTTCTACGTCTCTTGCCACCCTACACAATAAAAGATTGATGGTGTGTTCATCTTTCTCTTCCAGTTAGCCCAGTGATAGTCCTGATACGGGACACTGATGGTGGTTCCAGTACAGAAAAGGGACTGAGTTCTTTTCTGCTTCCAGCAGCAGCCAAGTCAAACCAGCACTAACTCCCACCAAACTCGTCTCAGAGAACTGTCAATCCAGTTTTAGGCCTTTGTCATATGGAACCAAAACCAGTACAGCCAAACAAAAACAGAACCTGCCCTGTCAGTCTGGCTGCCTTTGTGCCAGCACAGTTTATGCTCAGTTGGGTCTGCACCCCCTCAATGTCTGTTCTTCCGTAACTGCTACACAAACTCAGGACTGTGTACATCAAACACACATTGGGTAACCTGCAGGTCAAACTCCTATCACAAGGCAACAGAGCAGCTCACTGTCCAGAAGAGCCAGTTTTAAGACATAACACAGTTTTACTGTCAGCTATGGAAATAAAGTGAGAGGAAGAACAGAAAGGCAATGGGTACGACAGATCAGCACCTTGCATACTCCCCTGCACTGGCCTAGGGCAGCAGACTGACCAAGGCACCATACTTACAGCCTTGACACATTACATCGTGCCACAGACACAAGGCCTAGAAATCCATTTTTACTTAAGGAAATACATGTTAAAAATTGCAGTAAGTTATTTGCCACTACAAGTGAGAATGTCATTCACTTTAATCAGACTCATCCAATTTAAGAATGCATCTGAACTATTTTCAGCCTTGAGACAGGAAAGGAACATTGAATACAGCACTTTCCAGCCAAGAAAGAGGACGGCAGGGGAAGAGGAGCATAAGAGCCAATGACCATTAAACACCGGCTGAGAGCTGAACAGCGTTGCCTGTTCTAAGGGAAAACACAATAGGAAGAAAAACAACATACATATTTCTCTTCAAACTTCCTAGCAAGAGCCTCCACTTTATGTCTTTCCTTCTCTTCATCATTAAAGGGATCGGCAGTGTCTTTCTTCTGTAGAAATAAGAGAGATAAAACAAACAGAATCAATCTTGTCATATTGCCACCCAAATCTTATGCATTAAACCCAACACAGCTAGTGCACAAGTCAGAAGTTCAGACAAATTAAATTTTAGCACAGGNGCAATGATCCGAGGGTGGAACCCTCTGGTGGGAGGCCAGGCTGGGAGAGTTGGGGTTCTTCAGCCTGGAGAAGAGAAGGCTCCAGGGAGACCTTCTTGTGGCCTTCCAGTATCTGAAAGGGCCCTGTCAGAAGGATGGGGACAGACAAGGGGTGATGGTTTAAAACTAAAAGAGGGAGATTTAGGTTAAATATAAGGAAGAAATTTCATGGAGGGTGGTGAGACCCTGTCCCAGGTTGCCCAGAGGTGGTTGATGCCCCATTCCTGGAACCATTGAAGGCAAGGTTGGCCAGGGCTCTGAGCAACCTGCTCAGTGCAGGGGGGTTGGACTAGATATGCTTTATAGGTCCCTTCCAATCCAAACCAGTCTGTGATTCTGAGAGTATGTTTTGGGTGCTCCCTCAGTTATTTCTGTACCTGTCTCTGCTTCTCCCAACTCTCAAAACAAATCAAAAAAGGAAACAGTTTTGAAGAGGAATAGTGAGCATTACTAGAATCCAATCAACTCTCTTTTCATAATAACATCCCTGTAGCACAGAGTTCAGATGCTACCAAAGTTTTCATGCTGTCATATCCCAAGAAACAGCTTTCAACAGGCAAACAGAACTGTCAGGCTACACCTGAAAATGACACGTTCACCCCACAGGAAGAGATGCCCAGCACTAAAGTGGAAATATTCACATGCAGTATAGCAGGATCCTCAAAAAGATGTAGCCACATATGGCAAGAAGCATCTCTCTCCTTTTGATGCTCTCTGGAAAAGCACTCCTCATAGCTGCTAGCAAGCCAGGTACCAAACGTCACTTTAGATTAAGCAATTCCAAACCCAATGAGTATAACGTTCCGCACTCTGCTACAAGCACATCACCCTCCTGATGGGGAATTTCAGCTGAGACAGTGCAGTCTGACAACAAGAACCCCTACCTGGGTGCCTGCTCCTGCCACCTCTCAGCAGCTCACAGCCACCAACCAACCAACCAACTCACACCAGCATCAAAACAGCAATACTGTAAGAACCTTTGAAATCTTTACAGTTACAACACAGGCTCCCCACAGGCTGTGACAACACTTACCTTGTCTCCTTTTACTTTCAACTGGTAACTCTTCAGAAGATCAGGGTAGAAAAATTCTGGGCAACGCTTGTGATCTGGCTCGAAGAGAGTAAGTGTGATTCGAACTGCTGTGGCAGGCGGTTCAGAGGAGTCCTGGGGCTGCTCTCCATCATCTTTCCGAGATCTTTTCAAAAAGCTGCTGCTCAGTGGACCGTGGAGAGTGGTAAACGAAACCCTGTGGGGCTCGGTCATGGCTATGGCCAAGTCTTACCAGTCCTCATGGCATAGTTCCCATTGCATCACAAAAGGTCTGCCCCATCTGCACAGACAGGGATTTTGCTGGCTGCTTATGGATAACTGAGGACCTTGGCAGTGGTACAAGTAATTTGATTCTGAGGTTTTGTTGGTAAATGACCGAGGCCCGTGGTGCTAGTGCTTGCTGCAATCATTAAAGAGAAAGAAAGAAAGAAGTCAATTCTTGGCCCAGAACTCCCTCCAGCGCTGGCGGCCCCCCAGGCTGTCACTTCTCTCCACCCCCAGGGCTCTGTCTTCGCACACGTTCCACAGCTAACGGCTGCAGGAAATACCGCTGGCCAGTAAAACAAACGGTCCCAGCAGACCTACTGGTACACGGCCCCGCAGTCCTGGA
>VWZY01000338.1:29749-41744 GCA_013399075.1 Chloroceryle aenea | reverse complement strand
GGCCGCGGGTGCCGGTGTGATGCCGAGACGGCGCGGGGAGGGCCAGGCCTTGTGCGCTGAGTCAGCGGCCGGTAGTGACAGGGCACGCGGGAACGCGGGTCCGGGTGAGTGGGTGCCTTTCGCTGAGCTGCGGCCAGAGCGCCGGTCTGACCCTCTGCCGCCAGTGCAGCGCTGGCCTGGGGAAGCCGGCCCCGAGCGTGCCCCGGTCTCGGATCCACTTTGATGGGCCGTGGTGGCTGAGCTCAACACAGTCCTGAGCAAGAAACGATGGGAAGACTGGAGAGGAGTGTGGGACCGCAGGGAGGTGACTGGTGTGGCACAGAGAGAGGAAACGCCAAGGGCCTGACCTCACCACCGTCCTCCCGGCCATTCCTCAGGAGGCCTCTGGCCCAGTGTGGCGTAGGCACAGTGTGATGGGGTGCTCTGGGCGTTTATTGCTCTGCTGCTTAGTTCATCCTAATGAAGCCTTTACCTAGATGGCTTCCTGCCACTGCTCCTGTTGTCCCTTTCTACTGGTGAAAGGGCTGTAGCTAAACCAGGCTTGCTGGATTACCAGATAGCTGACATCCCTCTCAGTGGAGACCTGTCATTCTGCACTGGCTGCTCAGGTGCTACTGTCTTGCCTCCCAAGAGGCTGTAAGACCTTCTTTATCATTCCTCCCAGAGAGAAGCAACCTGGCCGGGGTGCGGCACATCCTGCTGGTGCTCTCTGGGAAGGGTGGCGTGGGGAAGAGCACCATCTCCACCGAGCTGGCTCTGTCACTGCGGCACTCTGGGAGGAAGGTGAGCAAGGGGCTGTAGGGTGCTGAGTGTTCTCTCTTTCCTGACCCGTGGCTGGGCTAGGTTTTGCTCATCCTTTATGAATGCCTGTGTTCTATGCAGGGTTCTGTGTGTGAACACTATGTCTGTGGCAGCAGTTCAAGTAATTCTTTTGTCTGTATGCTTGATCCAGCACAGGGAACTGCATTTCACTTCCCTTGCATTCAAGAGACTAAAGCCCCCAAGATTTGTTGTTGGTTTTGAAACCTGAGGTGCTGAGGAATGACTGTGCTGCTTTGTGGTGTAACACAAGCTCCCTTTGTGGGGTGAAGTGGGTGAGCTGAAGGATGATGTCATGATGGGAGCAAATAGTGTGGGCATGAGATGGGCTAAATCCCCCTGGGATTTCTTAAAGGCTCTGAGCAATCAATGCCACATGGATCCTGACAGATGTCTGCCATAAAGATCATATAATCATGGACTGGTTTGGGTTGGGACCATTAAAGGTCATTGACTCCAATCCACCTTGCAGGGAGCAGGGACATCTGTAACTAGAGCAAGTTGCTCAGAGCCCTGGACAACCTCACCTGGAATGGTTCCAGGGATGGGGCATCAACCACCTCTTTGGGCACCCTGGGTCAGGCTCTCACCACACTCAGTGTAAAAATCTTTTTCCTTCTCTCCAGTCTGAAACCCCTTCGTAGTTTAAAACCATCACCCCTTGTCCTGTCCCAACAGGCCCTGATCAAAAGCCTCTCCCCATCTTTCTGACAGGCCCATTTAAGCACTGAAAGGCTGCATTAGGTCTCCTCAAAGCACCTGTAAATACCCAAGCGATGCTCCCTGGAGAGCAGGTGACTGGGAGGATTTCAAACTTTAAAGCAGTTTTTTTATTTCAAATCTGGGTGCTGAGCTCCAGAGGCCACTCAGCAAAACACAGCCAGGTGCTGCCTCCCCTGGTGCCAGGCAGGAGCCCATCTGAAGGTCTTTGCCTCCTTGCCTGCAGGTGGGGATCCTGGATGTGGACCTCTGCGGCCCCAGCATACCCCGCATGTTCAAGGTGCAGGACAATGATGTGCACCAGTGTGACAGTGGCTGGGTCCCTGTCTTTGTGGACCAAGACAAAAGCATCTCGCTCATGTCCATTGGCTTCCTGCTGGAGAAGCCAGATGATGCCGTGGTGTGGAGAGGACCCAAGAAAAATGGTACAGTTGGATTTTACTGTTGATGGGCACTTTCCAGTGCTGGGAGCCTTCTATGAACCCTCATAGAGGTGGTGCTGGCTCTTGCTGGGGGTTGGGCTTTTTGAGGCAGGTCATTCCTTAAAGGAAGAAGGCTCCTCTCCTGTGGGTGAAGGTTTAGCTCATTTGGGTGGGGAGAGCACAGCATGTGCTGTGCCAACAGGTAGCCCTAGGCTCTTGTCACCCAGGGCATCTCCTGACCAGTGTCCCACAGCTCCCAAGGCACATGCTGAAACATCTTCATTTGTCATTTTGTTGTTTCTTTTTTTTCTGTTTTTATTTCCATAGCTTTGATCAAACAATTTGTTGCTGATGTGGCCTGGGGGGACCTGGACTTCCTCATTGTTGACACACCACCAGGCACGTCTGACGAGCACATCTCCACGGTGGAGGCCTTGAGGCCCTACAAGCCACTCGGAGCAATCCTGGTCACGACACCCCAGGTAGGGCAGCTGGCTGGGGCTAACCTGGACAGGCTTCCACCTCCAGACATGGTTTGGGGGGTTGGGGGGGAGAGCAGAATAGAATATGCACCCCAGGTAGGTGTTTGCACAGGCCTGTCCATGGCTGCTTGTTCTACACGTCTGCCTCTTATTTGATGTGAACCTGCTCTGGATTCGTGGTCTTCCTGGACAGATGGACACCCCTAACCTCTGCCTGCTCTGCTACAGGCCGTGTCTGTGGGAGACGTGAGGCGAGAGCTGACGTTCTGCAAGAAAATGGGTCTGCGCGTTCTCGGCATCGTGGAGAACATGAGTGGCTTCGTCTGCCCGCACTGCTTGGTGAGCTTAGCCTGACTGCTGGGCTGCGGTGGGTTCCTCTTCGCCACGGTGTGTTACAGGGTGCATCACTTCAGTGGGAGACGGGCAAGTGCCACGAGGGTGCTGGGGGGAACTGAGAAGCTGCTGGGTGCTGTGTTTCAGCTTTGGAAGGAGCTACTGGTTCTATTTGTCCTCTGTGGGAGGGCAGGGGCAGTGCTCACAGGATAGAGAGGAGCTGGCTCTACTCACGTGCCCTGTCACGCAGCACTTGGGGTTTTATGACTCATGGCTTCTGCTCTTCCTCTTTCAGGAGTGCACAAACATCTTTTCCAAAGGGGGAGGCGAGGAGCTGGCCAAGCATGCTGGGGTCCCCTTCCTGGGTGAGTGCTCTCCTGTGCAGAGCTCTCTGTGGTTAGAGGCAATGTCTGCATGGTGCCATGGGAGTGCTGGGGTGGAGAGATGCNGCTCTTGTCACCCAGGGCATCTCCTGACCAGTGTCCCACAGCTCCCAAGGCACATGCTGAAACATCTTCATTTGTCATTTTGTTGNGCTGGACTCCAGCCCCTGTGAGCCCCTGGCACTGGTCAGAGCAAGGTATGAGGTCTCCCTTTGCTTCTCTGCCATCCAGACCCCTCGGAGGGGTCATCTAGTGCCTCTGGAGCAGAAGCTGTAATGATCAGCAGCCTGCTTTTACTGCTGACACAGTGGTGACAGTAAACAAGCCTTGAAACTGCCCAAGAGCCACCCTGAAATACCCTGGAGCTTCCCTGAGAAGCAGAGGCTGAGGGCTGAATCCTGTCCTCCTGACAGGGCTGAGATAGGAGGAGAGCATCTCCTGGGAAGCACTGTGGTGTGGTGGGGCCTTGGACCCAGAGGAAGAGGTTGCAGCTAAGAAGTAGCTCCTGGAGAGCTCAGTGAGGGTAGTGGTTGCTGTTTCCTACTGCTTCTCCTGGCAGGGAGTTTCTTTAATCCTGACTCCAGGCTGTTACCTTACAATGAGGAGTCACTCTGCCCATTCTGTTTTACCCCACAGGCTGTGTTCCCCTGGACCCCCAACTCAGCCAGAGCTTGGAAGAAGGCAGGGACTTCATCCAAGAGTTTCCCAAGAGCTCTGCCTTCCCTGCTTTGTCTCACATTGCCCAGCAGGTTTTGGATGGTACGTTGCAGCAGAGCTCCTAAGGTGTGTTTGGAGCTGGACTCTTGCCAGTTGAGCACTAGCAGCCCATGATGGTGTGCAGGCAGCAGAACGTTGAAGATCTTTAACTATAAAACTGTCTCCTCTGGGGGGGAGGGAGGGAGAGGGGAGCACAGCATTGGCACTGCTCATGGTGGGTCAGAAAGGGAAGTGCTGCTCCATCCCCCCTCAATCCAGAGAACCCCTCTGTGGGTGCTGCTGCTCACACAGCTTCTTGCCTTCTCAACGTGGTGCTGCTCAGCCTGGATGGCACTGGTGGTCCTGTGCCTTCCTCCACACCCAGATGCTGTGTGGATGCTGAGCAGCTCTAGCTCGTGTCCTCAGTGTCCTGTACGCCATGGTGCTTCTGGCCATCACCGCTGGCCCGTCTTCCCCGAATGAACCCAACTGGCACAGATCATCTGGATTGTGGCTCCATGTGCTGCTGCCTTCTGGGGCTTCTGGGTGACCAATGATCTGGTACTTGGCCAAGTGCCTGAGTTTGTGCTGGATGTGGTGATGTGGACCCAAGCCAGGCCATCTTGCTCTGAAATCTCAAATCGCCACTTCCTGATGGACAGGGTGTGTGCTTCGCAGGAGAAGGTGTCTTCAGGCCATCTGCCACCCGGGTCTGCATCGCACCGTGCTGGGAACGAGGCCTTTTTGGTCTGCTGGGGGTTATTGTGACTCAGGAATATTTTTAAAGGTTACAGGCAGTAAAAACTTTTATTAAAATCCAAGTCTGTGACATGTTTTCCCATGGCTTCAACCTCCTTGTAGCTGTGAATCTTGGTATGCAAGCACTTGATGTATCTCCAGGTATTTCCTGCTTTTCCCCAGTTTCCTTGCTGGGTTTCAGGTCAATCTTTCCTCCTTCCCCATCAGCTTCTCCATCCAGCCTGTCCCTTGTCCTGAGGGAAGCTGGCATAGGCTGTTCCCTGCACATGGGGCTCCTCTGTGTCCCTGGGTGGTTCCAGCCTCACTGTTCCAAATGTCCTGTTCCCTTGGACCTCCTCATGTGGCCCCAGAACTGCTGCTGCTACTCTGGGACCTGCCACCCTCTTCCAGCCTTGAGTTAACCTGGGGAAGCAAATGAAGGTCATGTCCTCACATCTTATCTCCTGGGAGTCTGAGCCCCTCCTACCCTGAAGAGTCTCCATGCTTGGGATTCACCCTTGTGGTGCTCTCTTTGGGGAGATGGAGTCGGGGTGGGGGATAGAACTTCAGATTTCACTAACCAACCTGGATTACAGCTGTCAGCCATCACCCAGAGGAGCACAGGAGCACCAACTGTCCCTGCACCCGCAGCAAGGACTCGCACCTCACCACATTTTATTTCCCCCCACCATGTTCAGCTTTCCGGGAAAATTTGGCCTGACCTTTGGTCACTTATCTGGGATTTGGAGAGCCGGGTGGTGGCACTGGAGCCTGACCAGGCTGTTGGCCCCTGTGGGATGGCCGGGACACCTCTCACTCCCTCTGAGCACACGCCATCCACCCGGGGCTTGCAGAAAACTCTGCAGACTCCTCTAGCACCCTGGGGAGCCTGCGCTCCTCGTCCTGTGCCTGCAAGCCCCCAAGGGCTCCAGTAAGAACCCCGGCTGGGCGCGGCAGGGGCTTTGGAACAAACATACTTACAAGATGGGTTGCGATAGCTCCAAAGGTTTATTTGTCTGCTACGATTTATCAGGTAAGTGACACGTGGGGTCTTCTGCACCCTGCCTACATCTGCTTGTGCAAGGAATGAGTGCAGCAAGTTGTCTGCCCCCTTCCCTAAACCTACCGGGGTGGGGGGGTTCTTTTAGGGTTTCTTGGCTGCTCAGTGGCAGGAAGGTGCTTTGCCATGTCCTGCTAATGAGTCCTGGCCCCAGCAGCGTTTCTCCACCAGACTGGGGGCAGCTTTCCCCCCACACCCTGAGGCTCAGATGCTCATGCTCCTGCTGGCAGCCAGGAGCGACCGCGCTGACCTGGGAGCTGCTCCTTAAATATTAAAGGACTGAAATATTTCAGTTTGGAGCCTGGGGAGCCAGTGCCATCTAGCATTGCCTGGGCACAGCTCTCCTTGCTGTGGCAGCACTGTGGTGGGCAGCTGGAGGTGGTGGCAAACTGGGCTAATCTGTGGTGGTCATAGAACTCCTGCTGCTGCCTCAGGGAGCCTGGGCCAGGGAGGTGGCAGGTGAAGGTCCACAACTGGGAAAAGACATGTTCCCCAAGAGGGGCCAGCGCACCTCAACAGTGAGCAAAGCTCTCCTCAGAGGTGTCACGAAGGTCCAAGCCTGCCATGGCTGGGGGGTGTAGGCAGGTGAGGTTGTTGTAGGTGTAGATGGGGACGTGGGCATCGTCCCCCTCAGCCACAGACTGCACGAAGCGTGGAACCACCACAGGGTGCTGCAGGGAGAAGTCCCTCAAGCCCTTCAGAGAGCAGTTGCAGTGCCAGTTGTTGCCCCCCAGCCACAGCTGCTCCAAGGTGAAGGAGGGGCACAGGAAACTCACAGAGAAGGTCTCCAGTGAATTATTCTTCAGGCTGAGATACCGCAGGTTGGCCAGGGGGGAGATGATGGTGTTGTTCAGTGTCTCCAGCTGGTTGTGGGAGAGGTCAAGCCAGAATAGTCTCTGGAGTGGGCTGAAGGTGTCCTGGGAGATCTCCAGGAGCTGATTGGAGGAAAGGGAGAGGTACTCCAGGTTGCTCAGACCCACAAAGAGCTGGGGTGAGAGGTGGCTCAGCTTATTGTGCTTCAGGTCGAGCTCCAGGAGCTCATGCAGCTCACTGAAGCTTTGGTCTTCAATGAGGGTGATGGCATTGTGCTGCAAGAAGAGCCGCCTCAGGCTGGAAAGGCTGGAGAAGGTGTTTGCCCTGATCCTGCCAAGGCAGCTGTGCTCCAGGTGGAGGCTGTGCAACTTGGTGACCCCCTTGAAGACATAGTCAGGGAGGACCTTGATGCAGTTTGCAGACAAGTGCATCACTGCCACATTGTACAGCCCCAGGAATGCCCCAACCCTGATGTCTTGTAGCTGGTTGTTGTTGAGGCTGAGGACCTCCAGCTGGCCCAGCCCATCAAAGGTCCTTTCCGCCAAGTTCCGGATTCTGTTGTGCCCCAGCTGCAGCTCCTCCAGGAACTGGAGGTCTTTGAAAGTCCTGGGCCTCAAGCTGGTGATGGAATTGGTGGACAATCGTAGGACGTGCAAGCTCAGGAGGCCCAGAAACGTGTCCTCAAACAGCGAGACGAGCCGATTGTGGGAGAGATCCAGCCACCGCAGGGACTTCAAGCCCACGAAGGCACGGGGTGCGATGGCATTGATCTGGTTGTGGTTCAGGTACAGCTTCTGTAGCTTCTGCAGCTTGACAAAGATGTTGATCTTGATTCCCTTGAGTGCATTCCCACTTAGGTCCAGCTCCTTCAGCTCAGTAAGGCTGCAGAAGAGCTGGTGTTGCAGATAGGGGAGCTTGTTCCCGGCCAGGATCAGCTCCCTCAAGTTGGGCAAGTCATGGAAGACTTTGTCAGGTAGGACCACAAGCGAGTTCCAGCCCAGGTTCAAATACCAGAGGTTGGAGAGCCCGGCGAACAGCCCTTCCTCTACCTTGCTGAAGTAGTTGTTGTTGAGGCTGAGGGAGACAAGGTTCTGGGTATGCAGGAAGGTGTGGGGAGCCAAGTGCTTGAGGCGGTTACGTTCGAGGTGAAGGTGGTAGAGGCTCCGCAGCCCATGGAAGGCGTGCTGCTCCACGGTGGCCAGCTGGCTGCTCTGCAGGTCCAGAAAGTCCAGGGCTGAGAGGTTCCTGAAGGCAGCGGCTGGCAGCAGGGTGAAGTTATTGCCATCCAGCCAAAGGGCTTTGGCATTGGGGGGCACATCCTCAGGCAGATGTGTCAGGTTGCGGGTGCTGCAGAAGACATTGAGCTCCTCGCTGTAGTCATCCAAGCTGCAGGCACAAGGGCTGGGGCAATGGGGGGGGTCCATGTCCCCCTGGTCCCTTGGGGTATCGCCCCCAGGGAGCTGGGAGGCGGTGGCCAGCAGCAGGGCCAGGGGGAGCAGGAGGGTGACTCCTGCTATGGGGTACAGAGGAAAAGGGACACAGTTAGCACAGGGTCATGGCTGCTCTAGGGGACCCCCCTCGCACCCCCCCACCCCGCACCGCACCATGTGCCTTCCCTGCTGGGGCAGAAGGTTAGAACCAGCCCCTTGTACATATGGGGCAGCAGCTGTGGGTGGTTTTGGAGCTGGATCTTCCCCCTTACTCCTGCCACGGCTCAGACTCCTTGGGTGTGTGGACCCCCAAAATCCATTTCCTCTATTATGGCAACAGTTTCTCCCTTCCATCAGGAAAGGCTCCCATCCCCTCTCCTCCTTCCTCCCCAACTCTACCTCAGAGCCTAGAGGACCCAGTGCTACAGCCCCAGCCCATCCCTGCAGCCCCTGGCCAGGTTCGGGCTTTTCCCAGTGGTGCCTGTGTGTGCCCCAGGGCTCCCCACCTGTCTTATTAGCAGTGGAGGGAGGGAGAGAAGCCAAGAGTGACTTGAGTGTGAAGCCCCAGCAGAGTTTTAGCATCTCCTCACCAACCCCCTGCACATCCAGTCCCTCTAGAGCTCAGTGAGCAGGCAGGGTCCCTGGCCTTACCTTTGCCTGCACTCATGGTGGCAGGCAGGGCAGTGCTCCCTCTCCGCTCTCCTCTCTGGCCCCGACTGCGCAGGGATGGATGGAGCAACCACCTTGACGCCTGTCCAGCCGCCCGACCGGCCAGGCTTAACCCCACTGCTGCTGGGCTCAGCCCCTGGGACAGGCTGTCACCTGAGATGGGCTCCTGGTTTCTCCCTCTAGGTCTGTAACTGCCTTCATGGCAACTCCGGGAGAGGGGTGAAAGGAGATCCCCAGGAAGACAGGCTGTGGTAGGAATGGTGGTTCTGGGGGAGGGATGGTCCTGCTGAAGATGGGTTTTGTGTGGTCAGCGAGTGTTTAGGGATGGATGGAACAGGAGGTTCCTCAACAGCAGCACTGCCACTTCGCTGGGTGCCTGCCCTGGAGGAAGATGCTCACACTGCATCAGGACCCCAGAACACTGGGGATTGCAGCATCTGCCTAGCACAGGGTGTGGGGATTCCCCTTATGGAAGATGGGCTGAAACATCTGAGGTTTAGTGGTGATGTGAGTGGGAGATAAGGTGAAAAATGGTAGCACTAGAGAAGCCTCAGGACTGAACACACAGCCCTCTCCTATGGGCACCTCCTACCCCGCAGGTGGAGATGGTGCTGACAACACCACACCCCCCTCTGCTTGATGCTGTTGTGCCAAAGTAGAGAGCAAAGCCCCAGTCCCACTGGTGAGATGCCTGTGAGGGTCCCTCTGTTCTTCTGTCAGCCCCATCTACAGTGGCATGATGGTGAATGATGCTCTGCAGCTAGTGGATCCACTCTCTACCTGGCAGCTCGTCAAAACCTCCCCAGGGAGGCTGGTGACCTCGTTCTGCGCCCCAGGTCATTTCCCCAGCAGGGTCCAATGCAGCTTCTGCAGAATCTTTTACCAGTTTCCAGGAAATAATAAATAAATAAAAAGTCACTTCTGCCCTAGTGAGAGGATTCCTGTAGGCCAATGCAGCTGCCAGATGGAAAAGCCATGGCCAACCCTTCCTGATATCCTGGTAACCCAACTCCTCCTTAAAGATGCACCAGGACAGGGTTGGCACTATTCACACCCACTCCTCCAGGAACGAGCATCTCCCCCTGGTGCTGAAGCTCTTCCCAGCCCCTGTCCTCCCCATGCCAGTCCCCGAGGTGGAGATGGAGCAGGGATGGTCTCCACCACTAGCCCCAAACCACAGGCATCCCCACTGTGCCCCCACCTCATCCATGGGAGCCTGGTATCTCCTCCAGGTCTGCAGGGCATATCCCAGCTTAACTGAGGCAGTTTTAAGCAACCTTCTCACCAGCCAAAGCAGGACCGTGTCTATGGGAAGAGGTGTAGGGAGAGAGTTGCCCAGGCTCCAGCCTCACAGCCCAACTTTCCCACAAGCACGGATTTCTCCCTTTCTTTTTGGCTCTGTGTGGCACTCTCCTCCCCCTCTATTTTAATCCTCTCTTCTGGGAAATTATAGATCAAAAGGGAGAACTGAGAGATGGAGATACACGCACCCACTAATAGGCACTGAGCACATATTGACACAAGTTCTAATCAATCTGGAAGCTAAAAGAGCTGAACCAGCAGAGACCAGCCAGCCAAAACTCACAAAGCCTCCTGGGGATGTTTAAACGATCCCTACCTGTGGCTGGGAGCAGGTTTATCCCTGCCTCCAACCACACTCTTTCAGGGAAAACATCAAGAGAGCTGTGAAGGGAAAATAAAGAGCGTAAATAAGCAAATCCCTTCCCAATGCTGCTGCACTGCAGGGAGGAGCTAGACCCAGCTCCACCTTTGAACCTCCTTGAGGGCATCTCCTCCAGACATATCCCACGAGGGATGCTGGGACCCCACAGTACTGTTTGTCCCTCCAGCATCACCAGGACCTTGTGCCTGCCTGCTGTACTGTGGCACCACAGGGACCTCATCGTGCATGCCCACCATGGATGTCTTCCTCCAGTGATGGCCCCAGCCAGCGTGGACCTCCCCAGCCAATTCCTCCTACAGTCCTTTCAGCTCCAGCAGCTAATCTCCCCAGCCGGGACCAAAGTCTGAGCTGCCCCACCTGGTTACCATGGAGAAGGCTGTAATGGTATTAGGAAAAGCAGCCAAATCATTTTTAAAAAGCACTTTTAAACCTATATAAACTCTAAGGAATCATTACCTTCCCCAGCAGCCCTCCTGTGCCTGGAGGTCCCACCCCCCAGCACACTCCCCCCACCCTGGTCCCTTCCCATGGGTAGATGCCACCAGCTGTCCCTGGCTTCCTGCTCTGTCCCCAGACTGGTGGTCTGGCTCAGCCCAGGAGGTACTGGTGCTGGTGGCCCTGACAGGTCTGCCAGAGTTGGAGACACTGGTGGGATTCCAGGAGCTCCCTGGTCCATCTCCCCCCATTCAGGGTAAGTGACCCAGGACCAGTACTGGGTACCGGCAGGCCCAGCACCAACCTGGCTTGAGTGCTGGGGGAGTGCGGATGTGACATGGAAGGTGTCACAGCTGAGATGAGTAAGGAAGTATTTTTAGCAGATCTTGCCAAATATTGTCCCAGTCTGGAGGAGAGCATCTCATGTTGCCATGGCAACTGGTGCTGTTGCTTCTCATCCTGAACCAAAAATGTGCGAGCCCTGATGCTGTCACCCAAGAGAAACAGGACAGGTGACATTGGCATCCCAGAGCTCATGCCACTCTCCTCGGGACACCTGCCTGCTGTACCAAGCTTCCTCCTGGAGACACCCTTCCAGCAGAGATGGGCTTTGCCCAGTGCTTGCTGGCCATGTTTCTTGTCATTCTGGTCCCCACCCATTGCACTGCATCATTTTTCACTCCAAAAGTCCCATGTGAGTAGATATGGGGACATGGTGGTGGTGGTGGAAAAGGCATCTCCACGTCTTGGCTCATGTCCTGAGAAATGCGGCCGATGCACCAGAGGCTCTTGGGGACACTCATTACCACAGCAGTGGCTCACGTGGCCATGTGCAACCACACCACTGCCACCAGTCTGGTCAGGCTGGTTGGACAGGAGAGGTAGCTACCTCTCTGAGCCATGACTCAGGGTGGCCATGGCCATTGCTGGAGACACGGATGGAAAACTTCCCAAACCCTAATTTCTGGGGGAAAAGGGGAGGCCCCAGGAGCAGGGGAGTTAGAAGTGCATGGAGACAGAGAACAGCAGGAGAGCCTGTCCCAGCAATGAGTGATGGAATGAGCAGCCTGGTTCTCAGGTCACTCAGGTGATGGGAGTGGGTGCGAGCATGGAAGAGGTGCTGCACACCTTCCTCCAGCCTGAGATCGCACGGCCGTGGCTCCCAGTGCTGCCTGCTGCCAGGCTCTCCCTGCCTGCCCCGTCCCAGGATTCCTCAGCCCTGTAAGGAAGCACCCGGAGATGCTGGAGGGTGAAATGAGCTGGCAATGTGCCCTTGCAGCCCAGCACACCCATCATCTCCCGGGCTGCATC
>VWZY01000338.1:8856-23935 GCA_013399075.1 Chloroceryle aenea | reverse complement strand
CCCTCCCCGCTCCCCATCAGCAGCAGTAACGAGGAGGTCACGGCGGGGCTGGGCTGAGTGCACGTCGCAGGTCCCTCTTGACTGCCAGCACGCTTTGTTTCCCTTTTTTTTCTGCATGGCTGGCGCAGGCTGCGCGTGAACTGATTGTAGGCGCTCCCGTTTCAAATGGCGGCGGGAAGGGGCCTGGATGCTTTTGAGGTCGACACATTTCTAAAAACACTGAATGTGAGCAAGTTTCTGATTGTTCCTTAAAATATAGCGGTGACTGTGAGCTTAGCAATTATTAACTAAAGTCTTTTGGACACAGATTTGTGTAGCAACTTCAATAGACCTTCTTCTCTTCCCTCCCTCTCCCTCCTCCCGCTTACCCTTCTTTTTGAATGGCATCGGATGACTGATCTGCTCCTGCCTCCCTCCCCCAGCAGACAGTTCAGCTGGTTTAGCCAAGTGACCTGGTTTACCGGGCTGGCACGGCACAGAGCTTNTTACCGGGCTGGCCCTGCACAGAGCTTGATGGGAAGCTGAGGGGCTGGGCCCGGGCATGCTGGTTTCAGCAGTGTCCAGTCTGTCTTTATGGTGAGCATTGGTTTGCAGAGCTCTGACAGATGAAGATACAAGATCATGATCACTCCAAGCAGGACATTGAGGGGCTGGAGCGTGTCCAGAGGAGGGGCAACAAAGCTGGGGAAGGGTCTTGAGCACAAGTCTGGTGAGGGGCAGCTGAGCAACCTGGGATTGTTGAGCCTGGAGAAAAGGAGGCTCAGGGAAGACCTTCTCACTCTCCACAACTCCCTGACAAGAGGTGGAGCCAGCTGGAGTTGGTCTCTTACCCCAAAGAACAAGCAAGAGGACAGGAGGAAACAGCCTCAAGTTGCACCAGGAGAGATTTAGGTTGGACCTGAGGAACAATTTCTTCCCCTTGAGGGCTGTCAAGTGCTGGCCCAGGCTGCCCAGGCCAGGGGTGGAGTCCCCATCCCTGGAGGGGTTTCGGATCTGTGGAGCTGTGGTGCTGAGGGACATGGTTCAGTGGTGCCCTGGCAGTGCTGGGTTAATGGCTGGGCTTGATGATCTTGAAGGTCTTTTCCAATCAAAACAATTCTATGATTCGATGATCATCCTGTTGCAAATAAGTGACTCTTGTGAAGCTCTTATTTGTCCCACATAAGCTGAGAAATGGAAATTTCTTAGGAGGAGGCAAGCCCAGCTGCTTGCAGGGGTGTGAACCTACGCTGCAGTCCTGCCAGAGCACGAGGCAGGGCGCATGCAGCCAACTGCCGGCTCGGCAGCGCACTGGAGACGCAGCGCTCTCAGGCTCACCGAGGAACAGCTCGGTGCTCAGCAGGCTCGCTCACTGCTCGTCTCCAAGGGGCTGCAAGATGTTTGTCAAAAATTGGATTTTCAGGTGGCTGACATCTCTAAAAGATGGGTTTAGCAGCTTAGCAGTAATAAGACTGTTTTCACATGGCTCCTGGGACATTTCAGAGAGTGAAAGCACATGGATGCAGTTGTGTGCCTGGAGGGCATCCCGAAGAAGTGCTGGAGCAGGGTCCAGACGCCAAAGGTGAACTCCTTGATTGTACTCAGCAGGCTGAGGGGTTTACACTGGTTTCTTGGCTCCAAACACTGAATGTCTCTGCCTAAAGTGAAAGAGGGTCCAACTTGGCAGGCTGGGACTTGTCACGGCATGGGCCTCTTGCTCATTATTTTCCCAGTGAGGACTTTCCCAAAGGAAATGGGAAAAGCAGCCCGTGGTTCTGCCCCCTCCCCTTCTCTGGCACTCTTCTGGGGAGACAATGAACCTTTTACACATTCCCAATTACAAGTGCTACTTGTGACCTTGCCAATATGTTGTCATGGCTGCTTGGCGCAGAAGCAGCTCGGCGAGCTCATTCACGGCCCCTTGGACGGGAACAGTCACAGCCTCTGAATTGTGGCAGCACCCATTGTACAGCTCGATTCACACATCGCCCCGTGGCTGTCCCGGGCGAAGGGCCACGGTGGAACTGGCCCTTGCCTGTCCCAGGGGAAGTGCCCTCCAGAAGATGCCCATCAGGCACTTTGTGCCTGTTTTCTAACTCGCTGTAAATTCTTCCTTTTCAAGGCTCTGACCTTTCCTCGCCTCTCTGTTCCTCTGCCTCTTTTGTTCCCCGGGTCCACGCCGTCTGCAGCAGCGGCACACACTGAGCCTCTCGGAGGGAACCCAAAAGGCTGCAAACTGGTTCCAGGTCGGGGTTTTCCCTGGAGCCAGGCCAGGCTTGGGAACTGCAGGGAAAGCAGCAAAGGCCATCACAAACTTGGGACTGCTTCTTTCTTTCCCTAGGCTGGTACTTCTGCGCTTGTGTGACCCCCTCTGATCAAATTGTCAGGGCTGACAGCTGCAGATGGATCGTTTTTGGTTGGAGAACAAGCAGCCTGTCTCTGCATAGCTGTCAGTTTTCACAGCTGTATATCTCACCTCTTTGTCAGCCTCTTTTCTCCTCTCCTCTCTCCCTCAGCCCACCCTGTGCTATCTTTTGATAAGCTATTCTTTCTACAGATGACTCAGATGACCTCTGCCTCCCATCCTCCCGATTCACTGCCATGGTAACAATTACTCAAGCTTGTCCCCAGTCATAAACCCCATCAAAGCTTTGTTATCTACATAGAAACCCTCCCGTGAGACATGAATTCCCCCAGTGTTCCTTCCAGATCACCTGTAACAGAGCCTTTCTCATTCAGATCCTCTTTATCCTTTGGAAATGTGTCACTTTGCACTAGCATCGCTTTGAATCTCCTGCCTACACGGTGCTGTGGGCTGGCTGCTGCTGGAGGGACGCATTCAAACAGAGCTGGAATGATCTGGGTGGCGTCAGCCCAGATGGATGGAGATTTGGCCCCTTCTTGTACATCATGGAGTCCAGCACTGTTCAAAGCCATTGTACAGGGAAGGACGTGGCTGAAGTGTTGGGAAGCTGTGTGGAGGGGACAGGAGGGAGGTCAGGTCGGAGAGGTGGTGGCAGAGCTGTGCCCAGGGCTGGGCTGGCACTGGGATCTATAGCTGTGTGCAAGAGCGAGATGGGCAGAGGGAGTAAAGCTACATGTGCATAATCCCAATGCCTGGCACATTTCCATGAGAATTAGAAAATCACTGATATCTTAGGACATATGAGAGAGAATTAAAAATAAAACTTCCTTTCAGGAGGGGACATGAGTGCCTGCCTCATGTACACCCCAAGAGCAGCAGGTATGGGCTGACAGGCAATGTGCAGAGCTGGAGGGGCAGGATTTCAGAAGCTCTTTCCTTCTTGTTTGACCTGGCAGGTCATGAAGAACGAAGAGCTCAGTCTAGAGCTGCTCAACCTGGCCAATGCCAGGAGCACCCTTCCCTGCACAGAGAGCAACCTCCCCTCTGCCATGGCTGATCAGTCTTCTGACGAGCTGGAAAGAGTGAGAGCCATGGTGCGTCGTCTCTCTGCTCAGAAGGCGAAGGTGAGGACCTCTCTGCCCTCTCACCACCTCCTTGGAGAACTGGCATCTAACAGGCACCTTCTCCTGTCTCTTACTAAAACTAGCCAGAAGATGTAGCTGCCTCTGAACATGAACAACAAAAGCTGGAGAGAAACGTGAGTCTGGGGGAAGCAGAGGGGGAATTTATTCCGACTGTGGCTAGCACCTCCTGGTGCTAACTTGAATTTGGTGGATGAGCTGATGCATTGATTTATTTTAAATTCTTTCTTTTCTTTTCTTTTTAAGCTGTGCAGTTGAAAAACTGAGACTAGAATAACTCCAAACCTTTTGCAGGCAAAAGCTGAGAAGGGGGCAGCTCTGGTTCCTTTGGTCCATGCCCTGGGATGAACAGAGGCAGGAATTTAAAAGCCAACAAGTGGTGCAGAGAACACTTATTTTCTTCTTGATGATACTTGAGAAAGATGGGGGTGATAAAGCACCTAAACCTGAGAGCACAGCGATGCTCCCTGCCCATCTGGAGCCTGTGTAAAACCAGCTTGGGCTCCACCACCAGCCCCTGCTGAGAATCTGACTCTCGGCATGAAAATTTCCCTTGGGAGAGCGACACGTGTGCAGCCACCGTGTGCTGTCTCCACATCAGACACCACTTCTGGTGTGCTACAGAGCACTGGGCACCCCTAGTTAAACCTGTCCTTTCCCCAGTATGTCACTGCTCAGCTGGAGGCTCTTCTCACTTCTTCCCCATTTCCAAATTCCTCTCTTCGCTCAGCCCTGTCTCATCTTCCTCTTCGTTTGTCCCTCAGTTGCTTGGAAACCAGGAGCACATAAAAGTGGAGCTTGAAAACCTGAAGAAAACCTATGATTTGCAGCAGCAGAAGCTGGAAGAGCGAGTGTGAGTGTTTGAGAGCACATCCTTCTGTCAGGCTGGGTGTTTGTGGAGCTCGCCGAGCTGAGTGAGATCCCTGGGAACAGGAGAGGCGGCAGCCTGCCTTTGGTGGGGTACAGGGGGGAAGTCATGAGTCACCCTTGGAAGAAGTGAGGTCTGGAAACAAAACCTGGTGTTATTAAGGCTCTTAAGAAGGGTTTGTTGTCTGCTTAAAAGCCAGTGGTGTTTAGGCCACCCAAGTGGCTTTTGAAAACCCACCTTCTGTGGCACACACACAGCAAATGTGTGACAGCACAGAGATAAAACCAGCCCTAGCCCTTACCTCACAGTGCTTCTGCCATTGACCTGCTGGGATGGGCTTGGTGTACTGGCAAATGGACACTGCTGAACAGGCTTTTACCTGTGGTTGCAAGAGCTCTGTTTCCACTGGTTGGCACACATCTTGGGGCTGGCAGCTGAGAGAATTCTGCCATCCTGCAGTGATTTCCTTCTCAAAACTGGCTGCAGTGGACCTACAGAGAAGTTTGGGATGTTAAAATAAACACACCTTCTTCCTGTGTGCCCAGGATCGCAATGGGGAAGGAGCTGCAGGAGGCAAAGGCAGTGACTGGGGACACCCAGCACAAGCTGGTGGAGCAGTCAGCGGTAAGGGCAGGCTTCCTTCCAGACCCTGGCACCAGGAAGGCTCCAGGACCTCCCATGGATGCCATGCGCTTCACCTGGAGTTTGCAGGGGGTGCATGCTTTGTATGGAGGTACTCTGAAACGTCTCCCTCTCCAGGGAGTTTGTCACACCAAGGTGCTCTGCCCTGTGCAGTTTCTTTCTCCAGGGGTGCCATGCACGTGGTGGAAGGTGCTGCTTGCCAGAGGTGGTGGGAGGAATTTTGTTCACTGATGTTTAGAGAGAGTGGGTGAAATCTTCAGGGTGGGGAGTTGAAAATGTCAGAAAGTAGAAGGGGAACAGAATCACAGAATGGTGAGGGTTGGAGACCTCTGGAGATCATCTCATCCAACCCCCCTGCTCCAGCAGGGTCACCCAGAGCAGAGGGCCCAGGATCACATTGTCCAGGTGGGTTTGGAATCTCTCCAGAGAAGGAGACTCCACAACCTCTCTGGGCAGCCTGGGCCAGGCTTTGCCACCCTCACAGCAAAGAAGTTTCTCCTCCTGTTCAGATGGAACCTCCTGTTTGTGCCCATTGCCCCTTGTCCTGTCACTGAGCACCACTGAAAAGGGCCTGGCCCCATCCTCTTGCCCTCCATGGGCACTTTAGGTATTGACCAGCATTGATCAGAACCCCTCTCAGTCTGCTCTTCTCCAGATAAACAGAGACTATAAATATTTGCCCTGGGCTCCTGTGAAAACCCGGGACCCTCAGCTCTAGGGAAGCTGGATACCTAGAAATTAAGTTCCCCATCTGTTATGGAGCTTCTTAATGCCCCTCACTTGGCTGAAGGACTAGGGTAGCAGAAGGTGTTTGCTGTGCCTAGATGCTGCTCACCTCCCAGAGCCAGCTCCAAGAGGTGGAGGCAGAGAACTCCCGGCTGCAGCTCCAGCTGAAGGAGCTGAATGAGGAATATCGCTCCCGGCTCACACAGTACATCAAGGATGTGGCGGTGGGTACCCCAGCCCTGGGGGCTCTCCTGGTCTTTCCATGCAGGCTCTTTCTTCCTTGCTGGGCTGTGGAGCAGAGCAGGCAGTAGGACTTGAGGGGGACACGCTGTGCTCCTGGCCTGGGGGAGGAGATGCTACAGCCCTCATTGCCCAGATTTCCTGTATGGCCACATGAAACAGTCTGTGAATTTCTGCTGGGACTTTTCTTGGTCAGATTACTTGGACTGAAAGATCCTCTTATTTACTATGGCTGCCTTCCAGTTGGCTTCTCATCTCCATTGCCCTGACAACTTCTCTCAGCAGACCAGGCAATGCCACTGCTGGCTTTGTCACTGCCTCCATGGTGACTCTGCTGCTGTCCCTGCAGGGAGCTCTGCCAGCCCCCGTGGTCGGGACAGAGCTGTGTAATGCTCTGGGACCTGCACTGAGAACAAGCATCTTTGACGCAGAGCAGGACTTGCAGAGCAACAGTGGGGACTTGGCATGAGGCAGGTGCTTCAGGCAGGATCAGGTGTGGATGCCTGATTATACTGAGCAGTGAGACTGGGAAGAAAGATCTTTCTATAGACACACACATACACCCCAGGCAGCAGTAAGTGGGTTTTTGCAAGAGCTTATGAGCTGGGAGAAGGCTGGTACTGAAGAAGATTGGTGTGGGAATGGATCAGGAGACTAAGCAAAGGACTTTTTCCTATTAAGAACAGTTTAATTTCTAACAGAATAATGCTGAAGCATCTGCTAGCTAGGAGACAGAGCAGGGCACAGGGGAAATGATACAGGACTAGAATTGGTACCTCCCTGGATGGTCACTGATACAGTACAGATGCCTCCTCTGTCTTGAAAGGCCACGATGGAAGTTAATAGTCTGTCCCACACTTCAAAAATGAAAGAGATGCCCAATTCTCTGCGCTGTTATCGCAGATATGCCTGGACCTCCTCTGTAGGAAATGGGTTACAGGCCTTAGGGAGCAACTTCATAGAATCAGAAACTGGTTTGGGCTGGAAGGATATTAAAGGTCATTTAGTCTAACCCCCCTGCAGTGAGCAGGGACAAATCACTTGGATCATTTGGATTTCTCTCTCTTTCTGTTTCAAGGACTATATGGACAGCAAAGCCAGCAATGTAGCGGGGCCCAGCAGAGCCCCAGCTGATCATGCTCCCATGAAACGCTTTGTGGACAGCATGCTGAAGGATATCAAGGCTTCTTACAAGTCTCGGGAAGAGCAGCTAGCTACAGCAGCACGTGGCTACAAGAAACGCATGAAGAACTTGGTCAAGAAGCATGAGAATCTGCTGATTGCTTATGGGTAGGGCTAAGCCAGGGACTGGGATACCTCTGTCTCTTCAGCTTATTGCTAAGAACCAAATGGAAGTGCCCCATAGCACACAGACCCCTGGCCCAGAGAGAGGCAGCCAGAGCTCCTAGGGGGAGCAGAAGATCTGAGAATGTTTATCTGCCTGCTTTTGACAAGCCAGGGTGTCTCCAGCAGCATGTCAGGGTGCCCTGGACACCCTCGAGCTGCTCTGCATGTGTTTCTCCTGTGTCAAATTTAGAGTGAGAGATTGATTCCACATTGGATTGTGTGGAAACACTGAGGTACCACAAATAACTCCTGCCTCCTAGCCTGTTCCTGCAGTGCTCTCAGCTCTGCTCCACAGCTCTCTCAGCAGCTTGGGCTGTGGGAAGCAGCAGAAATTCTTGTGGTATAAAACCCACAAATAGCTCTAGGACCAGCTCCCTTCAGAAACACTCCCTGGAATATTGTGCACACTGCTGGGCTCTCACACTTCTTTGCAGGTGGAGTGGCTTGCAGTGCCCAGAAGCCAGAAGGTCCCAAGGAAATGGTACCTCCATCGGCAGCAGAAACGCTCGGTGGTGTTGGAATGCTTGGTGTTTGTAACCAAAGGTACCAGGGACTAACCCCTTTGGCGTGTTGCAGGCTCCAGCGAGAGCAGATCCGGTCCTTGGGTAGCAGCACTACAGATTGTGGCCCTGCCGAGCTCCACTTCTCCATCACAGACCCAGAGCTGCTGACAAACACAACCCGGGAGCTAAACCGGCTGCGGGAGGATAAAGCAAAACTGGAGGTGCAGCTGTGGGAATTGCAGGAGGTGGTGGCTGGGCTGCTGGCTTTGTGCAGCCGTGAAGCTGGGGGCCAGTGGGGAGATCTTCATGAGCCATAGAGTTAACCCCTCCTTAGGTGTTCCTGGAGGGTTTGCTGTGGCACAGGCAGGGGTAGCTCTTGCTCACCTTCTCCTTTTAGGAAGAGATGGGATGTTCAGGCAGATCCCTCATTGCTGCATAGGGGTGAAGCATAGTCAGATACAGGAGGACGGGCAGTCCTAGAGGTGGGGGTGGCTGAGCACTGGGAAGGGTGAGGAGCAACAGATGTTATGGGAGTTCTTCCAGGCCAGCAGACTCACAGCCTGCTCTTCTTTCATCGAGTAAGGGAGGATAGGATGGAGCTTTCTGTTCCCGAATTCCTTTGCCTTGGCATGAATATCTAACTGAGCAGGAGACCAGAGTCAGAAACATGCCAGGCAGCTCCTCATCCTCTGCCTGGGCAGACGTGTCTCCCAATTTGCGTGAGATGCATTTATTTAAAAACTCAGAGGATGGGAGATCTGAACCTTAAGAGTGTCCTGCACATCACTTCCTTGCCAGGGCACTGGGGGCTGGCAGAGTGCTAGGAGATGTTGTGCCACTTAGAAATGGCAAGGGCTGGGGAGAGGTTGCAATGGTTTCAGGCTTATGGGGATACCATTCTTCCTTTGCCTTCAGAAAAAACTGAAGGAAGCCTCTGCCTCACTGCTGTCTCCTGAGAAGTAAGTGCTGTTCATTTCTTGGCATATTTGTAATTCTGAATTCTCCTCACTGTGTGGCTTGAGAAGTCTTTTCTCCTTTACTTGGTGACAGTAATAAATGGGGAGAAAGTGAGCTGATGGGGACTCATCTGAGAAGAAAAGCCAGCTGTTGTCTCAGTGCAGCGTTTCCTGTGGTGAAAGGACTTGGTCATTTGGGCCCTGAGCCAAGAGAGCTCTTAAGCACATGTTTGATTTAATCATGTTTTTAGTCCCAGTGATCTCTTTAGAAACCAAAGTTAATCATATGCCCAAGTGCTTTAGTGGATCACAACCTGAGTGAGACACCACCAGTTTGGGATGATCTTGTTTATCCTCCCTCCCAGTGCAGAAGCTGGGCTGCTACCCTTAGATGACCCTGTACTGATACCTTCCTGGCTTCCTGACATGCCCTTTATTTGCTCATTCTTGATGGGTCACTTCACCCTGCTCCATTATTCTGTTGAAACGCTATCAACTATAGCTGTGGAAAGGTGGGATACACCATAGGAGAAACCTGAGCTGAGATTTTCAGCATTTTAAAGTGTGGTAGCCTAGAAAACATTTCAGGTATTTCATTAACTGGCTGTCAGCCTGAGGTGTTGTCGGTGTCTGAGCCACCAGGCTCTGGAGGAGTGTCTCAGAGCAAAGCTTAACCAGGCTCTGCCATGTTTTCCCACACTGAAAAGTAGCACTGGTCCTTGAATAGCAGCATTAATTTTGGCAGACTTGCCACAGAAGAAAGACACAGAAACACCAGAACCTGAATTTTAGTGATGTTGTTAAGGTTGGATTTTTAGTTGCCAAGAGACTCTACACCCTTCAAATACTTGTTTTCTGCGTGCCAGTGAGTTTCTCCATGCTGTTACCTCCTTCCTCTAGCTAGAGACATGAATCTTGGTGTTACTGCAGCACTTCACCTCCAGTTCTTGCTGCTCCTCATATTTATCAGCCCCGTGGCTTCACTGTGTATTGTTCCTTTTGCTTCTGCTCCCATGAAATCTCAGCCATCATTTCCCGAGTGCCTGGGCTGGGAGGTGCAGCTGCCGGAGGGAACTCAGGCAGGCGCAGCAGAGCCACTCTGGAGCACAATGCATTCCTCCCTTCACACAACCCAAACTCCCCCAGCACCAGATGTGACCTGTATTTTCCTTATTCAGACTGGGACAGAATAGGAAGGACTTTCCCACGGCTGGGCTGCACAGAGAGCTCACCTATCACGCTCGGTGACCAGAACGGGTGGGTTTGTGCTCAGAAACATGAAAAGCACCAGCATTTGGCATTGATCACTCTATTCCCATCAAATTCAGTGTCAGGCTAAGGACTCTTTCTGCATGGAGTCCTCTGATGTATGAGTGTTGATGTGAACTTGGAACAAACCCAGCCAGCACAGTGGGGAATCCCAGGGTGGCAGAAGGGCTGTGACAGGGCAGAAAGGTGCATTCAGAAGAATGGCCAGCAGGTCAAGGGAGGTTCTCCTCCCCCTCTACTCTGCTCTAGTGAGGCCACCTCTGGAGTATTGTGTCCAGTTTGAGAGAGAAAAGGAACTACTGGAGGGAGTCCAGCAGAGGCTGCAAAAGTGCTGAGGGGACTGTAGCATCTCTGTGCTGAGGAAAGGCTGAGAGCCCTGGGGCTGTTTAGTTGGAAAAGAGCAGACAGAAGTGAGCTGATCAATAGCTAAAGGGTCCACAGGAGGCAAGAGGATGGGGCCAGATTCTTATCAGTGGTGCCCAGTGACAGAACAAGGGTCAATGGGCACAAACTGGAACCCAGGAGGTTCTGTCAGAACATGAGGAAACACTTCTTTGCTGTGAGGGTGCTGGAGCCTGGCCCAGGCTGCCCAGAGAGGTTGTGGAGTCTCCTCTGGAGAGATTCCAAACCTGCCTGGACAATGTGATCCTGGGCACCCTGCTCTGGGTGACCCTGCTGGAGCAGGGGGGTAGAACAAGATGATCTTGTCCAACAAGATGTCCCTTCCAACCCTTACCATGCTGTGATTCTGTGACCCTCATGCCCAAGCACAGGGACAGGACCACACTCCCTGAAGAAGTTTGAGGCATTGGGAGATTTGGGGTTTATGGCTGGATGGGCATGAGTTTTGTGACCTGCAGATGGGATGGATTTTAAATGTCTGGGTATTATCAAAATCTGTTTTTTCTCTCTTAGGCAGCTGGATGAAGACCGTTGGGCAGAGCTCAGGAAGCAGCTCCGAGAGTTCGCACACACCACCCAGGTAAGGGTCTGGAACAACCCATCTCTATAAAAACTTGCCCACATTACTGACATGTCAAAGCCATGCTGCCCCAGAGGGCTGCTGCCCTGGGACCAATACACTGCTCCAGGCTTGAGCAAGGAAGCTTTGCACAGAGCCATCCTGTGGCTTTGGCCTCAGCCCACCAAGTGATGCTGGCAAGTCCCCAGCTGGTGATGTATCAAGGCTGTACAGCTCCTACTACTAAAAGATGGAGAGCAACCCTTACAGCTGCTCACTGCTGGACTGTACCCTGCTCTGGGTGACCCTGCTGTAGCAGGGGCATCGGATGAGATGATCTGCAGAGGTCCCTGCCAACCCCCACCATGCTGAGATTCTTTCCTGGGCGACTCTGGCCCCTGTGCCTGCACTCTGGTCAGGGAAGGATGCCTGGGCCACCTGGCTGATGTCCCAGACCAGTGGTGCCTGCTCCTCTCCCCAAGTGCATCAGGACTGAACAACTTCCCTTCCATCTCAGAGGGCTCCCTGTTTTCTCCATGTTTCTTTGTCCCTCCAGGAGGATTTGGAGCAGGAGAGAAGCCAGCTGTTGACACGGGCAGTTGTGGCAGAAGAGCAGGTGTCAGAACTGCAGGAATACATAGATAAGCATCTCACAAGGTGAGATGGTAGGGGACCTCCCTTCCTGTGTTCTGTTCTTGTGCTCCAAGTTTATCTCCCAGGCTAATTGCCAGTGACATCACTGTGCCCACTGCACTATCAGCTCCTGACCTTGCCTCTGCCTTCCCATGGCACAGCCAATGTCCCCCAGCACGTCCAGCTCTGTGGGCAGCTGCCACCAGTCCCTCTTCTGTGGGGTGGGGAGGCAGCCTCTGACCTGCCTGGCTGCATAGCTCCTTCCCTGGGTGACCACCCAGCCTTTGGAGGAAGCTAAGAGAGGGCTGGCCTAAAATCAAAAGCCTTCCAGCAGCCCCAGTCCTCTCTTCCTGACTTATCGCACACTCCAAAGCTGGAGACCAGCTGCTTGGGCAAGGAGGGGTGAGAACAAGCAGGTCACGTTTGTCAGATGGATGGTCCAACCACCGTAACTCCCCAGCCAGCTCATCTGTGAGCTCGGGTCAGCCTCGCAGGCTGGGACCGCTGACCAGCAGAGCCAACAAGCGCCTCTTCCTCGGGAAAAGGCTGCGAGTTTCCATCTGCCAGGGGCTCAGTTCCTGGCGCAGCTCAGTGCCCAGGCCGGCTGCTCTGTCTTAACCACCATTGCACGTCCCGGGCAGGCAGCAAGCACAGCCTATGCTGAAACCAATCCCTCGGGACTGTCACTGCCCAGCCAAGGACGGTGCCGCTTCCTGGTTGCAGGTACAAGCAGGAGATCCTCCAGCTGAGGCAGCTCACTGGCAGCCGGGGGCCACGTGCGCTCAGTGCTGGGACAGCTAATCCGCACTTGCTGCCCAGAGCCAGGAAGACAGTCAGCCGTGAGCCACAGCTCTCCACCACGGCTCCGAGGAGCAGCACGGTCGTAGGAAAGAGCAGGATTTAAAAGGAAGCTTTCTGTGGCGCAGGCCGGCCAAGGCGAGTATCCTTCCCCAGCCGAGAGTGGGGAGGCACAGCGAGGGAAACCACGTGGGTATTGTCGGTCTCAAATTCATGGTACTAAAATGAGACAAGACAAGTGCATCTCATCTGTCCTCTGAGCCCTCAGCTGTAGGAATTCCGCTGTTCCCAGAGCTCATCACGCCTCGGAACACGGGGTCAGGTTCCCAGGCAGCTTTTTACTGTGGGGCTGCAGGGACGGGTTCCAGTTCCTCTGATAACATTTCTCCCGGGTCAGACCTAGACCAGAGTCCAAGGGCTAACTCTGCTCCTGCCTTTACTCCCCTCTCAGCTTCCAATAGATAAGATCAGAGCTGGTTCAAGCCAGACCGTGGTCTAAGAACTTAGATGAAGAAAATGAGCTGCTCTTTTACAGTGGGAAAACTTTTTTCTTCCGTGTCTGATCAGAAAAGGCAACATTATACAAGGTGAGCACGGCCAAACTGATCCTTCAGTGGGAGGTGAGCTGGATAAAATCCTCCTGAGCTGCCTCCGAAAGGACAGCAGAGCAAAGCTGGAGGCTGGGAGCAGTGGCTGCTCTGGCTCCAGGAGCACTCTGCAGCTCAACGGCAAAGGAAAAGTCTCAAGGGAAGAAAAGACAAAATGTTTATTTCGAATAATTAACTAGAAATAAAGTAGCAAACATACAGAAAGAGGCACCGGAGGTTTAGCCCTTAAATCCTGTGGCAATTCCAGGATTTCTAGGTCTGATTTTCCCCTCCCTTGCTTCCCTGCAAACTGCCTGCTCTTTGGAGAGCCACAGGACTGCCACAGTGCAAGTCCCAGGGGAAAAAACCTGGCCAAGCAGCCCTTTTGCTGCTGTCCTGAGCTGAGCTCAAGGGCTGGACAGGTTCTGACCCCTCATTAAGGCTTAACGAGGCTGCTGTTAGACCAGGCTTCCCTCCGTGCTGCTGCTCTGCGCCGCTCGCCGCACTTCCCTCATGTCATAGGCCCACACTTGCTCCAGCCCCTGCCCAAGGGTGCTGCTGGGGGTCCAGGAGGGGAAGGGGAAGCGTCCAGCCACCACCCGGGCCTCGTCAGGGAGTTCTGCCAGGAGCTTGCTGGCTAGGGGAGGTTTCTGGGGAGAGAGATACAGCCAGTAGCCCTGGCAGCCTTAGCAAACAACCATGTAGCAGCAGTGCCACCAGGGACCACAGGGCAGCTTCTCAGCATGGCTGGTGGGTCCCACGCAAGAAGCATCAACCAAAGACCCTTCCAACACATAGGGCTGGTATTAGGCCTGCATATGGTTGGGACTAGGACCAAGGGAAAAATGACAGGACAAGAGGAAATGGCCTCAGGTTGCACCAGGGGAGGTTTAGGTTGGACCTGAGAAACAATTTCTTCCCCTTGAGGGCTGTCAAGACCTGGACCAGGCTGCTCAGGGCAGGGGTGGAGTCCCCATCCCTGGAGGGGTTTGAGAGATGTGGAGCTGTGGTGCTGAGGGACATGGTTCAGTGGTGCCCTGGCAGTGCTGGGTTAGCAGTTGGACTCGATGATCTTAAAGGTCTCTTCCAACCCAAACAATTCTATTATTCTACAAACTCAGGTGGTGCTGAGCACCAAACCACTCACTCACGGCAATGCCTACTTGGCACTGTTTTTAAGAGTCTTGCCACTGTCCCAGATTCTTTCTCTTTTCTAAGAAAACCCTCCCTTGAGGTTGCTCAGAAGTCGAGGGTGCAAGGGACCGACTTACCACACTGGGGGCCAGGAACACGATCACATTGTAGCAATCTGAAAGATTCACCTTAAAAGAGAAGAAAAAGGGGAATGAAAGAAGCAGTAGGCAGTGTGGGAACAGGAGGGGAACCATTCAAGGGGCTGAAGGCCATGCACATGATGTTCTCAACCTCAAAGGATGCAAAAATGCCCCACAAGATGTGGGACAGGGATGTCTTGGTGTGACCAGGAGCTGGGTGTGAAAGCAGCACCGCCTGCAAAACTCAAAAACCATGTTCCCTGGTGTTTTTTTTCCAGTCAGGCTACAGGTACCTGATGCCAGCTTGTGTGGCAGCTCTGAGAGCCACCATGTGTCAGCAGCACCTAAGACCTCTTCTCTAAGCTGTGCTGCTGCCTGTAAAAACAGCCTGCTGCCCTGCATTGTCCAAGCAGGTGTTCCTCTGGAAAGGAGGATGGTTTTGCCTCCTCCTGGGAGCAGCGTGGGGTTGGAGAAGAAGCAAGCAACCAACAGCAAAAGCCTGTCTGGAAATGCAGAGCAAGCCCTGGCCGTGCCCTAGATACGGCCAGTGCTGAGCACAGCCACTCCCTCAGGACACTGTTACCTTCCACAGATCTTTCTTCAGGAAGAAAACCTTCCCATGGTACCCAGCCTTCCAGGCCCGGTAGTTGGAGAGACACAGCAGCCAAGGATTGAGCTCATAGCCAACAGCTGGTCTAAGACCTTGCTTATAAGCCTCTACCACCTGCAGAGAGAGAGAATTGCAACTAAAATGAACTTGATGTCGAGTTTGGGGGGAAAATTTGGGGG
>VWZY01000337.1:0-10618 GCA_013399075.1 Chloroceryle aenea | reverse complement strand
CCCCTGTTAGATAGTTGCAGTAAATATGTTCTGGGTCATTGAATAAATTTCAGACAAACTTGACCATAACTAAATAGCATATTTGATTTTCTTATTTACATAAAAATAAGAAACATTGCTTCCCTGAGAGCAGCCTCCTCCACTCTCTTCTGTGTAGCTTTGTTACAGATGTTTGTCTTATGGCTTGGACATGAAATAGGGTAGGACAGGAGTATCTGATACACAATCCTCATTCACAGGCAGGCAAATGGGGAACTGTGGAGTGGGCCAAAGAATTTGGAGTTTGTGCTCTGGCCATGTCAAGCATCAGTTTTTAGCAGGAGAGCTAGGGTATGAGGAAGTTAATCATTTAACAGGTATATCACAGTCTTCCAATAGTCATAATGCTTTCCTTTTCCTGATATGATGTAAATCTGGTGCAAATAGATAAAATTATCCAAGGTAATCTGGCCGGTTTTACATGATGCCTGTAACACTACACCACTGCCAGAGCAGTGGCCGTAACTTTTTCTAGGGGTGGTGACAAGAGACTGGGAGAGAAGAACCTCTTTTGCAGATACCGTGCCTGGGCTTGCACGAGATCATCCTTGTGTCACAGGCTCATCTTTTCCTATACATTACTCCTTTCTCAAGCACTGCTTCTTACATCATCTAGCTTGTGATGGTGTTTAATATTTCTTTCTATGTACTTGCAAATTTATGGTAGGTGGGGGTGTGTGTAATCACTAGAAAGTGCTTTTTGTGTGCTGCTATACCATGACAGATCATTTCTGTATTATGCTTGCCTTTCAAAATAACTATTAAAATCTCAGTTTATCAGAAATATAATTTATGTCTCCTTAATTTTATCTACTGAATGTCTTGTAGGACATACATGCCAGAAATAAGATATTCTTTACAATCGTTCTACAGAATTCTGCTAAAATAACAAGCAAGTATAACTCTTAGATCTATTTAGTGCAGGCACTTACACTTTTTCATGGAGCAACAAATATTTGTCCAGATTAAAAAAAACATAATAATAAAAAATCAACAGAACTAAAAACCCAAGTAACCCTGGCAATCTGTACTCCCCAAGTCAACGTCAGAAGAAAAATTGCCTCAGTGACTGAGCTGTCAGTGCTGAACTCAAGTGATACAGAAAAAGGATCCAAGCTTTAGGCCTCCTGCTTTCTGAACAGATGCTATTAACTTTTTAGAAGAACCATTTTTGACCTTTGTTTTTATGACTCAATCTATGGTTCTTCTGCAAATGTCCATTTGTGTAGAAACCATTCTAGCTACACACGGGCCTCTGTATACCACAATGACGTCTTCAAACAGTACTGTTGTTTGGCCCACAGGTATGATCAGCAATATAAGATCTTTCAGCTCTTCATTCAACAAGGACATAAAAAAAGGAGTGATAGTAACTACCTAATTCTGCCAATTTTAATTCTGATTTTAAAAAAGAAAATATTTTTAATACATTTCTCAGTATATTTTGCATCACAGTAATTTAAAAAGTTGGATTCAAAACATGAGACACATCCTTCTTCCTGAGGGGCAAGCTTCCATCTGCATTGTTTTCAGAAAAAAAAACCACTCAGATGCTCCACTTGTCAGTCACCCTCTTCTAGGAGAAGGAAATGTAGACACAGAATCACAGAATCACAGAATCCTAGGGGTTGGAAGGGACCTCGAAAGATCATCTAGTCCAACCACCCCTGCCAGAGCAGGGCCACCTAGAGTACATCACATAGGAACATGTCCAGGNTCCAAGTCTCTCTGAATGGCAACACAGCCCTCTGGTGTGTCAGCCACTCCTCCCAGCTTAGTGTCATCAGCAAACTTGCTGAGGGTACATTCTATACCCTCATCCAAGTCGTTGATGAAGATATTGAACAACACCGGTCCCAGCACCGACCCCTGAGGGACTCCACTAGTGACACACCTCCAACCAGATTCTGCCCCATTGACTACAACTCTCTGACTCCTTCCTTTCAACCAGTTCCTGATCCACCTCACTACCTGATCACCAAACCCATATTTGATCAACTTATCTACACAACAAAATGAGATTGCTCTCTGAAAGGAAAAAGTAAGAACTCGAAGCTTTTCTATGACTGACTTCTGTGAGAAAGTATAGAGGTGTTAAAAAAAATAAATAAATCCCGTTTTACTCTTTTTTTTCCTGATTGAGAACTGAGATCAAAATACCATTTTGGTAGGAACACCAGTGAAGCTTGTTCCCCAGCCGACACAGCTTTTAAGGGTACTCTAGTCCTTACATTTAATGTAATCTCTTTATTCCCCTACCTAGCAGTGGCAACACTGAAGCAGTCTTTACATCATCTTCTTAAACTGCAATCATTATTCTAAAACTCATTGCAGTTAATTTATTGTTGGTGCAAATTATTTCTTCAGTACTACCCAGAGTAAATTTACTGTTAAGTTTATTAAAATACAGAAGCAAATTTCCTTCCCACTTTATCAACTGCATACTGCTAATTAAAATGGCCTAATATTCCTGTGGCCTCAATTTCAAGAACTTTCAGATAAGATTTTAGAGACAGACTCAGTGAACACCCAATAAACAAAGAAGACACAGATCTTGAATCACAAGGATTTCCACTGCAGCTTCTCCGAAGAGCCCTTCATCTTTACCATCATGACAAGAGTACACACTGTTCTGCTCTTACATTGCCCCCAGTTGATCTCAGAGACTTCCAAGAGGCGCCATCTATAGTTGGTACTACCCTGAAGACTGAAAAATCAATGATCAGAGAAAAAGGGCCATCAATTATCTGTCTGTTTAGGCCCTGAAGACAAGTTAATGATGTTTATTAGAGAAGACATCTTGAAGTCGTTTAAAAATGACACTAGCTACTATCATTCCAGATGCTTAGAAAGCTAAACAGCTTTCTCTAATGACAGCTGTTCCCAGGGATAAAGAACTCCAAGAGCCAGACTGAAGTAAGTAAAGTACTCCTCTATTTCAGTCCAACTGTGCCTAGTAAACTCACATTACTATGTAAATACTGCTTACTGACAGAATAAAGCATCTGCCTTTGTGAACAGATTTCAGTGTCAAGCTAAATAATAAAAGTTAAGTTTTCTGAAGTATATATAAGTTTCCATGAGTAACATTGGGTTACATATAATATGCTATAATATAGTGCTTAAGGATATGGTGTAGTAGAGTTAGATAATGGTTGGACTTGATGATCTTAAAGGTCTTTTCCAACCATAGAGATTCTGTAATGATTGTAATGATGAAGGTTCATGAAAAACTCTGAAGCGAGGAGAACTCAGTGGAGGTTTTTCTCCTATGAAGGCACAAGCAAGTATAACTCTTAGATCTATTTAGTGCAGGCACTTAAACTTTTTTATTTGGAACGAGTATTTCTCTTAAGCAACTGAACATATGACATAGAAAGTCCTAGGAAGAATATCTACCCAAATATATCCTGGTCCTTTGGTGGAAGCCCTTTAAATACCAGGGCCAGACAGCTCCAGATTACCTACATGTTTACAGTGATAACCAATCAACTATGCTTTGAGAAATAGTTTTCCTTTTAGAAAGATACCATAATTTGCAAAGGCAACCAATATGTGATATAACCAAGATAGCACTGAAAAAAAGTGAGAGTTCTTCTCAAACTTTGTCATCAGATATCATCCTTAACTTTTGCTTTATGATTGAGCTAGAATAGTTATTATTTAGGTGCCAGAAGTCACCTCTTGAGTATTTTTATTAATTACAGATTCTTTCTGTGGCTTTTCTCATCCTTTTCATGGATGTCTTTCATGAAGTGCATGTGAAAAAAAAATATATAGCCTTGCTTTCTTAGATATCTGACTGATAGGAAACATCTTTTGAAATCAAGGGAAGAAGTATGCTACTGACAATTAATTTCTCCAAAATAAAAATAAATGCATGCCTTCTGTCTCTGACTTGAGAAAACTGGACTGCTTCAGGCTCAGGTTGATAGTATTACTTTCCTTTCTCTCCCTTTTAAATCTTAAGGACACTTTTTAGCTTCCTTCGAGATGCATGTTTCCATACTACGCACTCTTTCTTTAACATAAAATATCTGTGATTCACAAAAAAAGTAAAATTCAGACTTTCCCCAGTGCTAAGGATGTTTATAGAAAGTGTTCATCAGCTAGCTGTGCATATGGAGTTAATGTCCTTGTATCTGTTCAATAACTTCCTCAAAGCCATAGCTTTCAGGACACCACTACAATCCTTAAACTTCAGCTTTGCTACAAACAGCTGAATCAGATGAGAAACTGAAGCAAATTGTCACTCACCGGAGATCAAAAGGACTGCAAATAGCAATTACATATCTTCCAGAGGAGAGATTTCCAGTCCATCTGGATGGTCATCTGTAACCTCAAGATAAATCTGTCAGCACCAGATTTCAGACTGTTTCAGACTGTTGTGCCACATGTCAGCTTGCACTTATGGAATGCCTGAAGCCAGGCATCACCCTTCCTCCCTTATAGCTGGCAGAGGTTGGTATATCAAGCTGTAGAATGTCAAACAGCTACATGTACCTCTTATCTCCGCTTAAACTGAGGATGTTCACATAAAACCTCTCTTACTGTTTTATATAAAGCCTTGTTCACTGGGACCATTGGATGATGCTTGGTATATGAACCCAGATGGAGACAATACATAAGCATTGTGGAAAGCAAAGAAATAGGGGTAATCTGGAAGACATTCTTTCTTCCTTTAAAGATTTTCATTGACCATATGTTCCCAGATAATACATCTCCAAGTCATTATGTGAACAAGTATGGAAGAGGCCATTCATTGTCTTCCCAGCCAATGGCTGGCAACTATTTATAACTCCTTTTTTTTTTTTTTTTTTTTTCTTAAAAACAGTATTTATTTGAAACCTATCTATTCTGCCAACTTCTGAAAGTTTTCTTAGACTCCATGCAGTATANTTTTTTTTTTTTCCAGAAGACAATCTCTTACCAGTTTCAAACGCTCTCTTTCATGGTCTATCCTTGGATCAATGTTTGTATCAACAATGGATAATTGAATAATTCCAGTTAAAGACCTTTTGGCTATCAAAAATACCTCTGATTTATTTATTCGTTCATTTATTTTTCCTGCAGAAAGAGTCTGATCTCAGAATGCTTGCAAATATCACAAATGAGGTCTCATGCATGAGTTTCCCCAGATCTCCTACCCAGAGTATAAGGAAAAGCAGAAGAAATTCAACTGTTTTTATTCAAATAGCTTCTACCTGTCTGAGGTGGTTGCACCTAATGGATTTCTCACAATACATCTCAGCCTCTATAAACAAAATAGGAGAATATCTTCTATGTAACTTGAGATAAAATAGATATAATCCTGAGCCTTCATTACTTGAAGAAGCCTAATCAGTGCAGTGTGAGTCAGACCATGAGACTGACCCCTTAACCAGGAAATATCTATAAAGAAAAACCAGTCCCAAGGCATGTGGTAAGTGGGGCTTGTACCAGCTTCCTTATGAGTAGAAAATTTCTTAATGCTCTAACAGCAGATTTTCTGGAGTTAAGTGTGTGTTTAAGTGATGATACTTGCTTGAAAACCCATACTTCCTAAATCCTCAACAGCTTATTTTTACTCTCTTTTTTCATAATTACTACTATTCCTCTTTGAGGTGCATTTATTTTATCAGTAAAGGCTGTGTTTGCTTGTAGGAAATCCTAACCTTGGATAAATGAGTTTAAGGGTTATGTCACTACATGAACAATTGTAAAGGGACCTGTATGTGTGTAGAAGTAAATATTACAGTCTGAGAAATAATTAAAAAAAAAAAAAAAGGTAATGGAAGTTACATAAGGCTGAACAGAAAGAACAGATTTCACAGCAGAGATAATGAGTAAGATACAGGGCTAGGATGCATTTAAAACAAAAGGCTGAACCTGCAGTACATTCCCATCAGACCCAGGCTACTGCAGTACCTGCAAAAGAAAGCTCAGGGAGAGCAAGGAGCACTGGGAGTACTGAGATAAAACCCGTGTGCAAATAGGAGTAAGCTACTATTCAGTACCATAGATTTGTTTAATCACTTCTTGTAGAAGACATGACATACTCACAGGTAAAAGCTGGAATAAAAGTTGTGTAGGTAGGCTTAGGCTCTGAAGCTTTGGATTGAAAACACAATTATGTTAAAATATTAACCCTAAATTCAAGGATTAAGGAAATAGGTAGAATTCAGTACAAATAAAGCCTGGAATTTTTAACATAGAAAATAGACAAAGTTGGACTAACAGAATTGCCCAGAAGGCCTGAGTGATTGAAAACTTAATAAGTAACTTATGTACTAGTCTCTGCACAATATGAGAAAACATGGTCTTTCCAGGAAGAAGAAAGAGACTCAATTCACTAAAAAGGCCTTTACGTTTATTTGCAAAGGTATGGTGTAAAACTAACTGAGGATATGCAATCCAGGAAACATCTGGTTCTGTACTTCTGGCATATGTTATGAAGTCTGCCAACATCATTTCCATATAATTAATACTAGTTCTAGCAGGACTACTGCCTCTGCTACTCCACAGAGAAGAAGTATGTTGCAATGTTGGCAGATGTTTGTACTTTTCTAAACTTCCTAAAGTACAATGTGTGAGATCCTAGCTGAGGAATTTATTTGCTGAACTGGATCAGTTCAACTTCTATATGACATGGTGTAAGTATTAATTTTGTTATCATTATTGTTCTTGGACCTTCAGGCCCAAATCAAGTATTCACTATACAAAACAGAGGCACTGCAGTGAAGAGGTGAGCATGAAGGGGACATAGAAGAGAAAAGTCTAAAGTTATGTATGTTTATGGAAATCTCCATGTAATCTTGGAGAGGTAGTATTTTTGAACAAATAAGCAGATGGGCAATGTGTGGAATAATTAAAGCTTGAACCTTATCCCTAGATAATAAATTAAAAATTATTCATAGAATGAGAATAGCTGTCAATGTATTAAAAAATGAATTTTTTGTTTATTGCAAGGGGAACTGTCAAAAATGCAAAGAGCTGCATGAGCTAATTGAACTAGTGGGTTTTGAAGACAGTCTTGGCAGCAGTGTATAAATAGATATGCCTGGGACAAAAATGCCTTTGTCAGGGCCAAGATGTCACAGTAAGTGAGCTGTAAAATAACTGTGACCTTAATGAGAATATTACTAGCATGAGTGGATGATAAAGGCCAAGTTTTAGAGATGGTTCTGTGGGTATAGCAGAGATTAAATTAAACCTGGCATCCAGGTGATAGGCATTTGACATGGGCAGGATGGGAAGAGTCCTTTGAGAATCTAGAGAAGAGGCAGGGAAAAAACATCTTGAAGGTGAGACTAAGAGCTCTGTTTTAGCTGCACTGAACCTGAGATAGTGGCCAGGTACTCCCAAGGGCCTGTCAGCAAGGCATGAGATCCTTCAGATAAAGATGATTGGAGTCTGTAGGTGAGATGAAACCAGGAGTGAATCGGGAAGAGAGGAATGAGAACTTAGAAGTGTAGAAAATGCAACCTATGAGCAAATGATGAAGGAATTAGGACTTTTTTTTTATAAAAACAAAACAAAACACGAAACCAACTATAATTGCTATCTACATAAGCTTTACAGGTAGCTGGAAAACGGAGAAAATTAACTGCTCTCTATTGCAATTGGGAAAAAAAGAGGCTGGTTTATGTTGTTACAAAGGCTATTTAGGTAAAGGATCACAAAACTTTGCAATAATATAGGTAACAATCCATGAAGGCTGTAATGCCCCCTCCACTAGACTTTTTAGGAAGAGAAGATGATTCTAATAATTTCTTGCAGTCTCTTCCAAGTTTACTCAAACTTGAAGGTCTATGAAAAATCTGAAAACAGAGACCTACTGTATTCTTCAACCTTTAAACTGTCCATACATATCCAGTATTAAATGTGTTGGTTTAACTGATATTTAACATTTTTTCATGACTATTATGATTTGAAAGGCTAGAGCATTCATATGAACATCTGTACTCCTTAACCTGTAGGCCAGTAAATATGGATTTTTTGTCATTGCTAGTAGAAGGCCAGAGACTTAGTGGGTGGGCAGCTGGCAGTATGAGGTCTCAATATGTGTTCGAGCCTGCCTCAGTGAGAGCTATTTTGTCATGGCAGCAATTGTCTAGGGGGCACATGCTTATGGCCTCCCTGCCTTGGCTTCACCCTGGGAGTGCCTGGGGCAGGGGCTGGCACCCCTGTGTAGTCCCTGCTAGAGGAAAAACCCAGTCCCTCTGGGATAACAACAGTGGGGGAGGGCAGTGTCTGGACTGCAAACTTTTCCAGTGAAGCAGGGAGAAGGAGGCAGAATGAGATAGGATAACAGAAAAAGAGCCGCAAGGGCACTCCAGGGAAGGTGTTCACAACCACTCATCATAACCCTGATAAAAAACTGGGATGCTGACAACTGGCTGTGACACCCTTTCTTACCTGAGGAAGCCTGGTGCTATCAAACAGAGGAGCTAGATGGAGGTGAGAAGCTTGATTATGACATCAGAGAAAATGGGTTGATTTTAGGAATCTTTCTTGAATAATAATGCTTTATAGGTATTATTATTGATTTTTTTTTCTATGTATTTTGTGCTATAAATATTTTTATTATAACTAGACTAATAATTACTTTTAGTTGTATTTTTACTATGTAATTAAGATATCTTAAACTGATATCTTAATCACCATACTTATCACCATAAATACATAGCTGCATGTATGTGGTGTGTTTCCTGTAAGCATAATCTTTTCATAGGAGAGTTTGATGCCTTCCTCTTAAACAGAATTGTTTGATTTAGTCAATGCCTTATTGGATTGAAACTGATAGGATATTTGATGAATAGGAAAGTTTTAGTGCCATATCTCAAAGACAGGATATAGAAATTCTTTGAATATTCAAGATCTGTCGCCTGGGTATGATTGGATGCTTTCTGTAGTAGTGACTTTTATGCAGAAAACTTTCTTCAGCCTAAAATAGGGTTGTCAATAGCCTTTCAAATTAAAAGTGATATGTAAATTGGTGGCACTTTTACAGTATGAAGTATACCCTAGGCCAGCCAAAGCTTTTCAACAGAGGCTGCACTGAATTAAACTGATGTAAGGAAATAACTTTTCTTAAAACCCCAGCCCTGTCCTGTGGCTACTTGTTAAACATAGTCCTTGAGTACAGCATTCCCTCTCTTCTTCCTCCCAAGTAATGACCTGCTCAGCTTTTTTCTTAAATCTCAGAATAAAGGTGTCATGATTTAGGGTCAGTGCAGTCCCTTAGACCTATAACAGATGCTCTCTGTTAAAGCCCTACCTCCCCAAAGGGGAAGAGAAAGGTAAAATAATAAGTGAAATAGTTTTGACTTGCTCGGTTGCTTGCCCTCTCTCTGGGAGCTCTTCTCCCCTCTTGGACTGCTTTTCCATCTTTGCTTGGCTTGGCTCAGGTCCTCTTGTGGTTCCTTCCTCAGAGCATCCAAGGACTCTGTCTGTTCTGCCTTTGATCCCAATCAGTGTGTTCCTGAATCTGGTACCAGAATCCAGCTCCTGAACACAGCTCCTGTCTGCTGAGGGGCGCAGTCCGGGACTCCCCCGGTGCCTGCTCCAGAGCATCAGTGGTGACGGTGATGTAATTGCCATCAGGGGGTTGGGTTCAATACTGGTTTTGTATAGATTTGTACATATTCTGTTTTTATTATTATTATTTTCATTATCATTAAAGCTGTTCTAGCTCCAATCACTGAGTCTCTCTCCCTTATTCTCTTGCTCGTCCCCTTTGGGGAGGGAGGGGGGGTAACAGAGAGTGTCTGTTATTGGTCCAAGGGCCACCCTGACCCTAAACCATGACAGCTGTTCATCAAGGAAATAAACTAACCTGCAGAAAATAGTTTGAAAATCAAAACCTCTCTGTGTAAAGGTGGTAATCCTGACAATTTTTGTGGTTTTTATTCAACTCCATCAAAGATCAGAGTGGAACGCTTTCTGTGTTTCTAGGTTGAGCATTTTGTTGCATTTTGCTCAAGTGCTTGTCATACTAATTTTAGAAATTCTGTTTAATACAGTCTGATGAAAATTCATCCATTATTCTTCATGTAATGCAAGGGGCACTTGACCGCATGCTGATGGTACTGGGGTATTTTGGATAGCAAAGATAAGGAACAACTATAAATTCTGCAGAAAGACCTCAGAACATAGCATGAGTGGATGGTAAGAGAGGAGATGACACTCCACATATATAAGTGTAATGGGATGCATGCAGAAGGAAACCACCCTAACTCTGCATGAGCAGTGATGGATTCTGAACTTGCTGTTGTTGTTCAGAAAGAAGATACTGGAGTTGCAATAGCTACTTTTGTGGGAAAAAAAAAAAAAATCAGCTTAGCTCTCAGTGGTATTCAAAAATAGAACAGAGTGTCAGGAATTAGTAGAAAAGCATGGAGAACAACCTGAAAAACTTCCTATTAATTCTGTATGAGGTTTAATGCTATATAAATCCATAGTATGCCTAAACCTAAAATGCTGTTTGCAGTTCTGATTCTTCCTGTCTCAAAAAAAGAATACAGTAGAAATGGTGAGGATACTAAAAAGTGTTGTCAAGGTGACCAGCCCTATGAAATCACTTCACAGAATCACAGAA
>VWZY01000335.1:8514-21087 GCA_013399075.1 Chloroceryle aenea | reverse complement strand
GTTCTTTGGTGTGAGGGGGTGGGAGCCTGTGCCAGGCTGCCCAGAGAGGCTGTGGAGTCTCCTGCTCTGGAGAGATTCCCAACCCCCTGGACCCTGTGCTGCTGGGCCCCCTGCTCTGGGTGACCCTGCTGGGTGGAGCAGGGGGGAGGCACCAGAGCATCTCCAGAGGGCCCTTCCAGCCCCCACCATGCTGGGATGCTGTAATGTGGTATTTTAGCATAAACCAGTGAGGCATCCCAGGTTGCCCAGAGACTGGATAACCTGCTCCCAGGCTTTCTGCCATACAACTGGGTGCTTGGCAGTGCCAACCGCCAGGGTTGCTGAAGCCTCTCGCATCTGCAGCGGGAAGCCTGGAAGCGTTGGGAGCCCTGATGCGATCTGGGTCTCCCAGGGCTGCCAGGCAAGCTGTTGGGGAGGTGGGTGAGCTGGCAGCAGTCCTGCCGGGTTTCTGTCAGAAAATACGAGAAGATCTGCATGTTTCCAAAGAATATTTAAATTTCGTCAAAACAGCATTTCCCAGCACAATAATTTTTCCACCATGAAATTTCTGTCTCTCCATTTGTTAATGTCATTGTGCTTGGTCTTTCAGGATTTTTTTCCTGCTGTTGCTGACCACCCATGTCTTTTATTAGCTCTCTCCAGCCTCTCACTGGTTTGAGACACAGAGGAAAGGAAAGAATCACACACTCCTGTGTTGCCATGCCAAGGAAGGACACTGCCTCCTCCTCCTCACCTTGCAAGTCACCCTTCTCCAGTGACATATTTAAACCTTAAAATATCATTTATGAAATGAATTTTGCTCAAGAGACATTACAGCCTTAGCAATGGTGTTCTCTGCCATAGGGTTGACCATAGCCATGCTAACCAAGCTCGGTTTTAGCAAAGGATGCAAAATAAAAGTAAATAAATAAATAAATCTGTAAAAAATTATTATTATGGGATTTTCTGGGATGAGAGAAAGATATTTGCATGGTAGTTGCAATTGTAGTAGCGTAAAGTAATACAATTCTTGAAAGAAAAAAGAGCATCCATAGAAAGAAGTGATAGCTCCCCATTACTCTCGACTTACATAAGGGCATCATTCTTCTGTAGCATTCCCTGCTGCAGGATATTATTGTGGAAAATACTGATTCCCACAGGATTATTTCTCTGAAGAGCATCAGTAGAACAAAATGACAAGGGATGACTATACTCATGTTTATGACAAGATGACTACCTGCTGAAGAATTCAGAATACCAGCAGGGTGGGGGTTGGAAGGGACCTCTGGATATCATCTGGTGCCACCGCCCTGCTCCAGCAGGATCACGCAGAGCCCATCATTGCAGTGTCCAGGCAAGTTTGGAATATGAAGATATGTCTCAGATTTTAATGGAAAAACAAAAGAATACGGCTTGTGAAAAAGGAAATGATGATTTTTTCTAACTCTGCTAACTGACTCCTCATACAGCCTTCAACAAAACACTTGAATTCTCTCTGTCACAGAAACAATGACTGTGTACCCCTTTTTGGGTCTTTGAATGATTAAATTTCTTAATGTTTTTAAAATGTTTTGATAATGAAATTCAAACCCATAAAAATCCACTGCCTCTATAGCAATTTAGAGGTTTTATTTCCTTCCAGAGTATCAGATGCTGACCATCACCATGACACAGAAATTGCATATTTTTACAAAAGTCACAGAATGCTAAACTCTAAGTCAGTTTTCATGTTTCTTGTTTCCCCATCATCTGCAAACCGATAATTGCCACTGTAGGGACACCTTTGCTGTAAGAAATACAATAGATAATTGGCTCTCAAAGTTACTGCTGTGGCAGAATCCTCTGGATGTAGTCATACCACAAAGACGTTGCTCGAGCAGACACAAATTTTATTGTTTGGAATTACATACAGACTTTAAAACAAAGGCACATTTTTGCCAAACAAAGCTTTTTAGTATCATCTTCAAACATTATCACCTCACAAATCTAATTTTATATCTCGATTTTCAATTTAACAATAGAATCCCCTCCAAAACTACCACCTTTTCAAGGTGTCTGAGCAATAAGCACAAGGAGAAACCAAAAGCACAGGTACCGAGGTTCAGAGTGGGCCAGAATCTGCTCTTATTCAGCACTCCCACACTGATATGTTCACAGTTTTTCCACGGTATTTTATTACTTTTCTACACTGTTTCATCATGGCACAAATGTTGAGTTTATCTCCCACGTAAGATTATCTTGTTATAGATGATCTGGTTATTGAATGTCCTCGACGAAGAACAATCTTGTTAATAGCTTGCCTGCTCAAAGACGTGTCACTTCAAATCCATCTTGTATCTAGATCTCAGCTACATATAAATGCCCTCATCTGCAGCTCCCCTTCCTTAGACTGATGACGGTTGTTCTGCTTTGGAGTCAAATGTCTCACAAAAGACTTACTCAGCTGGTGGAATTTATTTCACATAAAAACAGTTATATAGAAGTTTTATCTAAATGACCATCATCTTTCTTTCTATAAACCTTATAGTTGCCATTTTTGCAGTTTTCCTTGAACACTGTAATCTATTAAATTTTGACTGAAGTGAAAACATAGGTCAAAAACATTTCCTACAGATTCACATATGCAGGGAAAATGATGTGAATACATCTGCTCCGAGGCATCGTCTGACTTGGGGAGGATTGTGTACATAGTTTAAGGTCTGTGAAAGCTCTGGGTGAACACTAATCTCTCTGTATTCCCAGACATAAAGGGGAAAAAGAAGACACTCTTCACCCTTACAGCTGGCCCAAGGAGTCCGCCAAAATCTCTTTCATTACTTCTTTTTGTAGGTTATCTCTTAGGAATATACAATGGGTAACCATGATATTTATCAGAAGTTAGATAAGATGCAAGTTGCATTTTGAGCTAATAACAAAAGATATGCATCTTATTTCCATGTTATGGGTCAGGAGGTAATTTCAACAAAAACCTTACATTATATTATTTGTAAGTGATCTGGTTACGAATCCTACATTTCAAGTCAAGGATTTACCAAGTTTAGGGAAACTCTTCTGTTTAACTTCAGTGATTCTTGTGAACAGTTCACCTCCTGTCTTACATGGTGCATCATGAGCGGTGAGAAGAGGCAGGAGATGTGATCTGAAGACAAGACATTTTTGCATTTGAGAATGTGACTTACAGTCATTGGCACAACATCAAGAGGAGGTCCTGGCACACAGCAGAGGTAACAAATACATCCTCTGAAGAAAAAGAGTATCAGATGCTGCACAATGCACGAACCTCTGCAGAGAGACAGATGGAGGGTAAATGCAATAGCCAAGTACAGGAAATAACAAGAAAAAGTTATAATAAAGAGTTACAAGCAACTAAGACTGCTGAGTGGTTTGCTGAGACCAGGCTCAGCTCAATAGACACATTGCTCCAGGAAAACCCATTCAAGAAGTATAAATGCTGGTTACAAAGAAAAAAAATGGAAATTACTCTCTATAAATAGAAAGGGTGTCAACAAATGAGCTGTTGGCTTTTCAATGGTCAATTAATGGTCCTAGATCCCTCGGAAAAAGACAGTTTTTTTCCTTGATAACTGTGCCTATGACCTTGAATGCAGTGATGCTAAATCCTTGGGGCGTTAGGTTAATTTTATATGTGACTCTAACTTCTTGTAAACATACAACTTTAAGACAATAGGCACAAATATGTTTTGGATATAAATACTTATCCTTCTAATGAGCTGACTATTATATTTTATTCCACCCTGACTTCTGAAAGAGATCTATTCCTATAAAGCAACAGGTAGGATAATATTATACACAAATAGCCGGAATGAGGTAAATACACCTTTTTGTGAGTCAGTATGTGTTGTGCTTTGGGTACAACTCACAAATTTGGCACCTTGCAGCTTTCCATTTGACCTTGTTTCTGGCTGATCTGTCACACTTTCATAACCCATTCCCTTTGGCTGGTACATGGGCTTTTGTGACCACTTGCTGAAGTGGTCACAAGGTCAGCAGTCACTAGGTCAGTGAATTATTTTATGTGAAAACAAAACAGAAAATGAGTAACACCTCTGACAGCTATATTATTATTATTATTATTGCTATTATTATATAGTAATAATAAAAATTAACAATAACAACAACCACTACCAGGTTAATTCATAGAATTCCTTAATGCAGTTCACTATCGGACCACAAATTACCCATGAAAGCACTCACACGGCATGGAGGTGGAAATGAGGGGAGAAGGATTGGTTTTTTTTGGCTGCTGTGACAACTTATACTGGCTCAAAAGGCTCATCTAACTGCTGCCTTACCCTGCATCCCATAAATGCAGGGCAGTTTTCTTGGAAATAAATTCTGACCGCAGAATTAAGTAATGAATTTCAGAAGAAATAAAAGACGCACCTCTATGTCTACATCTGGCTAACAGGATTTTGATCTCAACATTCAGTAATTATCCAGTAACTATTTTGTTCTCATTCTGGGAACTGTAAATAAGGGATTTATTGACAGATCCCATTTTTCACTTGATGAGAAAACACAGCAGAAGAATATATGCAGGTGTTCATGCAAGCATGAGTCCTAAGATGAAACAGAGATATCATTCATGATTGCTTACCATAGCTTAGCCAAATAGATTTAGCAAACAAATATAATTTAATATTGCAATTACAATGCTCTGGAATTCTAAGTTCTACTTTTTTTCTGAGAGTCTATTATTTACTATTTTAAAGGTTTTAAGTGAGTAAACAAACCATTGTAATTTACTGAATAGCAATGATATCTGCTAATAAAAATCATGACACAATCTTTGCTTCTGATCAGACCAATTTTTTTGACAATATCCTCCTTTTCATGTTCTGCTGTTTTGATTTCTAATTTTTATCGGGACTAGGAGCATAAACAGAAGAACTTGGATGTCTGGAAATATATAAAAGGTAGACAAGATAATGTAACCAAGGATTTCCAATGAGTTGCCTTTGAAAAAAAAAAAAAATTAAACAATTTTTAATTCTTTGAGGCAGATGTTAAGCCAGTCTGATCTCTCTTCAGGTCAGTGTGCACACTAGCTGCTGTTATAAAAATTGATTTTGCAAATGATGTTAAAAAGCCTCAGTAGCCTTATGATTATAAAATACTTTTCAGCACTTTTTACTGCAGAAAGAAGAGAGACCATGTTAACAGTGTCTGGTGTCATAATCAATGGACTAATTGACCAAATCTGGAGCCTTTAATATGACTACATGGCCACCAGCTATGTAACTTGACTTTCAGATTCTATTCACAAGGCTGACAGCTAGAAAAACATTTGTTTTATTTACAAAGCACCTAGTTGAGAAAGAAGTCACTGAGACACAACAAACATGAGATGTCAGGATATCTTTACAGTCACTTTTCTGAATATATTTTGTGTCGTATAAAAGAATTGTTTTTGCCATATTACATCCACATCATATTAATCAGCTGAACCAGTTCTATTGTGTCTTCCCTTCTGTATTTCAAACACCTTAGCAATACAGAACAGATTTATGAACCTGGAAAGTAGTGAAGTGAAAAAGGGGGTTAAAAAACCAAACAACCTGTGTTTACAGTGCCTAAAATGGAAAGTCCTGAGTGTACTCATATACAAACAAAATTAGAAGTTGCTGTTCTGAGAAAGAAATGCTTGAAAAACACCATGGTTTAAGGCTTTACAGAACATATCAGTGTAGGAGGTGAAGACAAGAGGCAATTTATTCTGCAGCTGGTTTAGAAATAAACACAGCAACGGAAGATAAGGAGTAAAAGAGGGATAAATCCTCCTGTAGCAAACTTGATGGACAGACAGGCTGCCATTAACAATGCTGTTGCCTTTGTAAGTACAGAGTGATGTGGAGATACCCTGGCATTTATACTGTAGACATGGTCCTTAAAGATTTTACACCTCCAATTCCTTAGAATTATCAGCTATCTCCAGCCTGTCACTCATCCTGGCAATCTTAGATTTCTGGCTTGCAGGCCGGGCAGATTATTGACAAAGCAATCCAGGGTGATATAATACACCCTGACAAACAACAGTGAGGGGGATTGTGTTTACCACTTTCACTGCACCAATTCTGCTAAATTAATTCTTAACACTGAAAGTAAACTTTCTCTTGATAAGCATTCACTCCCCTCGCCTGATTGTTTTGCGGTGCTACCCCAGCTCTGAGTAAACCAGCAATGCATTTTGATGCATCTAATTTAACCTGCTTGCCCCTAATAGAAGTGAGAAGAAGGGTTCTTGTATGACACCAATAGCTAGCCAACAGCTATAAATACAAAAGGATCTGGCATACGATGAAGTTAAACCTCTACCTTAAATAGAAAATAAAGAAAAAGTAAAAAAAAGCAGGAACATTTCAAATTTAGGTTCACTTCTCTGTCCTCACCTTACCTACGTTTACCAGGACCAGGGCACAACATGGTATGAACTTTAAGATCTCATACTGTTGAGACATAAGCACTGGTAAAAACATACCCAAAGTTGGCTCTGAGATGACTTTTTTTTTTTCCCCACCATGCTTTTGCCCATAAGGCATTTTGGAGCTTTCAGGTTATACAGTCTGTGGATAGAAGGAAAAAAAAAAAAGCAAAAAAAAATGTTTTCAAGAGCTGGCAGACCCTTAGTAATAGAGATGACTCCACAGGCTGCTAAACTTCTGAACTGATTACTTAGTCTATTTTCATAAAAAGAATTATTTTATGCATTCAGGATGAAAAATTCACTGATTTAGCACCCAGTGCCTCAGCTGCGACTCGTGCAAAGGGTGATGTCATAAATGTGGGAGTAAACATCACATTTGCTTACTTACAATTATTGATGAGTCTCTTCTGTGTCAATTTTATCAGACACAGCAATGCTTATCCAGAAATAACTCATGTGCCAGGAGTTCAGTCATTTGCATGAGATGAAGTTAATTGTAAAACAGAAGTAAAAATCCAACTCCCAACAGTCTTCAAAGGAGGAAAGTGTTAGACAGTGGATTGCTACTCTGAAAACTGAAAAAAACCCCCGCCTTATCCTATCTTATCTGGAGGAAAAAGTCCCTTCACCTTAGAAGTGTTCTGACCAAACTTTGATTCAGATCGAAGGAAGAAATTTTCGATGCTGAGGGTGGTGTAACACTGTTCCAAGCTGCCCAGAGAGGTCGTGGCTGACCTGGAACCTTTCCAGGTAAGGTTGGCCAAGGCTCTGAGCAACCTGCTCTAGTTGCAAATGTCCCTGCTCCCTGCAGGGGGGTTGGACGTGATGAGCTTTAAAGGTCCCTTCCAACCTAAATCAATCTATGATACTCTGATTCGTCTTTACCTCCGAATTTGGAAATTCAGGACAAACAGCCTAATCATACACCTTCTCAGATGTTTTAACCCCATTCAATGGGAACTGTGCCCCAAAAAGGAAATTTCTGCCAAAAAAAAAACCCAAAAAAAACCCCACTTGTTCTGCCTCCTATGGAAAATGCTTTAATACACCCCCAGCAACTAACACTGAGTTAAGAAGATGTGTGTGTTATATTCTATATCAGCTGTTCACATGAGACTTAAGCTATTTCTGCTTTAGTCTCTTCAGCTGGTCACTTGCTGGACCCTGATGACATAGAATGAGATTTCTGGCCCTTTTCTTAACACAGCTCCATTGAGTAACTTAGATCCTTCAATACTCAGAAATTCAGCATGAAGTTCATCTTCTGAAGAAATAACCAGTCTTTCTTAAAAAACAGCATTGACATTCCTGTAATTGTCAATATTTTTTTTAAAGAGGAGCATAAAGGCAAAGGAGGAAAATTGTTTTTCTTCACTTTTCTGATAATTAATACTTTCGTGCCTAGGGTGTAGGAAGGAAATGAAATGTCATGTCATCTGAAGAACAACTACCCAGTTATGGCTTCCTTCAAAAATTATGATCCTACATCATAATCAAAGATCAAGATGCAGACTTTTCCCACACATAGTATGGTTATGATTAGGTTTATGACTTTTCCCCCCCTCTCAAGTTCAGGGAACAATTGGTTATTTAATTAATTCAGGAAACTTATTTTCAAATACCTGGATCATTTTCAGCCCAAAGTGGCCACATTTCCTATATGTGAAGTCTAACAATCATGGTTCCTGTTGATACCCTGTTGAGTCCCATCCAGTGAGAGCACCTCTGGGTCTTCTCTGACAGTCTAATTCACTGGGGTGAAACTTTTCCTCTCCACCTCCCTCTGAAATGTCGTTCCACATTTTCAATATTAATTTGGTGGCTTGCTTGGATGTTATTATCACTAATAATCTTTGTTAATAACCTTTTAATATGACTACAATTTGGAAATTTCAGAAATATGCTGGGAAGACAAAGCCACTGTAAAGGTATTGAGACTCAGCCTCCTAAGACAATTGGAGGTGGCATTCAAGTATAACTATCTTATTAGGGATAATGATGTTTTTAACTGAGCTAGTTAACCATAGCCAGGTGCAGGATAAGAGACTGAAAGCTATCACATTACTTACGTCTTCTGACATGCAAGAACAAGTTATTCCACTCTTGGCCTATATATTTTGGGGAAAGTGGGGTGATGTTACATGCAGACACTACCTGTGGAGTCTCATAAATTAGCCAGGTGGTTTTGAAAACTCTCTCCAGTCTTATTAGTCACACTTGGTAATATCAATTAAATAGTCAGAAAAAATAAAATTCATGAACAAGTTTCAGTGTGCCATGATTGCTGGAGAATTACCGTTTGATGATTCCTTCCTAATCTGACTTCAGCGTTAATCGTAGCAGCACATTTGAGGCAAGCAAAATTACACAGCTTTAAAATGTAATTTTAATTTAGAGGGATAGGCGAGGACAGTTTGGAAATGGATCATTTTAACATTTTGTTTATGTTCTGTGAAGCGAAGGTAAGGGAGCATTAATGCGCTATCGCAGCAGTGGGAGCAGAAAGTATTATCCTGTGCTAACACTAAACCATGAATTTTTAAAAAATACTTAACTCAGTGACATCACCATTATGTAAAGCTGGAACAGGTTTAAGTCTTTAAAAATTCTGCCACCTCAAAAGCAGCATCTATGATGGGCTTTGACCTCTGAAGAGGCTGCAGCTACAAAGGGCAAATATTCCGTGACGACAAAACATCCTGCAAATTGCAACAAAGGAAATATAACCTTGACTCTACTGTGGATGCTGACAGAAAGCAAAACTGCCTGAATTATAACAATGATAATTTGTTAATTTTAATTATTTATAAGGAGATGACGGCCGAGTTCCCAAAAATCTTTCTATTAAGAATTCTCAGTATAAATCTCTCTGATATACTGTAATGCTACTTCATCTCTGCTGCCAACCGCGCTGGAACGCATAAAGCCCCTCATTAGTTCACGCCTCCGCTTACAAGGATTGCTTTAACAAAGGGATCTAGTGTGTGCTAATGACTCTTAGAATTAAGATATGACTGTGGCAAAACAATAAATACCTCCGTCTTATTAAAATGATTTGGTAACAGCAGTGCAGAGCTGCTTTGTATTCGCTTTTCTCCGCACGCATTTTAGTTCAGGCAGAAAACCGGGGATGCACTCCAGAGAAACACATAATGAGGTCAGATGGAAAATCTTGTCTTGTTTCAGATATGAATTCAATCCATCCTTTCTTGCATGTGAGACAATATACACAGAAGAAAACGCTGCTGACATGTTTTAGCTTCCCTGACACTGAAAATGTTTTCTCTTCAGTTGGTGCTTTTAATCTTCATCTAAAATATTATATATAGGATTACTGGAGATGGCCATAAAATCAGCTTTTATTTACCCGTTTAACCTCTGCTTTTCATCTGACGCTCACTTAGCACCACTGCTGAAAATTCTTTTGATAATTTTGTCAGTTAATTCACATCTAAGAAAGTGCAGGAAAAAAAAATGTGCTAGATGTAAGGTTGTCACCTTTTCTATTACTGCGTTAAACTCCTGGGGGGTCTGCAGATTTTACAGGGAAAAGGGCGGGGGAAGGGTTCAAAAACTCTGGGAAAGAATACTGGTCTTGTAGTTAAAAACCAGGAGAACTGGAGTTCACCTGTCACAAGCAGGTACTTTGGTTCAAAACTATTCCCTAGAGCCATGCTTTGCTATTGAGCATAAGTCAGAACAATGTGTCAAGACTTGGAGCACAGCTCTTCAATGTCTAACACAACTATTAGAGAAAGAGCTAAAAAAAAATTCGGTTGTCAGCATAATTTGAGTTTAAAATGATTTTAAAGGAATGTTTAATTCCTAATTAGCCTATTCGGTGCATTATAATGTACATTTATATCCAGCAGTGAAGGAACCCAGGGTAACCTTTTTATGTAGCATACCTTGTATGCTATGTAACTGCCCATGGAAAACAACAAGGACAGCTAAATGAGCTATGGCCTTTAACACGCACAGGTCACATTACAACAAGTGCTATATATATAAAAAATATATATAAAAAAAAATTCAGCTGCACTTCTTCAAGAGCTACCATTCTTCTCTACTCTAGCCCTGATAAAATGTATTTTATCTCTGCCTGTAAGGAGGGAGATCAAGTCTTACTGTTTAGTTCACAGACTTAATTTTTGTCTTTTTTACAGCCTCTGTTTTAGTAATGTCTGAGTTGACTCCTTGTCTTGAGTATATACCCTTTGTTTTGCCTATGGCTGGTACAGGGAATTATGCTCCGTGCCAATGTCATGCAGAGCATTTTGCAGAAAGGGTGAAATTCTGGTCTATGGTCCACCCCGACACCCAAACCACAGTGCCTTTTTTCTCTCTCCATGGGGACAACACTGTCCACATTTCTTAAGGAAAAATACTATGGTGTTAAATAGTAAAAAAAAAAAAGATGAGCACTATAAGGTACAGCATGAATGTCAATTACCACATCATCCTGAATATTTGTGAATGGTTTATACATCTCGGCTACAGGAAGATGTAACAGTAAAGGGAAATATACCTTGAGTCCTATCATCTCAGAACTGGGAAACACTATTCAGGTCAAGGGCTGAATGTCACTGCCCATGATTTTCACAGCAGTGTTACCCTGACTCTGCGGATCTACCAATTATAGGTATTTTCAGGACCTCTCTGAACTTTTCCTACTAGACTCTTTGCAAGGAGACTTAACTGTGAGCCAGAGCCTGAACCGGTCTAAATTGAGACAGTGGCACTGAACTTAAGTAAAGGTGAGTAAAAATGAAATGCTTTAGAAGTGCTGGTTCTGACGATTCCAGACACTGTCAAGTTTTACAGGGCATTAACATTCACACCCTGGTTTTCACCTTTATTTCTATCTGGGTATGAAAAAAAAAAAAAAGATATAAGCAAGAATTAGCTCTGCTCTAGGACTTTTCTTAGCACAATTAATTTTATAATTAAATTACAGATTAAAAAAAAATATATCTCAGATATCGTATAAAATGTACTAATATCATAGAGAATGCCACACTGGCGATATTTGTACAGACCAGAAAATTNCACAAGTGTTTGTGGTTGTCAACTAGATGTTCAGTTACTGCAGGGAAAAAAAATCAGATTCGCAAAGCCCACATCAAGAGAGTCTCATCTGGTTGTTGAGCTGAAGATCACAGCCCAGCTGATTAAGTTGTCTGTTAAATGATGGAGCAAAAGTGTTTTGATTATTAAATGGTGTAAACTGATCAAAGCAGTGCAAGACAAACCTTTTTGGCACAAGCTAACATGCCTTTCTCAATGAGCATAGAAGTTCTTCAGTCACAAAATGTGAGCTCCTCTGCATGATAACAGAATTAACTCTTTGCTTACTGAAAAATGAAAATTAAGGTTTTATTCTGAAACACCACTATCTATTCTCTACAAGAAAAGCAAACAAACAAAACAAGGCAGAAATACAGGACTCACCAATTCANACAGGGCATTAACATTCACACCCTGGTTTTCACCTTTATTTCTATCTGGGTATGAAAAAAAAAAAAAAGATATAAGCAAGAATTAGCTCTGCTCTAGGACTTTTCTTAGCACAATTAATTTTATAATTAAATTACAGATTAAAAAAAAATATATCTCAGATATCGTATAAAATGTACTAATATCATAGAGAATGCCACACTGGCGATATTTGTACAGACCAGAAAATTAAATCACACTTAATTTTCAGACCCTACATCATTTATCTTGAAAGAGAGAATAATTCTTGAAAGAAAAAAGGTTTGCCTGTCACCCCATCAAAAGCAAAATGTGAATTAGTATATTTAAAAACAAGTTGCAAATGTATGGCTAGATTGGATAAAGTATGTGATTGAAATAATTTATCATAAAAATGATATCCTCCACATTGTAATTTTTATATGAGAATTAAAAATTCACTACTGGTAAATAAACCAAGGATAAAAATGTGTTTTAGATCCCAAGAATAGTGGAAAGGTATGAAAAGACAGGGTGAATAGGAAAAGAGCCAGCAATCATATCATCCGCCAACCACAATGATGTTACTTCATGAATCCATAAATTTGCAAGTGAAAATTGTACAGCTTTTTCTTGAATTTCACAGCTGTGCATTTGCAGCTTAAAAATATGTAACTTTTTTTTTCTTTTTTTTT
>VWZY01000334.1:39757-62830 GCA_013399075.1 Chloroceryle aenea | reverse complement strand
TCCTTGGAGATTTTTAAGACTAGACAGGATGAGCTCTGAGCAACCTGATCTAGTGGGAGGTGTCCCTGTCACTGGCAGGTGGGTTGGAACTGGATGATCTTGAAGGTCCCTTCCAACCCTAACAGTTCTATGATTCTGTGATACTATGTAGATGCATTTTCCTTTGTACTCAGTTCAGGTGGTGTGTTCAAAAGTTTGTGTTTATACTGATATGCAGCAGAATTCATGGTTGCTGTCAATAAATCAAATGATTACTAGAGAAAGTAGGTGTTTACTCTTAAGTTATGAAAGGTGAATTCTGAAATCTGCTCCTTTAAAAACCTTGTTATAACCACATATAGTGAAACAGTTTCTTAGACAAAATGTTATTTAACAGGCAATCATGAAAAATATATCATAACCTCCTTAATATCTTTGTGTGTCAGTACCAAAGGTTTAGAGACAACCCAATTAGATAAAGTATTTTTTTTGCCAGTGACTGTTTGTTTACAGATCTTTGGGGCATCAGAGACAGCTTTTAAATATATTAATTAATTCTTAAGTCTAGGCTCCATGGCAATGTACTGGCTTTACTTCTTTGGTTCCTTACGTATTAAAATTTATTCCTAATGATCATGAGCATATGTATTCTTAGTTATGCTGATTTTAAATAATTCTGAATTTTTAAAGTATACTTTTCTTAAAAAGAATTTTGAGTGTCTGAAAAACTTAGTTCTGAATACTTACGTATAACTTTCGGAATTCTCCATTTCCTTTTATATGAGACTTTTGGCACTTGATTAATATTTTGTGATATGTTATTGACTTCTCTGTTGTTGTTTCTCTTTCCTACCTAATTTGTTTAATGAGCTAAAGTGTGATTTTTTTTTTCTAAATCCTAGTATGAAATGGACTAAAATATAGCAATCCAAGTCATACTTACTGTATAGAAGTGGTGATCATGTGTGTTTAGTTTCAAACTTAAGAATAAATATGAAGGAAAAAACGTAAATGTGAGAATATAGGAGTGTTTGAATAAAGCTGTGTGGAGACTCGGACTAAATGTCATGGGATTCCTTCCACTGAAAGTTTTGAAGTACTCTACAGCATAGGCAAAGTTCATGTGAATCTTAGATTTTTGTCTGTCTTTAAGGAATAAGTAAACAAAAAAGGGTTATGCAAAACCGTGCTTCGCTGACAATACCTTTGCCAATTGTTCTTTGAGTTTGAGATTAAACTTCTTACATGCACGTGTTTGATTTCTGCATCTTTACTACATATGTAGTAAAATGTAAGTGTAGGTATAGATTAGAGGCTGACCTTCTGGAATGAATCTTTATGCAGAAGGACCTTGGAGTCCTGAAATGAATCGTTATGCAGAAGGACCTTGGAGTCCTGTTAGAAGTTAACCATGGGACAGTAATGTGCTTTGTGGCCCAGAAGGCCAAGGGTATCCTGGGCTGTATTGTTACCAGCTTTTTTTTATTTTTTTCCTTTTTCCCTCAAAACCCCCCACCTTCCTATCTTTTAATCTCCCAAATATCTGTGAAATATTTTTTGGAGGAGTTGTTTATTCATCTTACCATTGGAAAATGGGACAGACTCCCAAAGAGATATACAGAAATATTGCTCAGATATGCAGAGATATGTTTAGAATAGAAGAGGCTCAGATGGAGCTTGAAGTAGCGGGGTGTCAAGACTAGCAAGAAAAACTTCTGTATTTATGTTAGCACCAGGTAGAAATGGAAAATGTTAGGTCCACTGCTGCATGGAACTGGTTGTTTCATTACAGATGCCCCAGAAGGTGCAGAAATACTCCATTTTCTCTTTGCCTTGAACAGCAAATGACTGACAGTAGAGGAGAACAGAGTTAAGGTCCATCTGTATCAGCTGGACACATACACATGAACAGATTAGGATGGGATGCATCTGAGTTGGTGCACTTGAGAGCCACCATCTATCATCTCTGAAAGGATGCTGAAGACCAAAATAACTGAAATAGGGCAAATATTACACCTATCTGCATAAAGGAAAATTTGGGAAAGTACAGACTAGCCAGTCTCACTTCAGTCTGTGGGGAAACTACAGAAAAAAAAGTGTGGAAGTGATTTTCAGGCACATGAAATACAAGAAAGTGGTTGGGAAAACCCAGCTCAGATTTACCAATGGTAAACAGGCTTGACCAGCCTGGGTGCCTTCTGTGATAAAGCCACTTGGTCAGTGGATGAGAGAAGAGTTATGGAACCTTCACTTTAACAGGGCATTTCACATGTTCTCCCCTAGCACCCCTATAAACAAGTTGGTACGGTGCAGTCTGGGTACAGACCGTGAAAAGTGACTTACCTGCTAAGGTCAAAGGATAGTGTAAAGTTAATAGCTTAAAGTGAAACTGGGAACAGGTAACAAGTGAAGTTCCTTGCAGGTTGATGCTTGGGTCTGCTAGTACTGTTCAATATCTGTAAATATTGTAATGATAGGTTTGAACCCACACTGAGTTTGCAGATGACTTCAAAGCAGAAGGAGAGGCAGCCACTATTCAGAAAGACCTTGACAAGACAGAAAATTTGGCCAACAGGAATTGCATGAGGTTTAACAAAGTTAAATATGAAGTCCTGCACCTGGAATGGGATAGATAAGAGGCTGGGGACTGACTGTCTGGGAATGTCAGTTCAGCTGCAGATGTCCTGGGCCTTCTGGGAGACAGCAGACTTCAAATGAGCTAATAGTGTACTGTGGCAGTAAAGAATGCAAACTGTGTCCTGAACTGCATCAGGAAGAGAACCATCATCAGATCAAGGCATGTGGTTATTCTACGCAGAACTTAGGCCAGCAAAAGTTGATTAGAGGGTTAGAGACTGCTAAGTGGGAAGAGATAACTGGTCTTCCTGTGCCCGGTAGTGACATGGGGAAGTCTCTTTAGGAGAACTGCATCCAGATAAAATAAGTAAATTCTTCATTATGAGAGTATTTATTAAGAATTAAGTATAGGAATGGTTTTCACAGAAAAGTGGTGGAATCTCACTTGCCAGCAGTATTTGAAGACTTGAAAGGACCCTGGTCTAGGGCTGTGTACTTATTTGATAGAAGGTGAGACCAGGTGATGTCCAGAGGTTTCTTCCAGTCTGTATTTTCTATTTTTCTGTCAAATAGGTGATAGTATTTTTTGTTACTTTGTGAAGGATGGTCCAGAATTATGAACAATTATAAACAATTATGAAGCCTTCTGTCTATTCTTAATTGATCAAACTGGCCTCATTTTTATTCAAGAAAAAAAATCAGTAGTAGCTCTAATGTGTAGAGACTGATGATATGAGTATCCAGGGTCTGTCTGTGATAGGAGGTGCAGTGGAATTCTTACTGGAAAGCATGCATTTTTTTTTCTGCAAAGCATAAAACATTATTCTTTCTCACAGATGAAGTTTCAGTAGTGGTTGACTTTGTTTTGTACTGTGATTTGTCAAGCATGTAGCTTTACAAACAGAAAAATGGTACTTGAAAGCAAAATAAAAGGTCACTAATCTATACAGTGACATTATTATAATCAAATTTAAATTATTATTTTGTGGGGCGGGGTTTAAGTGTTTTAAAGGATATTAACTTGAAGTATATAATCTGTCTCCAGAATATTATTAGTAATATTTATTACTGTGTTGTATATATTTAATAAACATTAATAGTATTTAAACAAATTTTGCTTGAGTTAGACTTGACATTATCTCCAAACATATATAATTGATTCATGATGTATTCCAGTTTCTGTTCAAAATGGGGAATTAAGTTGTCCTGTGTAGTTTTCAGAATACAAAAGCTTTATTTCCTAAATTTCTTAAGATTTGGCGAAGAAATTATTGGTAAATCTTTCTGAGTTTGAACATAAGTTTGCTATATTGCTATCATCAAATGCATATTCACAGCTCCCTTTTTTAGGTGTTTCTAACATCATAAAAGTTGATTTAGGTTCTGCTAATGATTTCAGCCAAACTGGAGAAGCCTTTGCAAGAAATCTGAGGAGAAGCACACATCTGACTTTAAAGAAAGATATTACATGTATGTTTTTTTTGTACTAGTTATAAATTAATCTGTATGTCAAAGTTAGCAATTTGCCTCAGTATTTTAGTTCAGTATCTTAAGTATTTATTTCTTCTGCGTGGAGAACAGGCAATATTAATTCACAGTCTACATCATTATTTTGTGTGGGAATCTGCCGTGGGTACATGCCAGTTCTTAACCTTATAATTGGTGAGGTAGTGCATGTTTTATACTCCTACTTGGAAGTATTTAAAGTTTCATTCACAAAATCTGTCACCTGTTTTGCTGAGTTATTAAACATATTATATAGGTGATGTTTTGTAGTTTTCAGTGTTCCAATAAGATACCAAAGTACTGAACAGAGTATGCAAAGAAGTATTTTCTGATACTCTCAGATGTTGATTTCTCACTGGAATTTTGGTGTGCTAACAAAATTGGTCAATCTTTGTTTGGCAGTACCAAAGGGCAAGCTCAAAATAACATTGATAACAGTAAGAATTTAATATTTTATTTTATCTCAAATGCCTGTGGATGTGTCACTTCCTTTACTCTTTGCAGAGAGAAAGCACTTTAGGCATCTTTTGACACTTGGTAGAGTAACTTCATTGTTTAATTTTGGTGTGCTAAGTTTCTAAAATACCTTTTCAATAAAAGTATTTATTGTGTGAAGTTAAAATTTTGAGTGATGTATAAACCATTATATGTCTTACTATATGTCTTATGGCTTTTGCAGTATATTTGGAAGTATATGCTAAAGCATAGTATAAAACAGTACTGTACAAGAAAATTTCTAGGCATTTATGGTATTTGGAAAGTGAGACAAATATTTTAAAACATGCAAAGATAGTTAATTTGTTACATCAGGGTTTTTATTCTTAATGACAAGTAAGGTGAAAAATAGCTAACCTTTCTATGTTCTTCCAATATTGGTGGGGGGAAATAAGAAAGTAATGGATCAAAATCAGAGATTTTCCTTAGATTTGACAAGTCTTATTAGAACTGTAGACAGTATTTAAAACAGTGTGCATCTTCCTTGTAGCAGTTTCCAGGGTTGATCTGTGAATACTAGTTTATGTCCTTGCTGCTCAGCAGACCTACAGAAGACTGCTGTTTGTCCTGGGATTTTGCAAACAGAATGTTCACTGGAACTCCACAGGGATGTACTCTCTTACCAGTTTGCTTCATAAATTAAGGTGATTCAAAAAAAATTTGTTCACAAGCAGAGAATACTTGTTTTAACTCTAATGTAGCTGTAGGAGGAAGTAGCTGATTGCACTACCCGTGTAGTCTTTAACTGTTGCACTTCTCTTTTGTCCTGTACTAACAGCTAGTAACCTGAAAATGGCAATCCATAGTCTTTAAAAGGCAGATTGTAAAGTTCTGGGAGCAGAGAGGTGAGAACTGGGGAGCATGGCCTCTAGAATCACAGTTAGTTTGGACTAGCTTTTGCTGTGTTTCTGAGTGGATGAGAAAAAATTAGTGGGACAACGCATCAAGATGCCAGAAAGAGTAATGCGGAGAAAACAATGATTCATGTTTCAGTACAAACCAGATGAATGTGAGGACATAATAACAGTGTACAATCAAATTGCAACAGCTGTTTTGCCTCATCTCACTGGTAGCTCAGGTTTCCCCTTTTTTACATATTTGAGTAGAAATAAGCTCTGTGTTCAATGTGATGAGGAGTCATGGACCCCTAGTACAACCTCCAGGGTCTCTTGGGAGTGGATCTGGGGAAGCAGATAGGCCAAACGTGTCTGTAGATTTAATCTGTGGCCCATGAGAAAGTTTCAGAGGTTCCTTTTCTGAGTTTGTGGTTTGAAAAGCTTAGCTACTTTGTTGCTCTCAGCAGTTGAGCAAATACTATTTTCAGATACTTTAGAGGGATCTTTAATTTCAAAGCTGAGACAGCAGAAGCATCTGCTTTGAACCTGCACTCTCCTTCACAGCTCTCTTTAGAAACTTAACCTTTCCTACTTCTCACTTGAGAACAGATTTTGAAGAAACATCTGAATAGTTCTCTGCTATATGGGTCAAGGAATTCTTCAAGAGTTCTTTGATCAGTGGTTGAATCTTATAACAGGAACAAAAGTATTAAGTCAGTGGCAGTTCCAACTCCTGTGAGCCAGAGGATGCCAAGGCACGTGTTTCACTGAAGTGCGGAAAGTGGTTTCTGCCTTAAAGTCTTCTCTCTGAAAAGGCTTTAGTGACTATTATGCTTTGGAAGGCCAGAATAGGAAAGAGTTAGGAAAAGAATTTTTTCCATTTCCTTGACAGTTAAGATGGCAAAATATTTAAAAAGGGAAGTGTGAGATTACAGAAGTTGGTTAAGGTATTAAGAGCAGCTATTGTATTCGAATTTTTTTTTACAGTATTCAAAATCATTAACTGGAAATTGATAGCTACCTTTTAATCCATTCCTACAGAAGTTTTTGTTGAAAATTAAAAAAAAAAATCTGTAAATATTTTCAAGGAAATGTAAATGTGAAAGGAAGGAAGAAATCTACAGTTTGTGTATTTCCTGTTTTAAAGAAGTCTTGATGTTTTTCCATTGAGTCCATTTTTTAAAATGAGTCTGAATAAATCAAAACCTGAAGATTGCCTTAGTCTTATCTTGACAGTAGATTTTGTTAATGGTAATATTGGAGGTGTTTTTTTAGGATTAGTTCTTTTGAAGGGCCTGCCAAGTGAGCAGGTTTTCAGTGTGTGGAAGTTTTGAGTTAGATTGCATAGCCACAGGGTTTTCTTGTCCTTAAAACGCATTGTTTCTTGTTGTTCTTCTATAGGAAATGATTTGGACCCGTTTGAATAAGCTAGACACAGATGTTAACTGGTAACAGGGAAGTGATGTTTTTTCATATGCACATTTGCTGATAAAACTTTTAAGCAGATTTTGTCATCAAGTTTTATGAAACTCCTTTAGCTACAGAACCATATCCATGAATACATTTGTGAATGTTGCTTACAGTTTTATATAATTTGGACTTTTATTCAGATTTATGGATGCAGGTTTTGTGGCTTTTCCCTGGAAAGTTTCCTGTATTTATAGTGAATTACTGAGGTAGCAGTTGCAGTTTTTCTGCAGTGTAGACTTGACCACAGTAACTCTTGCTTTCTCCTGCCTGCTCAACTGTCCTGTCATACTGTCTTCACTTGAGGCATATCCTGGAAGGTTGTTTGGGAGCTTTTGGCAAGGTGTCTGGTAGTGTAAATTAAACTTGACATTATGTAGCAGAAAACATGAAAAGGCGAAGGGGAATTCATTGCTTTTGTATTGAGATGTCTAGAAGGAGAACAAAAGTCTTAGTGAAATGAGGCACTGTACTGTGATGGACGTAGCAGGGGAGATGTCAAGCTGCATTATTGGGCATGTTACCTTAAAACAGCAGCTAGATGTCTATCAGGAGATGTTGGATTGAGATACTGATTTTCAGAGAGCTAGACTAGAGTTGTGAATTGCAATTAATGCTGACAAAAAAAGTATGTCTAAAAATATGTTTGATGAAGAGGGAAAAAGGGTCTAGCATGAGTTAAGTCTGCAAAGGTAAAAGGGAGAGAGTCTATGACTGCTTAATTTAAAATGTAGAGTTACAATCTTAAATTTGTGTGCAGTGCATTTTTCTGAGTGGACAGTATTTTGATTCTAATGACAGAGAAACATGCATTTCAAACATATGCCAGGAGACTAAATAAGATAATTTTTACCAAATGGAAAAAAAATATGCACTTAAGTTGCAGTGAGAATGTTACGGTGTGCTTTGTAAATATAATTATTTTTATGTATTAATAAAGAAATAGCTTAAAAATTTCAAATTTTAACTTTTTTTGAAGAAAAAAAAAAAAAGATATGTAGCTTACTCAAAAATACATTTCAGTAAAGTGAATTGAAAAATGGTACTAGTTCCACTGTAGGGTTTTCTGTTTAGATAAATATAGTTTGTTAATTTAAAAATGTGTACCCTAGGTATTGTATGATCTACCAATAAAAGAACAACAAGAGCACAATATATAAAACATGTGTTTCTTAGGCTTTGTGACACAGTTGGTAAAATAAAAGTATAAGTCAGATGAAATAATAGCTTAAAAGATATTATTGGTAAAGTATTTTAATATGAGAAGAAATGTCACTGGAAAGAATATACTTAGTCAAAATCTGGTGGTGTTTGATTTTTTATTTATTAATTAATTTATTTATGTAGCTTGTTTTTCCTTGATAAATATTCCATGTTTTCCTTGAAATCTGTAGAAAATGAATGCGACCAATTTGAACTGTCCTTGTCCCAAAGTAGACAAGTTTTTTTTGGAATAGAGGAATATTTTATTTTGAAAATGTATTTACAGTACTGTATACAGCTTGCTAATGTGTGTGAAATGTTACTTACAGGTGCTGACCTTAAAGAAAGAGCAAAAATGCACTCAAGTGAAGTTAGTACTTTTGTCTCAAAAGCAAGAGCAACTATTAATGAAATGGGTATGTAACCTCTCCCTTGAATAGTATTATTTTAACTGTAGCCTGAGAAGGATTAGATCAAAGGAGTGACATAAACTGTATTGTTAATTTTTGACAGGTAAAATAAGATATCCACAATTATTTATATTGATAAATATGAATCACAGGGTATTACTTCTATTAAATTGATCCTAATCAGGTTGGACTTTTTTTTTCTAATTCTGGAAGAAGCTAAATCTCAGCTAAAACAGAGGTGATTTGCCCTGCTGTTTTCATAACGATGTATTGTTCAGTGACATCCAAGTACTTTAGAACTTGATTTACTTTTGTATTCTTGTAGTTGGTGTAATTAATACAGTACATTTTGGAAGCATGTTAAACATCAGCTGTTGATAAAAACTTAGCTACTAAGGCCTTTTAAAATTTTGTTTAATATGCACTTGTTCTGGTGTAATAAAAGGTATTAATAACTTGGGATTTTAATTGCCTTGTATCTGTTTTTAAGGATAGTAAATTTTTGTAAATTTTACAATATGAATTCACCATCAAACCAGTCTATTTCTACATCTCTGCTAGTCAGCTTTAATTGTTTTTCAAAAGGACATTCCTGAGTATGAGAGTCATAAAGAGAAGTCAAGTGTACCAAGTTTGGAGCAATTAATTTTATATGTTTGATTTATATAGGCAACATATTTTGTCAGTTGAAATTCTGGCACAAAACTCTGAGTTTTCAGATGTGTTTCAGATGTGTTAATAAACTGGGTCAGATCTTGATTTGGCAGAATGTTATGAATGGAAACGTTTTGCAGGTAAATGACAGACTACTGAAGAATGAGTCTTCAGTTAGGTACTTCATGGAGATGCTTCTGTCCTTGAATTAATGTCTTTTAAGTGAAGCAGATCCTAAAGGCTCTTTAAATAAATAAAATACCTGTAATAGTGATGCTGTGACCCCAAAATACCTGTGAATAGATCATTTATTATCCTGCAGCTGATACTGTATTTAATGCAGGGGTTTGTCCTTTTACTGTTATTCGGAGCAATAACAAGTTATTCCATTTAGTTACTATGTAAGAGTTTTGGGGAAGCTTACTTAGCTCTTAAGTAATATTATTTCAGCCTTTCTTGGACTGAGAATACTGAAATACTTCCTGAGCTGCTATTAATGTTTAAGTAGGGACAACTGGTTTTAATAGGTTCCTATGATCAGGAAATAGCTTTCAAAAATAAGATTATTTTTATTTTTTAAGTGAAAAAACTCTTGAACAAGTCTAAAGAAGAATTTGGATTCAGCTTTCTTCACTGAATGACTGGAAAATATACACAGTGATTTGTGCATTGCTTTGCTTCAGAGTTGAAAAGTCTTTAAGACAAATGTTTGATTATCTTCAACTTCATTAAGGTTCCTCTAAGAGTGTTTAACTACTGAATATGTAAGCAAATTTTAAGTGTTATCTGAAAAGTTTACAGTGGGATGTTATGCTAAAAGTGAATTATTGGAAGTTTATGAAATCAATGAGTGTTTTCCTTCATTCATCTCTAATCTCTCTCAGGGAAGAAGAATGAAATTGTGAGTAAGTTGAATTAATATTTGAGAATCTAGGTCACTGAGGTACCTAGATAAGAAGGTTTGTGAGGGGATGTAGTGACAACAGTTAGACATGCTGGAAGTTGGAAAGGAGAAAGAATTTGAATGTAGTCCTCTCCTGTTACTGTAACAAAACTTTTTTGCTTAGGTTGAGTGACTTTCTCTCACTGCTCCTTTTCTTTTTGCTCCTTCCTCCTTACACCTTCCCTCCCTTCCATTTTAAAGTCATGTCTGCTTTAAAACATTACACAAAGCAGTCAGTAGAAGGTTCTTTAATGGTTACATGGTACTTGGCCACTTCCCAGTTCATTTTTGAAAGGCTTTTTCACAGGATAAATGAGGAATATTGAGATATCACTACTAATGATATTGGTCACATGATGTATTCCCACTATATATATATATATCTGAGGCATTGTTGGTTTTGAACACATTAGGGCAGCAGTATGTATTTAAAGGGTGAATCTAGCATTTTTCTGAAGACTCTCTGCTGAGCAATTTAAAATCTGTTTCCCTACATGGGGAACTCATTCATATTGTAAATAAGATTAGATTATATTAGATAATTTTGTGTCATGTCCTTATGGAGAGCAGAGAACATAAATTTTGTAGCAAGTCAGAGATTCTCAGTTCTTATTTTCTTCTGAAGAAGTTATCTGGCATTACAGAATGTAATTTTTATAGAACTAGTGGGACACTGTATTTGCATTTCATTACTGCCATGATTCAGTATATTGAAAAGAATAATGATATTTTTCTGCAACAAACAGAATATTGTGAGATGATTAAAGAGGGGCAAAAATCTTCAAATTATTATTTGCCACTGCAGAACTCTATAGCCAGGGAACAACATTTTCCATCTCCAACTTAGTTCTTTTTCTATACAACTTTAATGCTGTAATCTCATTTAAAATGTGTTCTACTTTTTGCTTTTCAGAAATAGGTCATGTTTTGATAATTGTGTTTGTGTTCAGATGTGTGACCTAGTAAGGAGATGCTTCTTTTTTTTTTTACAATACTTTCAGAAAGAAGACCATTAAATTATCTTTGTAGACAAAATACACAAAGGGTTCATTACATCTTGAACAACAGGATAACTTTAGCTTTTTAGAATTGACATGCTTCAGCTTTCGTTAGTTGCTGTCAACTTCATTACATTTAAAATCCTTATGCTAGTGGTTTTGTAAAAAGCTGTAGTATCATTCTGGAATACAGCTACAGAAGAGAATTTTCTGGAAATTAAAAGCATACTGCACTTGCTCTTATAGGATTCATTTATAACTTCTTGCTAAATTTGAATGAAGTATTAAAACTGCAGTCAATATCACTTGGTATAAAAATAAGCCCCTAAAAAAAAAAAAAATGCTGAAAAATTTGTACTGAGCCATTAGTTTAAATGGGGGGGACGACTTGCAATGTAGCCTCTATTTGTAGAAGTGGTTCCTTTGCTAAAATCATACCAGAATTGTGGGGGGTTTTTTGGACCTTTTTTATTTTATTTTATTTTTAATAGTATAAATGCTAAGCCTACTTGGCCATTACTGTTTTGCCTTGCAGTTCTTCATTACCAATTTAAGGCTGGCTTTAGCCTCAAAAAAATAGGAGGGAAAAGCATTAATAAATCTCTTGCTACCATGGACAACAAAGCAGGCCTGACTAAATGAAATCAAGTGTTACTGACTCCCATAAACCTTGTTTTTGATGCTTTGGAGCAGGGAAGAAAACCTTCATTGTGGATCAGGTCTTTGGCATATATATTATCATCTGGCTCCCATTAATTCCATGTGCTTTACACAGTCTCTTGCATCTGGGATGTGATATTACCATTGTAGACGTGTTAGCTGTTGGGATTTCAGTTGCAATACAAACTGAGGCTCTGTATGGATCTGAATGTGGTAACTACACCAGAAAAACACCTTAACAGAAAGAACAAGTGAAGCTGCAGAAAGAATCTGAACTTGGCAAATACTTGTAATTAGTGAAATTTGGTTCCAATCTCTAGTAAGTGAGAAGAACCATTGGTTAACAAACCTATTCCAAGGGATATAGGCCTAAGTATCTAAATCCCACAAAGGGGAAAAAAAAATATGGAAACTGACTTTATTGGTTACTTCTTAATCATAGTTCAGGTGTGGTCAGGCTTGACCTTTATGTCACTTTTGGAGTCAAGACACTTTACTTGTGGCCTGATGGAATCTAGATCTGAACTAAGCTAAGGAAGTAATTTTTTCACAAAGTACTAATTTTTCATGTTTTCTGTTTGACATGTTGCACTCTAATGCATGTAAAATTGTTTTGTTTAAGACATCTGATTAGACCGATGTGTAAATAGTGATATAAATTTAATAAGCAGTGTTATTTAGTATCTTTGTTTTAGATGTAATTTTCAGAGATGATTAATTTTTATATAGTCCAATTTGAATTAGATCGTTCTGAATGAAACCACCTTGAGGTCAGTTACTTGCCTTTGGTATTTATTGTGTGCAGGTACATCTTTATGTTTACAGATTTGTATTTTTCCTCCTTAGCAATTTGAAGTAATTCTGTCTTCTCTCTATCATTAACAAACTTTAATTTACTTAGAAGAGTGTTCTTGCTCATCCTTCAGAAAAACAGTCTCTTCTTTAAAAACCTCCTTTTGAGCTTCTATTGAGGATTACACATCCTTGGAAATTCTTATGTTGTGTCACATTATACACTACAGTTTGGTTTTGAATGCAAGCTGTCAAAATTTGGTCTCAGAGGTTCCAAGACTGGGATCAGAATTATATAAATTTCACTTGATTTCTGATCTGGTCACTGCCACTCCATCTTCCTGCAATAAAGTCTCAAAAATAGGCAAGAATGATCATTGATGAGGTTAGTGCAGTGCCTTATATTACTATTTGATTCTGGGGCTTCTCTGGAGAGCTTTGGTTAACATTAAAAGTCCCGGTTTAGTAATGAACACTCCAGGCCTGATTACTACTCTGAGAAGCGACTGCTTCTGTAACATTGACCAAATCCATCTGTGTTTGCTGGAGGGAAATCTGGCCAACAAATACGGGGTGCTCTGGTTTGGAGAGAAGGTTTCTTTAGATATAGGTTATAACTGGAAAAAACATTCTCTGGGAAGCCAAATGAAGTATCTCAGGTAGCTATCAAATTTGAAAAAGGACAAATCTACAGCTAGCAGTAGCATGCTTATCAGCCATCTTTAGGCATCAAGGTGTCTCTACGTTACTGACACTGTGAAAGGGAGATTTTGGCACAGTATTTCTCTTCCTGTTTGGTTAAGTGTAGAGAATAGCTACATACAGAATAGAGAATATTCCAAGACTGCTAGCATTCTGAACACGTTGCTGAGATCTTGGTTGTTTTCCAGTAGTAGCTTTACTGCTTCTTTTAACGTTGCCTTAATTTAAGATACCCTTTGGCTAAGTATTGTCTGTTTCCTGAATAGACAGTACTGTCTTTGCAGAGCTGAAATTATGTGGTATGTCAAATTGCATTGGATTGTTTTTAATTAAAAAGCACAATGCTAAACTCTGTACCATTGTAGAGACAATAAATGCAACATTCAACTTCTCTACCATGATGTTTATTAGCTATTTATATGACAGCATTGTTTCCACAATTACTTTTTTTCCCCATAATAATGACTTTCTAAAAACTGTTATTAAAAAACAGAAATGGAGGACTTTAATACTAGAATGAGCTGATTGTCCTTCCTTATAGATCTGAGGATTATGGAAGGAGGTGGCTTTGCATTGCTTATTCATTGCTTTCATCCCTGGCACTACTGTTCAGCCTTGACCAAAACGAACATAGCCTCAGCTGTAGTTAAGCTTTCCTTCTGGTAGTAATTCTAATGCTATTCTGTGAGGAAAAGAGACTATGCCCTGGACATGGCTCCGTGATAAATAAGTGTGAAATCATTATATCCAGTCTGCACATTAACTGGTAAAGCAGGCCTCCAGTATGACTTGCTGCCCAAGGCTTCCGTTCCTTCTCTAGAGAGCCACAGCATATATGTTTGATGCATTAGAAAACTCTACCCTTTTCTTGCCTTGTTCAGGTTTGAGAGTGCATGCTTCAATCCCTGAACGAGATAGAATAGTTTGTTAGATGTTTTGCTTTTACTTGTCTCAGTCTTTGGCTCTGTTCCTAGAACCATTGGTATTCAAAGGGCAGCGACTCCTGTCATGGTACCTAAAGTATTATGTTCTGTTCAAAAAAACCCTAAGCTCATCGCTTGGGCCCAGCATTAGGCTTTAACTTTAGAATAACATATTTAGGTCTTGTACTGAGCAGCACTTTTGCCTAAGTTTGTGGTTCTTTGATTATTTTATTTAGTATATATGGAGAAACTGAAGAATCTGTTTATCAAAATGAAGTGTATCTTTGAAAATGCATGAAATATCCGGACTATTTTATATAGTACAAAAGGAAAATCATGGGAGAGTTGGCTACAAAAGACGGTAGCTAAAGAATTTAATTAAAACACCTCTTTCATTCCCATTAGTTTCCCATCTTTTGCTTCTGTTATCAAGAATATAAAACACACTGTCCTTTTTACCTGTCAATAATAAAGTAGCAAGTAGAAAATGTTAAAATTAAAAAGATAATATTCCTATATTAAGGATTTTTTTTGTCAATTCAAAAATATTGTTTCTATGTCATTTATAAGAGTGAGTGATCACTGGAGAAAACTAGGAACTTAATGGAATTGAAGGAGATGCCTTAAAACCCTTTAGCTACTGTCATAATAAAGGGAAGATAAACTTTACTAATATCTTTTGCTTAATAATTGATTGTAAGCAATGTCCAGTAACCATTTTCATTAAAAAGCAAAATTTCTTTACAAGTACTAAACACTTTTTTAAAAAAATACATCTATTTCTTGCTATCAATTGTCTGAATGAACTTTGAAAGTACTGAAACAAAGATAATAATGTTCAAATAAATCTGTTAACAGTAGAAGTCTATTAAGGTTCTTATCTGAACCACAGGAATTAGAGGGTAGCTAAAAGCCTTTCCCAGTTGTATTTATCAAACATAAGGAAGAGAGTTGTGTGTATCCAAATGCACTGTGTAAACCATTCAGATAAAAGTGCAGCCATGTTTTTGCAGGTGGAGATATTTTTAAATCACATAATATTTTACTTTGAGTGACCACTTTTTCATTCTTTTTGCGATTGTGACAAGTAAAGCTTTGTAGTGTTTAATTACTTGCCGTTGCACAGAAATGGTTTGACCAATCTTCTTTGCCTCCAAGTTCACATAGGTAGATTTGACAGTGTGTCTTAGCCACTTTCATATATTGCTACATACATTGGTTAGTTCCCATAGTGTTAGTGAATGCATGAAAGTGCTTTTTCAAGTATTTGGTTTCTGTTGCCTTTTTTCCCCATAGAAAGGCCTTTATTCTGGCAGTGCTTGCAATTGAAAATGCAAACAAACTATTGTAGTCACTGACATGATAACAGATTTTACAAGGCAAGGTAGATGCACCTGATGTTGCTTTCTATGTGCAAAGCTAATATGCCATATTAATAGTATTATTGCTCTTTAGGAAAAGATCCCAGAAGATGAAATCAAGATATAGTATTGTGTTGTAATTATTTTCTGCTTTCCTATGACATAAATGAACTTATGTGAAAATGTAATTTTGTGATTACAATGTTCATAATGTAAAGAATATTTCAATTATCATAACTGCCAAGGGACTGCCTCTACTTGCCAACTAAGATGTGTAGGTTATTCCCTTTTATTTTTTGAAGGGAAAAATCATAATTTTATGCTCCACAGCAACACCATGAAGGGAGATCAAAAGTCTGGGTAGTGAACAGGTGGAAGAGAAGTCTGTTTTAAGTTACAACATGTGAATATGGTGTAAACTTAATTATTTTAAAACTAAATTAAAAGTCCATTCCCAGTTATTATAGTAAGCTATCATGTAGTTATAAATAATGGTAAATGATGATTCAAAATAGCTTTGTACATCCATGGCCTTTTGAAAACACCTTCCCAACCTGTAACCAGAAAACATGTAGATTTTGGGTTACTGAAAAACTTTGTAAATTAACAGTTTTTGAACCTTTCTTTCAACATTGCTATTGTAGGAATAAGCCGATAGTCTTGCAGTATTATGTGGTTTTAAGCCATTGTTAGCTGAAATATTCTCTGAATGTAACTAAGTACATTGTTTTGTAATAATAAACCCCGAATTTGTAATTCTTCATTTGACATTTTCACTCTATGTTGTTACTTCTGTATCTTTTTTCTTGCTTTCTAATGGTGGATGAAGGAAGAGCAGTGGATATTGTCTGCCTTGACTAAGACTTTTGATACTGTCTCATTTAAGATTCTCATAGAGTAATTGATGAGGATGGAATGGATGACCAGACAGTAAAGTGGATTGAAAATTGGCTGAATGAATAGGTCTAGGGGCTGGTCATCAGCATCATGAAATCTGCTTGAAAGCCACTACCAAATGGTGTGTACCCCAGGGACCAATACTGGGTTCGTTTGTGTTCAACATCATTAATTAACTGAATAATGGGAGAGTGTACCCTCAGCAAGTTTGCTGATGATATAAAAGAAGGGAGTGGCTTATATATCAGAGGGTTGTGCCATCATTCAGAGTGACCTCAGCAAGCTGGAGAAATAGGCTGACAGGGACCTCATTAAATTCAATGAGGAAAAGTGCAGAGTCCTGCACCTGGGGAGGAAGAACCTTATGCACCAGTACATACTGAGAGCTAATGATCTGAAAATCAGCTTTCTGGGTCTTGTTTGCTACCATGTTGAACATGAGAACACTGTGCCCTTGTAACAAAGAATGCAAATGATTCTCTGGTTTGCATTATGAAGAATGTTGCCAGTAGGTAGAGGGAGGTGATCCTTCCTGTCTCCTCAGCACTGATTAGGCACTAGTGAGTTCCAGCCTCCTCAGTATGAGAGGGATGGAGCAACTGGAAAGAGTCTAGTTAGGGGTCATGAAGATGATGAAGGGATCGGAGCATTTCTCCTGTGAGTTATAAAAATGAGAAAGCTAGGACTGCTCACCTTGGAGAAGGAAGTGATGAGGAGGTAATCTCATTAATATATGTATAAAATAGCTAAAGGGGAGGGTATTAAGAAGATGAAGCTATTCTGTCTCAAATCATGTCCAGTGATAGGCCCAGCAGCACAAACTGGAACACAGGAGGCTTCTCCTAAACATCAGGAAACACTGAAGTTGACCAAGCACCGGCACAGTTTACCCAAGGAGATTGTGGAGATCACCCTTCCTTGGAGGTCTTCAAAATTCATCTGGACATGAGCTTGAGTATCCTGCTCCAGGTGATGCTTGCTTGAGCAAAGGGATTGGACAAAGTGACCTCCAGAGGTCTCTTCAAGCCTCAACCCTTCTGTGACTTAAAGGTTTCTCATGTGCTGCAGGGCATTTGTAGGCAGGTCTTTGCCACACTTTCTTAATCTACTTGAGTTAGATATGGATTTTGGAACTTTTTATATATGTCTCAAATCTGTAAGCCTGCTTTCCTCCAGCAGTCTGTATAATACTATATGCAGAGTATTTTTTAGACCATTTTATCTTCCTGCCTTTATGTTTTATGAAATTCATTATTCAAAAGGAAAAAATGAGTTCTTAGAAATGTCCCCTGAAGTTTCTTGTCTTAGTAATCAAGTAATCAACCTTATTTGTCAAATAATCAGAAATACACATGTAGAATAAATAGCTTGGACAGTCTGTTTCTGCATTCTGTGGGAAGTCTGTGCTATCATAATAATGTGAATTCTCTTGCTATTTCTATCTTAGCTGAAAAACTCACACTACTTGAGGGAAGCAGAGTACTCTCATTACTTTCTTTTCAGTCGGTACTTAGAAAATTCTTTGTAGACCATTGTCTGTCTGCTGATAATTAAAGACAAGTCAGGCTTTTTAATCTGTTTTAGTAGGTGCTGTAGTGACCAAAGGAAGTTTACATCTGAATACTTGCTTTTTTTGAAGATTGATTGCCACTTAAGTCACTTAAGAGAGATGAACAATAAGGAATTTTTTCAACATTGTCCAGGTGTAGGAGAAGTACAACAGCGGAATAGTGAGGGGAGTTAAGGTGACTTTCTTTCATTTTAGTGTTTGATATCAAATACTAGAAAAGGCACACTTTCAAGTGGGGCCTCATTTGAATGTTCATAAATACCAAATTCTTAGTGCTGTGGTTAGTTGAATTGAAAATACTTCTCCTAATATGTAAAACAGCACTTCAAAAATAGAGAATAATTATACCCAAGGGACCTAGTTTGTGCATTGCTGAGAATTAAATGCGCTTCCATGGAATTTTCTTTTCTGATTCATGGGAATCATGTACTGTAACTGCTGCTGCAGTAATGGTTCAGACCATTTACTTCAACAGAGACTGAATTCTACATCTGCTGGACTTCATTTTTTTTATATGGCTTCTATATCCTAGCTATAGGAAGGAATGCTACAGGTGTTCTACAGGTTGATAGCTTGAAACTGCTGCCAAGATATAAATGTATGGTTGTCATAGAAAGCTCTTTGACACATGAGCAGCTGAGATGTCAAAATTTTGTGCCTATCTGAAGGTTTGTTTGTTTTGTTGTTTTTTTGTTGTTGTTGTTGCTTTTTTGTTGTTTTTTGTACAAGTAAGTGGTACAGGTGCTAACAGAAAATTCTACAGGTCTAAGTTTGCTTACCAAGCAAGGAAGCCATTCTTAGGAAGTCAGTCTTTTTGATTTTGCTTCATTCTAAATCAATCTCCCTTCCCTTCTCTTTTCTTTTCTTTTTCCCCAAGCATCATGTATTTTAAATAATCAGTCTGGATGAGCTGACGTAGGTTAACCAGGAGAACCAAAATCTGGAATTCTGGATAACTATATTATTCTTTCTCTGCCCATTTCGTAAACTCTCAGTAAGGGACTAGTAATAGTGATAGGTCTTGGTTTGAGCCTTTGGACACTGTCTAAAGAATGTGTTTATTGCCTATTATGTAAAATCTACTGTATGTAATATTTCATAAAGGCAAGACTACTTTCATGTATAAATGGTTGCCATTTTGTTTTTACTGTATACTTTCTTCATACTTTTCCTCTAATGGATAGTTACTATGAAAGTATTATGTATAAGTCAGTTTTCTCTATGATATTATCTACATATCTGTAATTCTGTAAGAAATTCTAAAATTTATTACTCAGGGGACTAAATAGTCACATACAAGTCAGGTCAATAGAATGCAGACAACTTCTGCTTTCTATCTGGGGAATGTCAGTATCTGCCATATATGAATCAGCTGTGTGGGTGTTATGACACATATCTGAGGAACTATTTCTTGGTTGAATTCTCCAGACCTGGTGCCTGTATTACTGTGTTGGTCTTTCATAAAATACCTTGTTAGTCATCAGCAGTGGACATCATGTGGAAAGTTATATAAAGATGAAATAACAAATTACCTGCTTCAAAATGTTGTGATCCGTTAAGATTGCTTCCCACATATTACATGACTTTTATATGCATAAATATGAAGTCCTCCTCTTGTGATATTCTGTAGTGGTCACAAAATTGTGGAGCAGTGTTTTTCAGTAATGGAGTCACAGGAAAGCAGGAGGCATCCCAAGGCTACAAGTTGCGCTGGGCAGACTAATCTAAAACTACATGTAACATATTTATCAGGAAAACATTCCTGAGGTTGAGCTGAATATCCACAGTTACTACAGAGTAGGGAACAGGCACATTTATTTATATTGCTGCATATAACTTCTGACTTTATTTGAGCTTTTTGTAGATTTACTGGATGCAACAGCTGAATCATGTTACTATGTTTACTTTCTCTTATTGAAGTTTTTTTCATATTAACTTCTTATTTGTTCAGTTTACCTGTTGATCACTGTATCTGTACCATGCCATGATTGGACAATAAGCAACCTTTTATAGAGGTTGTATCTCTTTCTGTCCTAACATATTATTCCTCAGTTAATTTAATACCCCAAAATTATTTGCGCCTCCTTGTTCATGTTTTCCCCTGAAGAGCTGAAGAGAGGTAAAGAGTTAGTGCAAACTATTTCTACTTCTGTGATCTCAAATACAGAAATGCATTCTTGTCTTATATCTATGTTGCTATTTTAGGACTAACATATACTGAAACTGGGCCCTTCTTCCCTTACTGTAATATCATTAAGCATCAATGTTATGACATGGGTATTGACTTTTGCTTGGAACTCTTATTTTGTATGTAGAATGGAAGTGTATCTACAGGGTATGCAGCATGCTTTACTATACAACAGATGTATGAAGTAATCCTTTATTTATTATATGAACTGGCTTATTATTTACCATCTTTCATATTTCACACTTCAGTATACTACAGTAGTTCAATGCAATTCTCTGACTACGTTTTCATGTTGCTTATTACTTTAATTAATTGTAACAACATTTATCTGTGCATGTAGATATCCTGCTCTTGTCTGCACACTGTACACTTTAATTATTTTGTTTCTTTTAAATATATTTCTGATTCCTTTTACAGATTGTACTATGCAGCTCATGATTGCATATTGATAAACCCATATCAGATATAGAGTTGAGCATTAGTGATTAGCAGCACAGGAATTGCCTGCCTAACAAATAAGTGGAATCTCAGATAATAAAGCCACTGGGCTTATTGGCAAAGCTTTAAATACNAAAGCCAGGGAGGGACTTTTTAGTCTGTCAGGTAGTGATAGGAAGGGGGGTTGGAACTGGATGATCATGAAGGTCCCTTCCAACCCTGACAATTCTATGATTCTATGATTGTGGAGTTGACCTGTCTATTTACATAATTTATTATTCTCAAAATTTGAGTGCATAAAACTCAGTTAAGTCTACAGGTCTCGATTTGTCAAACATCATCTCTGGTTTTGTTTAGAGCTGAATAGATTTGGCAGTTGTGTATTAAAATTCTGGAGATAAATACGAGCAAGTGCCTTTTGTGCTAGAAAGTACAAATATTCCAAGAAGCTTTACCATTGGTAGTGTGTTCTAGTAACTTCGAAACTCTTCAATCCAGAGCAATGTATTGCTTTTTCTGATCCTTCACAAGAACATGTTAAGAGGATTACTTCTTCAGTTCTTTTGATAGATATGCACAGAGTTGTTGTAAATAGTTTGTATTTTGCCTTTCATTCATTGTCAACTTCAATCCCAGGTGATCATAAAGGATATTAAAATATCCTTGGGAAATGATGATTCTAACATTGTATCAAACTTTTCTCTTTTTTCTCACATTGAATTTTTCTCCCTTTGAATTATGAACTTTAGCATTTCTTCATAGGAATGCCGTCTGTAATTGTTGAAGCCAAGCTGTTTTATAATACTATTTCTGTAGAACACTTCCATGTTAATAGCTAAATTAGGAAGTTCCTATTCACAGGGAAAGTAGTCTTCCTTGGAGTACTACACAGGCTGTGTAAATGGTGCTCCAGATACTGTTTGCTAGTCCCTGAGAAATGGAACATATGTGCAAGCAGTAACTGCTGGAAATTACAGTTAATAATGACCATAACTTTGTGTTCAGGCAAATTATTTTTTGTTTACCTATGGCAAAGGGAGATTCCTGTAAGAGAAATGCTAGCTGTATCAGCCTTGAACTTGCATTGCCTGATTAGCAAATTGGTTATGGTGATGGGGTCACAAGTTTTGGTCAACCACCTGACCCTTCTGGAAAAGACAGTTGCCTTCTTTTCTTGCCTTCCTATATAACTAAGAAAATAGCAAACAGAAGAACAGGTTTTACTCCTATTCCTCTGTCTATGTTATCTGTGGTAGATGGCAAATACAGTGGATACCTTGGGCTCTTTTAAGTGACTGTAAGTGCTTGATGTTGCAGACAGTAATGAATAGTCTCATTTGACATTGGATATGCATTCTGATAATCACTTTTAATCTTGATCTAAATCATCAGCCAAGGGACCTTGATTTAAAGCATCTGTTATAATCTTGAAAAGCATCGGTAAATTTTTATTCTTTTCTTAAAGGCAATTGGATTTTCCTTAGTTGTTACTCATAAAAAAAATATTGATCTGCAGCTAAAAATAGCCTTGCATTGAATTTGATATTTTGTTTTGTTATCCAGTGAGAAACTATGTTTGTATACAGATTTATTCATGCTGATGTGCATTAACATTGATTTTTATTTTTTTTTTATTATTTTATTTTAAACAAAGTTTTCTGACATGTATTTGTCAGAGAGGAGGAAGGTAAGATAGGTAGCACCACTTCTAAATTTAGAGCTACCTAGTTCACAAATAAAGAATTATTTGTAATTAATACATTGAATTAGGAATTATTGGTCACTTTACCCTGATTTTAAAAGGTGAGAGCATTCTCTCACACCTCATTTTCATTTATATTTTGGCAGCAGGTTTTTTCTTCTTCAATTTCTCTTTAAGACTGAACTGATTGGTCATTGAATTCAAGTAGATGAAACATTAAAACAAAGAAAATATTTTTTTTAACATCTGCAAAGAAATTATTGCTGTAAAGAGTTGGTTTAACATTTCAACAAGCTGTATACCCAAGTGTTCAGCTAATTAATTGCTTTTGACTGTCTTTGAAACTTTAGTAGCAAAAACCCCCCAACCTACGGAAACATTGATTATAGTTTAAAAATATTGATTGCTTTTGGTAAATGTTATGTTAAATATAATTAAAAATGTTACATAGAATTTTATTTCTCAAGTAAAAAATACTTTTTTCATCAAACTTTTTTGAGTTTGTGGGGAAGGGGGAAGGAGAGAACTTAAGCTTGTTGGAGGTGAGGAGCAGTACTTTAAGCTGAATCTTTAAATGACTTCCCTGCCTCAGAACACAGATGATAAATTGAATACAAGCCATGCCATGGTCACACAGGCATCTGGAGCCCTGCTGCCTGTCATGTGTACTGGCAACATGTGCATCTGTGTATCAGACTGAAAAGTTTTCCACATTCCATTAAGTGCTGCTTTACAGGAGAAAAAGGACAATACTGCTGGCCACACCACATCT
>VWZY01000333.1:38498-101778 GCA_013399075.1 Chloroceryle aenea | reverse complement strand
ACTAGGCTTCTAGAATGATGCAATAGGGGAGAGGGTGTTATCTAAACCCCAAAGTTGCTAACCCCCTCAATGAGTTTTCTGAACATTAATGTGAGGGGTGATATAATGAAATGTGCAGCAGCTGCAAAAAAAAAGTTAGGATAATTAATTAGCATTCAGCACACGAGATATCATATTTTTGTACTGTAGAAATATTATTTGAGGAAATGGTATCAATGAACAATAGTTTGCATTTTGAATTTTACTAATGACATGACTTCTGTATAAAGTCTAACCCAGTTAGACAAACTAGTGCTACTAAAATGTTACTAAAGACAGAAAGATTGAAATTGAGCTGTCTTTAGAGAATTCAAATATTGCTATTAAAGGTACAGTCCTTTTACCTTTATCTATTTTAGATGGTGCTTTTGGAGCATGCAATTCCAGCCATTGNCATGGTGCAGAAGGTTGCCAGTTATTGATAATTATGATTTTGGCTGCTTGACAGGTTGTGTATTGGGAAGAAGTCCACTAGGAACATTCAAAGGTGGAAGTGATAATGTAACAGCAATATGTATAAAGAAAAATATTATCTTCGTCTATTTTTCAAATATGTAATATACTTATTATGGATGCATTTCTGAATTATCTGCAGTACTGGTATCTTGATGTCAGATACACAATTTTAAAATTCTTGTAATTTCATCTGACAAAGTTTCTTAGTCCTCCCATGTTGTGGTGACACAACTGGCACCTGCCACTGGGGCAAGGCTGTAGCTTGCATCTGCTGGAAGATGGAGAGATGCAGATTTAACAGATCTCAGCATAAGCTGCAATTTACTTGGGTGCTATTTTTCAGGAAACATTTACCTCTCAAGGAAAATGGAAAAAATATTTGCTCTAACATAACTATTTTGATTGTAAAATCTTCCTATCAAGGGACAGCCATTCAGCATTAGCATCCTGACTATACAGAAAAACTGCGCCATCACTTCCATAATGGCTTTGAGGTATAACTGCAGGACATAAGTTAACAGGTAAAGGACTGGTTTTTTTATACTTATCTCTCTCATATCAGTGCTGAGGTGCCCACCTTTGTGATTTTTAGGAACATGCCAGATCCTAGCAGAGCAGAAAGTATAAGAGAGGAAAGAGTATATTCTCACAGCCAGGCTATATAGCACAGATGATGATGGGTACCTTGTCTCCTAAAAGAGTTATCTGGCAATTAAAGTCAACTAATGGCCTGTAGTGTTTCACACATGCTATGTTTCATTCCTCAGCTAAACTGAACCTTGGAAGAACAGCAGCCTGCACAGTTTCTTGTATTTTTCCTGCTTGCTGAGCAGAGAAATTGAGAAAGGAAAGTTTCTGTCCTGTTTTGAATTCAAAGAAAGGGAATTGGTGAAAGGGTAGTAAAAATTACTTTCTGAAAAAGCAACAAGAGCATTCATCAAAATGAGGCATTATTCTCTTTCTGTTCTTAATGCATTAATGTTTCATTTTTGGATATAATTCTTTCTTCCCAAGACTGTCCTCTCTCTACTCATCAGAATTCAGTCCTGTGTCCAAAGAAATTATTTTTCTCTGGAAAAAAAATGCCTCTATATAGCATAGCAAGCACTTTTGAGATTTTTTTTGAATTAAAAAGGTAATAAATTCTAGTAATACGACTTGCCAGTATTTGGAACTTCATAGCATCCACATTTCAGGGAAACTTTGTCAATGAACACTGCATATATACATTCAGGCAAGCTCATTACTGGCCAAGCCATAAATACACTTTAAATCTGTGCAGAGTTGTAATGTTTGTAGAGAAACTGGGTTTTAAAGGGATTTGTCCACATTAAAGAACACAGATTGAGTGAGGACCCCCACTGCTGCCTGAGGTGGTACAGAGGAGGAACTATGGACCTTTCCAGGTAGGAAAACACAGCTTAGCTTCCTGCCAGAGTAATGCCTCCTTCCCCTGGGACAATATTATTTTTTTCTAATCTCTGTTGCCTGAGATAATCTAGTTCTTTCTAAAGATAAGGAATTCACTCCTTAATATTATTGTAGAAGCCTCATGGACCAATTTTCTCAGGGGTATGCTCTCAACCCTATCTTTGCTCTGGAAGAGGAACCATCCATAATATCCTTTCAATGTACTGTCAGCAAGCCCTGATTTAAGACATCAAAGGTTGGCATGCCCTGTGTTCAGTATGTGCACATTACTGCTATGAATTTGTGGCACTGATGTCAAAATTTTAGTTTCACCGCTTCTTTCCCACAAAAGCCACAAGACTTCAGACTTGGATGCTGTTCTTGGTGATTCTTGACAAAGGACTTAAGGTGAATCTGAGTGATCTTTCAGGCATCAAAACTAGCAGAATTAAAAGTTTGGTAATATTTAACTTATCCTTTTAAAATTGCTGATCATTTTTTATGTTGTCCTTTTGATATTGTCAAAGATTCAGAGTAAACTTGAAGAAATCTTGTCCCATAAACCTGCTGTATAAAAAAAAAGATTCTTTTATGAGCACATGAAAAAACAAGGAAATGGGGTGAGGCTTGAATGGTCTTGGGTACAGCAATACTAGGCTGAGAAGAAAGTGGCTACTGAGGCTAAGGAGGAGGAGAATAAAACTCTTCTAGAACAGAAAAGGGAAAAACTGAGTAGAATAATGCAGTTGACCCAACAGAGTGAGAAGAAAATGGGAGAGACTGAACAGAGTAACTCAGCTGAGCTCTTCCCCGTAGTCGGAAATGGATGGGCTTACTGGAAATTTTGCACAGAACTAGCAGTTTAGGAGAAAGGAGATAGGCTGAGGAGAACTAAATTTACATTTCTTATAATTAACATTTATTTCCCAGCTCTCCAGCTGAACTGTGGGTCAGTATTCACTGACTAACAACTTCAGGGAGAGAAATCAGCTAAATCTCACACAGGTCCGTGAAGACAAGCACTCCGATATTGATAAAGCCCATGCCTAGAATTAGCTTATTAGTGGAAGGCTGCTTGCTTTGCCTAGCTTCACACTCATGGCAGCTACCTCTATGTTGCAGTCTCACACTTACTGATGTTCTATGGTGATATCACATAAAGGTTCCTGCATTAATTTCCAAGACCTCCCATCTAGAAGCTGACCTCTTATTCAGCTACCAGTTGTGAAGTTTTCCAGACATTGCTGGCACACTCCATTCAAAATATGCATTTTCTGAGGGTTGTGAAGATTGTTGTGCACTTAGTGTTACCATCTACACTGTCCCCATTTAGGCTACTGCATCCTGCACTCTATTTTCAAGTCAGTATGAGAACACTGGTTGCTTTCACTCATCCCTTCTTAAGGTCTTGCATTCCTTTTTTCCCTTCCCACCAAAACTGTGGGTGTTGCAAATTTTTAGACTAGTTTCCAAACAACGAATGCAAGGAGGAATTCTGCTACTCTAAAACTCACTTCTATTCTACTGAATGCTTAGGAAAAATAGTATTTTATACTTTCTGAAGCAGAAGTTGCAGACCTCCTGACTGAACCAGTTCTTCCCTTAGGACATAATTTCAAATTTAGTGAGTAAATTGAATTCTTGACAGTATTTCTACTTTTCACTTATAGGCTGAGTATGGGAAAGATATGATTTTGGGACACCCTCTTAATTTTATTACTTTTTGATCTGAAGAGACAAAATGGCTTGTGAGTCATCTCAGAGTCAGTGACTGTAGCTGGTTAAACCTTTTTAACATGATTGTTGTTAATAAAGGTTTGTCATTAAATAATCTATGTTTGACCAGAAATAGATGTGAAGAACTATGGCAAACAAAATAAAAATAGAATTCTACAAATGGAAGCAAATAAGGGTCATTTCAAATGGATCCCTTCTCTTTTCTAATCTGCTCAATAGGCATTAGTTATATAGATTGAGATATGAACAAGGAAGATGCCACAAGATCACTACCTGCGTCTACCAGGGAACATGCCAAAAAGTAAGGTCTAACTAATTATGGCTCTTTTCATCTAAGCACGTATAATCAGCACAGTGTGACAGGAATAGTGTGTAGCTTATTGTCAGAAGCGATGGCTTTTCTGTGGGATGTTAGTACTCATTTAAAATAAAAATAAAAACAAAAGACAAAATAAAAAAGGAAGGGAACTATTGCAAAATAAGTGGTGAATACAGATGCCTTCTCTGTCCCCTCTGAAATAACACTTTGGTTTAACACGTGTTCCCAGGTCTGAAAATGGAGTGTTTTTCAAGCAGGGTTTGTTATACCAAATAACTGGATGGAAAGACTGAACTGTGCTTTGAGGTGTCCTTCATGACTTGACAGGGATGATCTGACATAGCAGCAGTGGCAATAGCCTGATGGTGTTCTTTAGTGTTTTCCTACAGAAATGTAACATGACATTTCTTGATGGTTTTTCTCCCCAGAAATTTAGGCACACCTTGAGCCAATCATTTTTGGTTGGCTTTGCTTAAGGAAATGAAAATTCCAGTTGCAGATAGCAAAGAGGGAAAATACAGATGATTGATCTCATATGAGTCAGGACTTCATCTTTGTGCTTCTGGTTCGACACATAAACTACTCAACCACACCCACTGGAAGACAAATATAGCAACAAGCCAACATTAGCCAAAGTAAAAGTTTAATTTACTTTGACAGCTTGGATAATACTGTTGTACTTTTCTCTGTTGTGAGGTTGCTCAGAGAAGTATTTTATATTTCCTCACTATAAATATAAAACACTTGGTTGGCAGGGCCCTAAATCATAGAATCATAGAATAGTAGGGGTTGGAAGGCACCTCTGTAGATCATCAAGTCCAAGCACCCTGCCAACACAGGAACACCTAGGGCAGGCCACACATTAACAGATCCAGGTGGGACTTGAAAGTCTCTAAGGAAGGAGACTCCACAACCTCTCTAGGCAGCCTTTTTCAGTGCTCTGGCACCCTCACAGTGAAGAAGTTTTTCCTTACATTTCCTGTGTTTCACCTTGCTACCATTACGTCTTTTCCTATCACAGGGCACCACTGAAAAGAGACTGTCCCCTTCTACCTGAACACCCCCCTTTCAGATATTTGTAAACATTCATAAGGTACCCTCTCAGTCTTTCCCAGGCTACACAGCCCCAGGGCTTGCAGCCTTTCCTCATAAGCAAGGTATAAATAACCTAACCTACAGGGTCTAGATGCCCCTTTTGGAGCAGTGGGTAGAAATTATGTGTGGATGTCCCTGGTGAGTCTGGTCAAGGCCATTGTGGCATACTGGTGACCTCAGGGTCCTGACAGATTCTGTGATATGTGACAGTTCCAATAAAAATCCTTATTTTCAACCATGCATAATTTATCATTAAAGATGCTGGTTTTAAACTAGCTATTGCTTTAGCTTTTAGCCTGAAAATTAGAAGTTATGCAGACATTAATGAACAATGTATACAGTTTTGGTGATGTTTGAGATATGTGTTATGACTATATCCTACTAGCTAATCCCCATGCAGTAATGCCAGTGAATACTCTGCATATGGAAGGGGAAGATTACCACGATTTTGCCTTAATCCAGCTCTCACGACTTTGTATGTCTAGATACTTAAACTGTAATCCTATCCATGTCTATAGTTGATGGAGAGAAAGACACATGTCAAAAGGGCATTGCAGCCCACCCAAGGTAACCTTGGAACACATCCAAACCAGGTATTCCACACGGATTTGTTCATGTTTTGTATATGACCCTTAGCTATCATTTTGTGGATGGCATCTTCGCTTTCAAACAGAGAAATTCATGCAGTTAGCAAAACTATTGCTGATGTATCAATCAATATATCTGATAAATATGTCAGGATGGAGACCAGCTGTGTCATCTGTGCATTCTTTCTGCTACTCAACATATTTCTGAATTTGAGGGCCACAGACTAAGCTAATTATGTTCTGATTATATCACCCATTGCAGCTAAGGAATAGGAAGTAGCAAGAAACCCCTTCTTGGTGTTCCTTAACATTTTGCCCTTTGCATAACCTTCAGGGAACATCTGGTTACTAATTTACATTTACCTGCTTCCATAGTAATTTAACAAGTTCTGAACAGTACTGGTGATAATAAGGACTGAGTATTACCCAAGAGGAAATGTGTTTAGTAGATAACCGGGGAAAGCTTATAGCAAAAGCAGCCCAGAATGCACCAGGAACAATCTTCATATAGAGTAAGGTTAGCCATTCTTACATTAATGCCATAGTTTTGTATAAGTAGCTAGGCACAATGTGTATTGACTCAGTACCTGTTCTAAGGTAAATTTATGGTCACATGAAGAGCCTCAGATTTAAGGCCTGTTGGGTTAAGTGCAAGCTGCTTTACAAGTTAAACCCTAACTTTTGTTCCTTGTGTAACATACATTATGAATGTGTCTTATGATACCTCATGATGAAAAAAAACTGGGGTGTCACCATTCCTCAGTTAGATGGAATAAGTCTTGGCCCAGGTAAGCAGATGTCAAGGGCTAATGTCTGAGGCTGCTTGTCTAATGTAACTTGAAGCCTAAAGAAGATAATTTCTAAGTACATGCTTGTGAAAGCATCTTTGATACTTCAACAGTATCTTCAGTTACCTAGAAGCTTAAAAATTAATCTTGGCTGGTATTCAGAAACATTATTCACAGTCAGGGTTCAGATTTTTAGGAAAAGAAAATTATTCCAGTCAGTCAATAAACTCAGATAATATGAAATTCAAATTCTTTCTCAAGTCACTTAGATGTTTCTTCCATGTTTTGAAAACCCTCATGCAACCCTCTCGTATTTGGTGTGTGGGTGTGTGCATTACGTGGGCTGTAGCTGCGCTGATTTTTCTTCAGTCAGCTGTTGCCTAGAAGCTGTAGAGGAGAAAGCATTGGTGCTTAAGCTTGAAGCTGTTTAGCTGGAGAATACAACCCACACCTTTCAACTTAGGACCAAGAAGATTCCAGTACTTAAGTAGGTAGAAACACTTGAAAGAAAACAGCTTCATAAAATCATAAATGGACTGCAGGGTGCTATTCTTATTTATTGGTTCCAGAAAATAGTATGAAGTTTCCATGAATACATTTAGAAAGCCTCAAACTTAGGAAACACTTGCAAATTTTAAACTGTGCCATAGGGATCATCGTAAAACAGAAAAAAAAAAAAAAANAAAAAAAAAAAAGAAGAAAAAAAAAAGAAAGAACCAAACCAAAAACCTTAGCTCTCAGTGCAGGGCAGATATGATTTCTACCCAGATGCCGTTGCAGCCTGAGGCTGTCCTTGCATCCAGTTCTGCACTGGCTAGTCAATGTATAATATTTCCAACTAAAGCTTTGTCACTGAAATGGCAACATCTCTCTAACCAGGCTCTGCCCAGCCTCCCAGATCTCACCTGCACACAGCAAGGCTAGCTGTGCCCTGCTGAACTCTACTGCCCTCTGCAGAGTTATGCCCTACCACAAAAAGTCCTGAGCCTACCCCAGAGATCTACAATGAAATTTAGTCAAGAGGTGGCTATCTGAAAGCAGAACGTGTTTCAGTTAGCATTAAATAACAAAGTGATTAATGGTTTGTATTTGAATTGTAATCATGTATCATCACATCATCGAATAAAGAACACATAAAGCATTTCCAAACAGTTCTGGAGCAAGATTTAGAATCTTTGGAACAAAATACTTCCAGAGACAAAACCTGAGATATATTTGGAATTTCTTTTCCTCTTATCTTGAAATTTAAATTCAGATTTAGAAGTTAGGATTATCAACTCTGAGTTTCATCATCATCCAGTCAGTTTTGGTGACTCATAAAAATTGAATTTCTATGGCTACCACAGATAAAAAACTCAGAAAAATATAGGCAGTCCTAAAGACAGGCCTTTTCCTTTTCTTTTCTTTTCTTTTCTTTTCTTTTCTTTTCTTTTCTTTTCTTTTCTTTTCTTTTCTTTTCTTTTCTTTTCTTTTCTTTTCTCTATCCTAAAATTTATTTTCTGTTTCAAATATCCTTTCAGCCCTATCTTTGATTGAAAAGTATTGTGCTGGTGAGTCAGCACACTCTGCTGGTAGACCAAGAGAATGTGACTGACACAGTAAAAAAAAAATAATTTATTCATTAATTAAATAAAGCATGTCATACAATTAAAAAGTATTCAGTTGTATCTTCTAAGAAAAGGAGACAGATCACGATAATGCATAAACCACAACCCTCATACACAGTGGAGTTAAGTTGTTAATAGAGTTTGATTCATATAACTACATTATGAAGGAGCTGGTTCATACCCTTAAGTCTATTTTTAAGACAACAACTATTTCAGAATGAACTAATTAGATGCAAGGCAATTAAACCATGGAATATGCAGTGCTCCAGTGAACGCAGACTCAGCTATCAACTTTTCAAGCTTGAAAAATGAGAAGGGAGCCTGAAAAATCACTTGAGACTAGTCTTGAATATAAGGGGTTGGGGACATGAGGATACTCCCTGAAAACAAGTTTGACCATGGGGCTTCAGTTCTACTTTTGATCAGTAATAAATGTCCAAGGAAGAAGCCTTTGATAGCTGATGACCATCAGCATTTCCTATGCTCTTTGTTCAACATCTGAGGAGATTTAAGCACCAACCATTGCTGAACCCAATCAGGAAGAGTTGCGTTGCCTGAATTTATATCATTAAATTCCTGATATATGTTTACTAGTCTTATGATACTATGTTTTATAAATAGATAATAGTTATTCTAAGCATTTTTTCTGAAATTGCAGGAGATTTCTACAAAATCTCCTTGTGTGTTTCGGACTAGTCTTGCTGTCTCACCAAGAAATCCCTAAATCCAATTTCTTTTGGTCTTACTTGCTGCTAACACTTGTACTCCTACAACATTTCACTTTACTTTTGGATAAGCTAATTCAACAACATTTATCTATACTGAAAAGACCTTTGGAAGAGGCAATAAGAGAAAAGAACAATAACTGGGAAGATGACATGCAGATGTTGCAGATATTCAGACGTACTTTTCTTATATATGTTATTTTACATTTTGAAATTCATTTGAAATACTGTGTCCAGAACAAACCAGGTTATGCTATTTGCTGTGGATCTAACAGAACAAAGTCTCTTATTTGTATGTATCTGTTGATTGTCCTTGTACACACCCTTACCACCACAAACCTCACTTTCCCCCCTTACCATTTTCTCTGCACCCTTCACAACACTTTGTATTCATCTTATTGCTTCACCACTGACCTGAACAAGTGGTGGTACCTACTGTTGCCTATCCCACTTGGTGCATTGCTGCCTGACCAGGAGGTGCACAGCACAGTGACAGGCCCATCCCAGGGTAAGTGCAGCATAAGTCTGGTGGGCTCACATGGAGAGCATAATGTAAGCACTATCAATTTGCACAAAATGTTTAAAATGTTTAGGAACCTGGTTATCTTTAATTCTGCTGACACAACTAATTGAAATTGGCCATCAGACTCAAAAGATCCTGCAAAAAAGGTGCAGGTACTAATGAACACACAAATTAATCAATCATCAGATTAACCAAGGGGAAATAATAATGACATTCAAGTAAGTCAATAGACAAGGAATGCTTTCCTTAATTTCCATCATCAAAAGTAAGCAATAACCTTTTTATTAGAATTATTTGGTTAAGATGTAGAAGAACTTAAGTCTATCAGAAGAAACTATCTCACCTTATTTAAAAATGCTGTAACTTTAATCTTGATTTTAAGTGCATGAATCATTTCCCTAAGCAGCATCAACTTTCAATTATGTTTAGTGCAAAGTCAGCCATTGTTGCCATTAACATTTCACTGTTAAATCACACTGTCTGTAACCAGCCACTAAAAAGAATTAATGAGACAAACCTGCCTTTATTTAGTTTCAAGAAACCTGCAGTTCTGTCTCTTGGGACTCATTTATTCATCACCTGTATCCTAAATGTGTTTTCTTAATTTTGGAAGATCCAGCATACGTGCCAGTCTCTTTGCTCTATTGTTACTGTTCTTGCATCAAATTTTGCATTCCTCAGGGTCTTTCCAGTTAAACCTCCTTCTGTATGCAGCACATTTCTAAAAGGCAAACTCAGCCTGTTAAATCCCATGGATTCTGGAGGTGACACATGCTGTATGCATCCTCTGGAGTGTGTAATCTTCTGCATCTGCTAGAATTTGCCAAATGGACTCAACTGCTTGCAGCAGCTGGTCTAGACAGACAATGTGGTGAGAGTGAGGAGATGCAGAGCCAGAGGCAGCCACAGCAGAAGGATATCCATAAGACGAAACAGGCATTTTTTAAAGACTATAGAGTATGAGGTTTTCCCAACAGAAGAAAAGCAAGGTTACTTAAAAAGATCATTCTGCTTTAGTAGAATAATTCAGGGAGTCACTTCTTCAAGCTTATTCATCATTATTACCATTTTAGATCTTTCTTTTTGCATAACTGTCTTATTTCAATTTACAAATATTATGTTAGTGGCCAAGGAGGGAGTGATATGACAATTTTATAGAGTTCTGTCCTGGTGAGACCATGCCTTACTTGACTGTTGCACTGATTTCTTCTGTATTTCAGTTGTCTAGTCCTAATCAAGTCCTGAAACGGTACAAGCACATTTAGTTCTGAAGTAACTGCAGATTAAAAGTGCTGAAAATTTAGTGCTGAATTCACTGCAAAGATGTCTCTATTGTTAATGTCACAAGTTTTCTCAACTAGATGATGAAATACTGGAACTGGAAATAATAAAGCATAGGTTGGAAGATGGGCTACTCACCTCTACTAGGAAAAACTTCTTGAGTGTTACAACCTCCTGCCTCTTCAACACAACAGAATACATGGCACTAATGCTCAGTGGAGAAGAATGCAGGAAAGAATGTATTTTTCCCTGATATACATGACAAATCCTGTAAGTGCTAATGGTAGCTACATGCACATTCAGAGACAGCTGTATTCCATGAACTGGAAAACAGATGGTCACGGGGTATTTAATAAAAATGCAATTCACCTTAAATGCCCTGCTTATAAAATGTCAATTATGCTTTCATTTTCTTAGGCCAGAAGAGATAAAATAACAAAGACAGAATGTAGGCAGAAAACTAAGAGAATAAATTAGCAATCAATGCATTGGAAAAACCATAAGCAAGTATTATCAAGTAACAAAGTGACATTACTGAAGGAATAATCTTGTGCTATGATAGGGATCTTTCAGTTAAAAATAATAAGATCAGGAAGGCATTTCCCCAGAACCTTTGGACAGAATTTTATTTAATATCAAATCTTTTTAGTGGCAAGTTAAAAAAACCAAATCTTAATGAAATGTGAAATTTTCTGAAATTGTGAAGGGAAAGATCTGCTTCTGCACTTCACCTCATTTTCTTCTTTTTCAGTGAGAAGAGGGAAGATAACAGAGAAATGAAGAAGAATGGACTGTCACTATTAACACCATACTACATTGCAAAAACAAATAAACAAAACAAAACCAACCCCTACTGATTTTCTAGGTAACTTTGTGTCAAATTTGTATTAATAAATGGAATCCTTATTTTTAGTTTTTAGTTGCCTTGTACTAAATTGCCACAGCAACTGAATTGAATTGCCACAGCAACTGAATTAAATTGCAGATTTGGTCCTTCTAGAAGAAAGCTGAAGGTAATTCTTAAAGGAGGAAGAAGCTTGAATTTGTATAATTCATTTTAGTTTATATGTGAAGGTCTTCTCTTTCTATTACAATAAGTTCCAAGGCTTTCATTTCAGCTATATATGTTTATTTTGAAATAATTTAAATGTCACTGCAAATACGTACTTCACTGAAATCGGTATTAATTTCAAATATGTGTAGTTTTAATATATAATGTGAATATGTAAACATAGTAAAATATAGCTTATATATAGCAAAGTGAACGCTCACAGTGTGACATTAAATAGATGCAATTCCCTCCTGAGCAATGCCCCTGCAAATGACATCATTATAGACCATACAATATCCAAATGATAATTTTATTGATAGCTTCGCACCCTTGACGTCTATTCTCAAAATTGCAAATCTGATCCCATCAGATTCAGGGCTGGTAGGAAACTGTGGCATTTAACTTCAAGCTTTCTCTCCTTCCAGTTCACCAGTTCTCTTTACCTGCTAACTCTCTACACTGCAGCTTAAATTTAAAAAGCAATGAAGTCTTTTCTAAGATAAGAGCAAATCTTGCATCTGCCAGGTTATACAGCCTTGAACATAAGACCATACTCAGTCTCTATGGATTTAGTAAATGATTAGCATATGCTGATCTTCATCAATATGCTGAGAAAGGTCCCACATTGCCTTCTAATGCTGATATTCCTACATTATAATCTGTTATTGCCTGTTTTCTTCTGGCTTTTCATTTTTTTCATAAAATGATACTGTGTCATGTTTCAATATGGTGGGTGTATAATTGTCTCTGGATGTGACTAGCAATTTCTCAATGATGATTTTTTTTCACAGAAAAATGTACATTTTATGAAACCTAAATCATTCATGAGCATCCTGTAACTTAACAAAATGGAGAAAATGTCAGAATATAGTGTATTGACCCTTTTTCAAAGGAAAATTTTGATCTTTGACTTAAGAATGACTTGTTTATGCAGCACAGTTGATTCAGATTTAAAAGCTACTATTTAAAACCCATTAAACCAGAAAGAAGATGTTTCGATATGTTCAAACCAACAATTTGGCTTAAATCCAGTTTTATTCACCTGAAAAATATTAATCTCAATAATATCTTTGAGATTTTTATTTTCTTGTGTCATCTGACAATGGATGATAAACCTCAAACATTGCTGAATGGGGAACCCTCCTTCTTATGAGCCACTCAGTGTCCTTATACTACAGGTTTCCTTTTGTGTGTTTAATGTCATACTTTACCAAAAAAGCCATTATTATGCAAAGGTTGGTGCAATCCTTAGTGTGACTGTGTCCTTAGTGTGTGTTAACAGTGTGAGTGCCACGTCTGGCTATTGCCATCCTGTGCTTGGAATGCTGAACACTCCTGAACTTTTATTAATATGACTTGATGCCCCACCACCATCACTCCATTTCATTTGACTTCAGCAGGGACAAAGTGACCTAGGGTCTTCCAGATGCTTTGATTTCTTTAAAACTTTATCCATTACTTCACTGGAAAATGCAACTCTGACTTTTTTTCTAAGAAACACAGAGTTAAAATGTGAAGCACAGAGTTGAAAAGATGTTTTTTCTCCCCCTGGGCTGCAAGATGGAGCTGTAGTTTGTGCTCCTTGCTTGTGAACATCATGGAGCTGGACTGCAGCTACCTGTATCCCAGACAGTGTCTGGGAAACTTTCAGATTGAGAAGTGTGTGAGAGTAGTAACAAGAGGACTGATGGTAGCAGAAGCAACACTGAGCTGTAGGCTCATAGGACTGTCAGGGGAAAGTGCCCTGATTTCAGTCTAGCTCAGCAAACACTGACTGGCCTAGACCCTACCACCTTTCACTCAAATACACTCTGCCCACAAGCTTACTTTGCTCTCCAGACCCTATCTTCTGTCTCCACAGACAGACCCTCACTGTGACTGTTCTTGTTGAGCAAGTATCATTGACCCTGTAAAACAGAGGTAGGAATTTTTACCTTTTGATAATATTTTAAGATGGATTGATTGAAAAGAAACTAGCCTGTTAGAGAATCAGAGCCACTCACAAAACCCACATTCTCCAATGTGAGATACCTGAGCCTTCCCAAAGCTAGTAACTGTACTATTTGCTCCATGGGGATTCAGTTTAACATTTTCAGTATGAACTGCTTCAAGCCTGAGCCTTTTTCCCTGCAATAAAACCCTGTGTGCAAAATCTGCAGAAACCTAGAAATCTGAAATTTCATGCTGTCTTCTGCTGGCACATGTGTGAATGTGACTTGATTTGAAGGATCAGATCAAATTATACTTTGATAAAGGACAAAATGACATTACGATGTAGCTGATTCTGATTCCATAGTCAAAATTCATTTTTCTAAATGTGCTTACATTTAAAAATCAGTATTGCTGTCAGTACAGAATTGCCATTGCAGTACTTAGTAGCATTTAAAGCTGCTAAAGGACTTTTCTTTGATGCTATGGCTTCATTATGCCATTTTTAGGAAGCAGTTTGTTTTCTGATTGTTCTTTTTCTCCTTGATTGATTGGGACTATTACTGCTGCATCTGGAAACGCTGGTATTTCTGCTGATGTTTGGAGCTAGGTTTCTAATGCTTCAGAATACAATTTTCAGAAATATCCTGATCCCAAAGCTCATTCCAACTGCACACTGACCATGTGAAATTGAAAGTTAGTTAACACATTTGTCTATTTCCCAATTCACTGAAACCTCTCAACTTTCTGTGGGACTGGTGTAAGAGAACTCACTCTGTTTACAGAAAAGACAACAGTTTGGAGGACTGGGCTGCAGATGGAACACCAGGAGTCCCCTTTCAATGAGGAATCTCACCAGGAGACAAGTAATCTGGGGACATGGGTTGTTGACTTCTCAAACGTGAGCGGATAATGTCAATTCTTTGTGAGATTAAGCATCGTCACCATCAGTTGCCATAGTTCCTTGGGGCTTGGAACAAAATCACAGTGCAAAATTACAACACTGGCAGGCCATGCAGATGTGCCTGCTTCAACATCTCCCTCACTTTATAACTAAACCAAAGTCCCATCATTGCTTACAGAAGCCTGATTCTCTTAAAATGCTTTTTTTTCCCCTTGCAGTTAATATAAAGTCATCTCCTTCTCCATAAAACATACCCTAACAACTTGGAAGGAATAATGCTAAAACCAAAAAGCCTCAAGAAAGATGAACATACAAAGAAATGCACTTACATTGTCAAAGTACAACAAAATGTGACAGGAACAAATACAGATTCATTGTGAGTGTAAGGAGCTGGCATATTTACACTGGAATCACTATGAAACTCAAACCACTGGGCTTGAGGGTGGTGAGTAATGTTGGATCGAGATTAGTAAAATGAGACATGATTGCTGTAAGGCTTAGGATGTGAAGAATACATTAGGAAATCCAATATAAACTTCACACATAAACAAGCAAAAGCAAGAGCCACTGCTTAATATTGAAAGTTAATCACAAAGTCCTCTGAAAAATTTACATGAGATGATCAGAAAAGGTGATAAATAATCATGGGAACTCTCTTCCCACTTCACAGGAGTGCTTCAGTTCTGGTTTTCCTAAAACACTGGCCATAAGTGATGTTGGTGAGGTGAACTGAAAACCAAACATTAGAAAAAAGGCTGTGGTGTGGATGGGCCAACCACACAGCAAGCTGCCTGGGCAGCAGCCAGCCTCTGGAGCTGCAGAGTGAGGCCTGGGGGACACAGCCACAGAGCTCACTATGGACAGATAAGAAGATCAAACATCCCCATGGTCATCTGCTCCCACATCCTGCTCCTGACAGTTTGGCTCCTGCTCTGGTGTACTTTGAAGATGCACAGACAGTGTAAGACCCTTCCTGCTTCTTTCGAAGCCTCTCATTCCTGGACCCTTTCTGCATCCTCAGTTATATCCACTCACCTCTCTCTGTGGCCACTTTCCCGAAACAGACTTTCATGTGATGATGTTTAAATAGAAGGAAAAGGTACAGATGGGATTTCAGAGCCCGGCATGTGTACAAGCATGTAGCTACACACAGCACAGGGGAAGGCAGTGTGCAGCAGGGAAAAAATAGATGGAAGAGGCAGGAGGCGACAAGGGAGACCTCTTGCAGTCTGCAATTCCAAGGCAACTAGGTGACTAAAATGCACATTAATCCTAGCCCAGAGGGCTCCCATTGGGCTGGTACTGTGCAAATAAAACCCAACAGCTAGCCCTGTTCCCAAAGTACTGCCTATTGCAAAAAATAATAATTCGAGCTCCAAAGCAAAGCTGGGTTTTTTTTAATATTTGAGTTAGAACAACAATAACTGTGGTCAGGATTTAATGGTAATTTTTTGACATGGCATTTGACTAGACTTTAAAGAGATAACACCTATCTGTCCTTCAAGCCCCTTTAACAATATGGATGTCTCTCTTTATAGCAAACACATTAACAAAGGACTAAGCAGTTGTTACCCCTCCTGGTTTGAATTTGTCCTATTTTATTATCCCAAAAGTGCAAACTATTGACTAGAGGATAACAATGCAATAATAGACTGCCGAGGGCCATAGCTTTTTGTACTCCTGACTTCACTTTCACAAAGTAGTCCTACAGGCATCATTCAGTCTTAGAACAAGAATCTGTTGTATAAAGGATTTTTTTTTGTGTATAACTCATCATTTCAGATGCTGGTAGCATAGAGCCTGACTTGCTGCTTGCTGCATTACCTGTTCTGTTGCTAGGAAACTCTTGAACAGGGGCCAATTTGCCATTCAGCTATTCGCTTCATGTGCAATTCTATGGAAGAGGACCTAAGCTGATCATTATTTTAAACAACTCCAGCTTTTTTAGATGGCACAACTAGAAGCAGGAGATAGGTGCTATACAATAACATTAGTTATGTATATGGTGAAGATCTCCCAAAGTTCAAGCAGAAAGGCAGGATTCACATGCAGTTTAGGTTCTTGCACAGAGAGCTCATTCATCTGGAAAGTGAAGATACATCTGTACTGTACCACACCTCTCCATTTGGACAGCACTCTACACTTCATATAAAAAGTGTAAGAGGCATGGGCCCAGCCAGAATCACCACACCACTGTGTAACTGAGCCCTTGCTTTGAAGACCCTATAGTCTGGCACCACACTTCTTGACTTTTGTCAGGAAAGGCCTTTCACACTTTTTACAGACCTACTGAACAGATTTGGGCTGGTGAACAGGGAAGGCAATAAACCATGGCTAACAAGGAAACAGGCAAGGTCTGGGGATTAGAAGTCTCTGGCTACTAACTCCCAGATGCAGTATAATTTCCCAGTGGTGCTGCTCCAGTGCTCCTCAGCCTGAGTCACCTCAGCTAGCAGGGAAATGGGCTTGCCAAAGAGCCAGATACCCAAGAATCGTGAGGGGGTGACAATCACAAAGGCCTCCATTCCTGACTGTGGTCACTGAGAAAGCTAATAGTTTTATGTTTTGGAGAATCCACACAAATTCATGACTGCAGTTAAAATTATCTGTACATTTATGCACCTAAAACTTTGTGATTTTGTTTTACTCCTCAGGAAAGGGAAAGTTCCCGTGAAGCTAACCTTAAGACTATTTGAATACATAGAATCATCTAGGTTGGAAAAGACCTTCAAGATCATTGAGTCCAGCCATTAATGCTACTCAACAATGTTCACTGCTAAACCATGTCTTTAAGCACTATATCTACATGACTTTTAAACATGGCCAGGGATGGTGATTCTATCACTTCCCTGCACAGCCCGTTCCAATGTTTGACAACACTTTGAGTGAAAAAATTCTTCCTAATGTTCAACCTAAACCTTGCAACTCGAGGTCGTTTCCTCTTGTGCTTGGGAGAAGACACCCACCTCTCTACAACCTCCTTTCAAGTAGTTGTAGAGAGCAATAAGGTCTTCCCTCAGTATCGTTTTCTTCAGACTAAATAGCCCCAGTTACCTCAGCTCTCCTCATAAGACTTCTGATCTAGATCCTTCCCCAGCTTCTTTGTTTGCCCTTTTCTGGACCTGCTCCAGCACCTCAGTGGCCTTTTGACACTGAGGTGCCCAAAATTGAACACAGTACTCAAGTTGTGGCCTCATCGGTGACAAGTACAGGGGGACAATCATTTCTCTAGTCTTGCTGGCCACACTATTTCTGATACAAGCCAGGATGCCATTGGCCTTCTTGGTCACCGGCACACTTCTGGCTCTTGTGCTGTGCAACAATGAACTTTCAAAATGGAGGAATCTTCCCCTAAGTTCACACATGCAAAGATGGCCCAGAAGTCATAATAGTGACCTGGTAACATAGTTTTGTTCTGAGTGATGCACTCCAGGAAAGTGAAGGGGGAGAAGGAAACAAAAACAGGCCCATCTGCTCCACAAATGTGTACAGGTTCTGAAGCTTTTACTCTTCTAACATCAGTCAGTCTGATAAATTCATCACAACAGGATAGTGTGACCTGTTGGTGCAATAATTTGGGTAAAGATTCTTGGCTCTGGCACCATGCTTTCCTTTCTCTTTTTCAGAACAAGTCTTCAAACAGGTCACTAGATGTGGTGACTGCTGAAGCTGACCATCTCGGCTGTGAGGACCTGCTTGTCTTGGAGCAGATGTAGATTAAAAGAAGATGTTTTCTGTCCCCATCTACCCTTTGCTATGTCAGTTCCAGGTCTTTGATTTTCTACCACTGTCTGGTGTTTCATCAGATGTCCTTAACCAGGCAGTTTAGAATATCCAAGTTTTTCAGTATCTATCCTGAAGTGCTCACCTTGCCACAGAGACTCTTTAAAATTTTGAATTTCTTTGCAGATGCAGGTTATTGATAAATTTATTTAAAACTTTTATTTTTCTCTCACACTTTTTTCTTTCACACCACCGTGACCATAATATCAATGTGCATATACATAAATTTTTAAATAGTATCCACAAGGATATGGGGGGGGTTATGTTCACTGTCTCACTATAAATATATGTCCTGGTTTCATCTGGGATAGAGTTAATTTTTTTTCCTAGTAGCTTGTATAGTCCTGTGTTTTGGATTTAGTATGAGAATAACATTGATAACACACTGATGTTTTCAGTTGTTGCTAAGTAGTGCGTATACTAAGTCAAGGACTTTTCAGCTTCTCATTGCCACCCTGCCAGTGAGAAGGCTGGAGGGGCATGAGAAGTTGTCATATTAATGAAGATCTTAGTAACTACCTTTCCAGTAGTTATAGATTGATGTTAGCTCACTTCTTTGTCTCCTCTTCATCAGTCCAAAGAAGCCCAGCTCCTCCAGCTTCTCCTTGTAGGTTACAGGCTCTCAGCCTGTGACCATCTCATAACTATCTGCTGGAGGCTTCTGGTGCTTCACCACTTCCTTCTTGAATTGTGTGCCCCAAACGAGACAGAGATGTTGCCTCACTATGCTGAGTGGGATAATGACTTCCCTCAATCTCTGGTTGCTATCCTTCTCTGTAGCCCATACCAAACACAAGTAATCCCTAAAGGGCCTTATACCCCCATTATCTCTACACCAGATTAGCACCATCAATGAAAATATGTAACCATATAGGCAGTTACAGAGAACTTGATTTTAATGGCTCAAAAAGTCCATCACACCTTCATGTTTCTTTGTGTTCTGTTTCCTTTCTCTTCAGTTTTCTCCTGAGAGGCAAATTGCATTTGCAATGTTATATTTTAAGAATTTGCTTTTTATAAATTAGTATCTTCAGGTTTCTTTGTGTTAGAGAAAAAGTCAAAACTACAAAGAAGATCATAGATGTTTGAGGTGATTCATTGATTTTGAAGAGGTTTTTCCACCCACTGAGACTGTTCACCTTTTAGCTTTAATAAAAGGTGAGTAGTGTAATGTCGATGTCAATAGCAGCAATAAAGACCATTTGAAGGTTCCTTTCTTGAAAGAAACAAAATTTAACCTGTAACTAAAGGCAGATTTTTAATTCTGGCTTTAGAAATCTAAAATAAAATTCCCCAGTGCAAGTAGCAGATAAGATGGTTGAAGAAAGAGCAGGGCTCAGAGGGCTGGGGCACTGCTTCTCCCTCAGTTCTGTGGGCTCAACTCATGAGACATGAATGGCAACTCCACAGCCTCATAGCTTGTCATCTGAATAGCAAATGCTTCCAGTCCTCACCTCTGAGAGCATTTTGTCAGGATGATTTCTTAGGATACCCAGGATCTGAGTTCAGTGGAATGTTTCAGCTCACAGCTTCTGAAAATTCAGTCCGACTCTTAATGGAAGGGAAGAGGAGGAGGTGAGAGTGAGACTGTTAGACACTTCCTTCAAAGCAATATTTAATTAAAAAAAAAACATTGAACCCCAAATGTGTGGCAGCACAACTGTATTGGAATAAAAGGTCAAAGGATACCTGATAGTTCAAAGTAGAGTATGTCTTCTTTGAGTAGCAAAACTGAGAGAGAAAAAGGTGGCAAGACACCCAGTAGATTTAATTACGTAAATCATTGACTTAAATCACTGTCATCATAGCAATTAATTTATTATTTCACATATTAAATGCATTGTTAAATACATCCCTCTTATTTGATAATTACTTATCAGAAGGCAAGACTGATGAATCCTTCAGTTTAACAAACTATAATTTTCTCAGTAACAGGCATAATTAGTATAGTTTGGCTTCATCTTGTCCTACGGGAAGAACCAAATGAATCACACTAGACAACAAAACTCCTCAAGAATGATCTGTATATACTTAGCTGGAAGTAAAAGCATTGTAGGGCTTTTGTGATTTTTTTTTTATTACCTCAGTGCATGAGAAACCTCAGATCAACGTGGTCTGGAATATTAAATATGCTATGCACAGGAGACTCTTTCAGACATTATGCTAACTGAATAAAGCATATCCAACTTCCATTAAATTTCTAAAGTAACAGCAGCTTCCAATACAAAAAGACTCAGCACATTCATTTTACTTAAACATGTCAGGAAAGGAAAGTGACTACTGAGAGTGTGCGGAGAAAAGCTTATGTTTCACAAGGCCACCTTCCAGGGTTAATTGAGCACACAAGTGAGGCACACTCAATGCCTGGCTCTCTCCTAGATGGGATTGCCAAACCCCTAGAGAGAAAGATAGCACAGCTTCTGTTGTGGTTCTTGTTAAACATGCCTAAGGCCTTATTAAATATTCATATTATAATATCATTATGATAACAGTTGTCACTTCAGATACCTCAGTGTCCCACATCTTGAGTGGGGAGATCTGCAGGTAAAATGGGGTGAGCTCCAACCACTTATATGAAGGCCTTCAAATTATTTAAGCAGGCAACTGAATGTATCATGTGAGAGCAGAGCACACAGCATGACCTCCAAAAAGAAGACTCTTTGCTTAGTTAGGACTTCCATGGATGCTACAAGCTGAAGGATGCAATTAACTTGTCTAGCTTCTCTCAACCTACATAATTTGTTTCTTTCATATTAAAATGTCTTACATGTTTCAGCTAGTGGCAGATAAAAGTAATCTGCCTTTCCCCCCCCTTCAGAGAGGTAAAGGCTTGCAATTCTTGTTGAAATCAAGTGCTCAGCAGCTCACAAAATCAAGGCAGTGATGCCTCTTTGCTTACAGAACTTATCTGAAACTCATTTTGAGAAAGAAAAAATTGCTGTGGCAACAGTAAAGAAAGCTCATATCAAAACAAGTGGCAATTATCCAATAAAACAAATACATGTTAGTGGTATTTATGATATAAATATTCAAGGGGGGGAAAAAACAACCAACAAATATTTCAAAGAACATCTATGCATCATCAAACAGAATGAGTGTGTTGATATTGCTATCATGCAACATCAAGGGTTAATTTAACTGCCTGGTGTGTGTCCACTGTGAAATTTCTTGGAGCATAGGTCTAAATTGGAAGATGGGTTGAGAAGACGTTTCCGTTTTAATTATGAATAGAATTTATTCTCTTATGCTATTAAGGCAAGAGCAAGTCATCAACTCAAAATAAGACTCAAGACAGGATAGAGCAGTATCCTGGTTTGGGTAATAACACAGCTGCTTCTGTTCAGTAGTTTTATTTTTCAGCTCAGTTCTTCTAACTAACTACACTTATGTGATAACACCCCACATTTAGAGTTACTGCCAAGGGTTCATGTGCAGACCAAGGCCACTGCTGGATCTTGTGCACCACACTGGGGGGTGCAGGGAAGTGAATGGCTGCACCTGCAGGGAGGAGCGGACAGGGCAGGTGACCCCGGACTGACCAACGAGGTATTCCAGCCCATGTCCGTCATATTCAGTATAAAGCAGAGGGATCTGGAGGGTCTATAGCTTGCTCACTCATCGCTCTCTCTCTGGGGCTCCCGGGCTCTTCTCACCTCAAACCGCTTTGCCAGCTTTTCTTGGCTTGGCCCAGGTCCTCTTTCAGTTCCTTCCTCAGAGCATCCCAGGAGGACTCTGTCTGTTCTGCCTTTGATCCTGGTCTGTGTGTTCCTGAATCCGGTACCAGAATCCAGCTCCTGAACACAGCTCCTGTCTACTGTGGGGCCCAGTCAGGGACTCCCCCAGTGCCAGCTCCACAATATCAGTGATGGTGATGTAAATACTGGTTTTGTATATATTTGTACATATTCTAGTTTTCTAGTTTTATTATTATTATTTTCATTTTCATGAAAGCTGTTCTAGTTTCCTTTTCTAAATCGCTAAGTCTCCCTTATTCCCTTTTTCTTCCCACTTGGGTAGGGAGAGGGGTTAACAGAGAGCATCTATTGTTGGTATAAGGTGCTGCCCTGACCCTAAACCGTGACAAGCAGTAAGACCAGAACTTCAAAAGAATTTAAATGCAGCAGCACAGCTTAGAGTCTGACAAGGTCCTTGTAATACTCTGCCGAGGAGACTGAAAAGATAAGCAAAATTTAGGAGAGGTTAAATATTCAAAGGAAAAATATCAATTTTCTTTTCAAAATATGGAGTTTTATTTTAAATATATACTTCATAGCATAGGGATTTTTGGTCATTTAATATCACAATTGTATTATGCTATTATTATTATATGAGAATTAATGATTATATCTATGTTTAATTTTATATATATATCTGGCATTCGTTGCAGCTTCTGCAAACTGAGCTCACTAGTTTCCTTGGTAAACCCAAACATTTGAAGGAACATAATAATTTGGGAGTGTCAAGGTTTAGCCCCAGCCAACCACTAAGTCGCTCACTCACTCCCCCCCAGTGAGATGGGGGAGAGAATCACAATAGTAAAAGTGACAAATCTCATAGGTTGAGACAGCTTGACAGGCGAAGCAAAAGCCACATGCACAAAGCAAAACAAGGAATTCATTCACCACTTCCCATCAGCAAGCAGGTATTCAGCCTTCTCCAAGAAAGAGGGGCTCCATCACATGTAAGGGTAACTTAGGAAGACAAACACCATCACTCCGAACATTCCTCCCTTCCTCCTTCTTCCCCTAGCCCTATATGCTGAGCATGAGGTCATATGGTGTGGGATATCCTTTTGGTCATCTGGGGGCATTCTTGTACACCCCCGACCTGCTCACTGGTGGGGTGGAGTGAGGAACATAAAAAGGCCTTGACTTAATGCAAGTACTACTTACCAACAACTAAAACATCCCTGTGTTATCAACATTATTCTCATCCTAAATGCAGTACTGTACTAGCTTCTAGGAAGAAAATTAACTCTATCCCAGATGAAACCAGGACAGGGAGTTAGGAGTTCTTAAAGAGGTATGGCACAATAACTAGCCTGAAGTGGTTTTCCAAGTGATACATCCTAGAGATAAAAAAAAACTTCCAGGAAACCAGTATGAAGCTTGAAATGGCCTGTGAGGGTGGGATCATGAAGTTTACTGCTCAAGATCTCAGGGAGGCAGTTAAGGTTTTTGTAGGGAAGCAACATACACACATGCATGTGGTGAGAGGGAAATCTTCATCCTGAGGGATAAATCACCATCTTATGGGCAAAATAAGGATGGACCTTAGGAGACACAGGTCATTCACCTTTTTTTTCCCTTCTAGGAGAAGAAAAAAAAAATAGTATCTTCTGGAAAATAATATTCAAAATGGAGAGTAGGCAAAACAAACATGAGGCCCAGGATCACTGATAATAGGAAAACGCAGTTGATGGTAGCAGAAGAGTCACTTCTCAGACACCTGTAGCTAAATTTGTGGTGTCTGTGGATTTGACTTCTTAGTACAAAACTGGTGAGAGATGTCTCCCAAAGCATCCTGGGCTAAAACTGATTGTCAGGGGCTATGTGGATTGCAATAAATAAGTCAGGGAGGGGTGTGAGGTTCTTGAGGCAAAATATGAGCTGTTAGGTAGGAGCTGGGATCAACACTTCCATGACATCATTACTGAAATGCTCCCATATCAAAGTAGAAGCTCAGAGAGGAGAAGGATGACGCACAGACCAATGCATAGTTGAGAAAGAAATCTCTGGGAAAACAGTATAGATTTACAAGGAACTGGAAAAGACTGTTAATATATGGAGTGTATGCAGCTAAAAGAAATTGATTCAGTTATGAGTTATGCCAGGACTGGATGATCCCAATCTGCTAAGTGGATTACCTTGAATTATTTGTAGGGCAGTCACTTTTAGCTTGGCTTGCAAAGTTTAAATTGCTGGTCTAGTCCTCTTGTCATCTTTGTAATTGCACCAACCTTTACTCTGAGGCATTTTTTAGTGTTGGTGGCTCTGGTTTTAGTTTATCATGACTCAAACAGAACACCTCCTGTATGGCCAAGTTAACATTCTGATAAAAAATATTTCTTCTCAGGCTCAGGAAAGCACTTAAATACTAGAAGTCTCAGAAGACTACATCTGAGTTACACTCCAGTCACTTTGGAGTTATATTTCTTGATTGAGACAGATCTGAGCATTGTAATGATAACAGGAGACTTTCTACTGACTGAATTCTGTCAAAATCCTGAGATATGTTGTTTTTAAGCAAAATGATGCACTTTAGACATGCATTTTAAATATCTGAAGTATTTTAAATATAAAATATAATTATATTTATATTTACCTGTAAGGTTGTCCAATTTAAAATAAAAAAACAAACCAATCTATAAACAAGTTTTGAATCACTATAACAGTGCCAGTGAGTAATGAATTTTGAACAAAGCTTGTAGTTAGTAATTTTGAAAGCACTTTGTTTCTCACAGCATTACTTTAAAATCCTGTGAAGACTGCTGCCAGCAGTGTGCCTTCTTCCCATTCAAGCTGTGTGGATGGTCTCAGCCAAAGCTCCAGCAGTTTATATTTGCCTTTAGAAAACAGAGTGATACCATCCAAGCAGAAACCTGAGAGAAATGTCAATAAAATGTAAAAATTAAAAATGTCCTGATATTATTTTGCACCTGTGCTGATTTGTGTAAATATTTCATTTCATTCGACAACATAAAAGTGTGTGAATTTATGGAAAAGACAGTATTATTAATGTACCATGGGATGTACTCACTTCAAATTTTCCACTAGGTTAATTCAGCTCTAAAAAGTTATTGTGTGAGATATTACAGGCATAAAACAAAACTGGGATACCCATAACACACTGTAAAATCAGGAGATGTAAACCAGCTGCATTTGCTTTTTATGAGCACTCAGCTGAGTTTTTAAAATATATTGCTATCGTTCAGGTAAGAATAGAAATAGACTTATATTCTATGTTATGCTTCAAGAAACAGAGCACAAAACAAAAAATTCCAAGCTGGATGACAGATTTGGGGTGGATAGTTGAATATCTTGAGGCTGATGGACTAAAGGCCTTTCACTTCTATTTTTTCACTATTATTTAGAACTTCAGGCTCCTTATCAATACATGGATTTGAGTATTTCAGTATGAAAAGGTTGACTTGTCTTTTTTTTTTAAATACCTGTGCTCCTGCTTTGAAGCACTTTTACTCAGGGGACCTGGGCCACCATGCTCTGATAGTTGTGGATGGTTGATGGTATGATCTCATACATGTGCCCTAACAATTTAATATTTGACAATGGCCCTGCTGCAGCTCAGGGGCTATGGATATATAATGGCATAAGATAATAGTGCCTGCTCAACACACCCTTCGGTCTTGAGAATCTCTGTTCGGGTAGAAACAAGTATTTGAAAGTAGTTTTAAAAGTAGTTGGAACCCATTCATTTCATTCCATAACTATTGCAGGAATCTCCTTCTTGCCCCTGGCTGCTGCCAAGACAATCTATACCCAGCAGCTGGTAATGGTTGCCTATCTGGTGTGTTGATAGCCTATAGGAATTCATCAAGGGCAAAGACACATTTTTATCACTTAACAATTTTAACATGATTTTTTGCTTCCTAGAGATCACCACTGAGACTAAGACAGTCTCATCATGGCAGCTCACTGCAGGAAAGAGACAAGCACTGTGCCTCTGTTTCACCTCTCATTTGTCAAGGATGGGATTATGGTGGAGACAGAGAGGATAACAGTAGGCAGAGCTGTTGCTGCACATTCATAAGGCTTCTTTTGAGCAGTGAGAGCTGGATCCACAGCCACCACAGATATTAAATGAAGCAATTTTCTGTCCTCAGTGGCACTTTATGAGTGTGGGTCCAAATCTGAGATTATTCTGAATTTCTCAAGTCAAAACTGACAGAACTTCCTGGATAAAAATTTTGGTGAGGTATGGTGAAAAAACACCTTTAAATCTGTTTTGTTCAAATACTGCTGTGCTGTGCTGTGGGATTCACCAGTATTGCCTATGGGTAAAACTGTAATAAACTGTAAAAATGCTGTGCATTTGATCTAATCGAAAGCTATGGGATGTGAAAACATGTTCCAAAGATGCCAACATTTTCACACATCTCCAGGTGATTGCAGTGTTTCTTCAAATTCTGCAGAGCTTGAAATTCATTACTACACATAGCTCCTGTTCCCATTAACCACTGCAGTCAGCCAATGGCTTGGCACTTACTGTGTCTGTCATGATAAAGGACCCTGGCCTTCCCTTTCAACTCTTAAAAATACTTTAAAGACTAAAAGACTCCCTGTAAATGTAGTGGATATGACAGGAAGAACTTAGTTGTTTGAATTTTGTGGGTTTTTTTAGTTGAGCTTTATCCTTATTGATTTCTTGTTCTCGTTATTCCAAATTCAAGATTTCAGCTGTGAATGTGATGTGGTGGGCTGATTAAATAATCTGTTTATCAATTTTTTGATAATAAATCTTGAATCTTTATATTCCAGGTATCAGAGAGGGACCCCAAAAGGAAAGACCATTAAGAAGAAAAATGCATACCTTAAAAGGGTCAGCAAGAAAATAATTCAACCACCAGTTCACTAATAAAAGTAATATTTTTTGTTATTCAAGGAGGACCAGAAGTCCTGCTGTACATCTGCAGACCTTGCTCTGCATTCTCTTAGCATGGATCAGAAAGGATATGCATGCTATTTACAGGAATTAAGGGTGACAGGATCAGGTTCTACTTCCCTTTTATCCCTTTTAAAATAATCACATATCTCAAATGGACTTGCCCAGGCCTTAAATAATGTGCAAACTGTCCACGCAAATAATTTATTTATTAAGTGCAAGTGTATTTTCAAATGAAGAATAAATTTCTTCATGAAGATCAGTTAAACTACAAGTTAAATTAAATGCTGGAAGTGTGTAAACATGGCCAAAGTGCCAACATAATCCTGCAACATAGAGGAGAGTTTGGATGACAAACTGTGACAAGTCACAGAACAGAACAGAAACTGATTTAAAGTCTAACCTGGGATTTGGGTACACATTTTATAACTGGCCTTTAGCCAGTTTTAGCCATTCCTGCTTTCATGTGAGTTTAGTCATTTGCACCTTTATTTGCACATGGCCATGGCTTGACGTTGTTATAACAGAGACTTGGTAGGACAACGTATGTGAACAAATATTACCATAGGAGGGTATGGCTCGTTCAGAGAGTAGAGGTAAGGTAAAAAGGAAAGTGACTTTGCTCTTTAAGTCAAGGATACATACATTTAAATAGGAGTATGCTCTGCTGAGGGCTTCTCAGTGATGCTTAAAGAAGAAAACAAAGGCACTTCATGATACTGATGAACACGTAAGGAAGCACACATGATTGAAGATTTTTGTAAGCTCTTACAGAAACATTCTTAATGTACACATTGTCATTAATGCAGATTTTAATTACTCGGATACCAAATAGACAGAGTATAGACTGTCCATCAAACCTCTGAAATGTATCAGTAATAATCTGTGATATAGTAGATGCAGAGAGCAGCTAGAAGGTAAATGAGAGGAGAATGGCCATTAAATGACAAAGTTCATGATCATTAGGATAGGAGAAGCTAAAATTACAGATTTCAGAAAGGCAAATACCATTAAACTCAGAAGATTTTTTGATAACTTCTTCTGTCAGCACTAAAGGAAAAACTTAAAGGGAGCAAAAATATTAATCAGTTAATATTAAGGACATGAGCTAATTATCAAGTTGTGGAGCGGGCATGGGAAGCATAGTATAAGATCCTTTTGACAAAATACTTAACAATCACGGAGTTCAGCTATAAGACAGAAACAAAAAGAAAGGCCAAGCTACCAAGAATGAATACAGAGGTATAGCAAAACTGCTTGGAAAGACAAGGAATAGAATGAGTAGCAATTAGCACAAGATATCCAAAATAGAAGTACATCCATAAAGGGAAGATTAGGACAATTTTCCACAAGAAAATATTCACTAAAAAGAGCAATATCAAGAGAGGAACCATAGTTAATATGTGGCAGAAAAGAAAGACCTCACCTTTGAGTATTTAATATGTTTGAATCATCTGAGTCCGATGATTTCATTGCACAATACTGTCATGGATGAAATGTTTGACACAAATATAACTTAGCAGCAATTCAAAATTTAATAATAGTATGAGGTAAACCAAAGGGTTGAATTTTAGCAGCACTCAGTGATTGACCAATTTAAAAATTAGCATCTGATTCACAGTAGAATATGTTATAATCAAAGAGAAACTTAATTACAGATTTGAGAATGACAGGATTCACACTAACTTGTCACAGGGTATCCTAAATCAAAAAATGTAAATATGTATAAACACAAAGCATACAAACACACACAGACGGATAGAAATATTTGGATCCAGAGAAATATACAGGCACACCCATTTGTGAAGATAAATGTGTATATTCAAACACATAGGAAGAGACGTGGATGGAATAGATGAGCCTATAGTTAAAACTTTCCTCTTCTTGAGTTTGGAACAAATACAATGCATCATATTGATATTTAAGTCTCAAGAAGGTTGACCTGCCCTAACCTTCTGTTGATTTTGTTAACAGAGAATCCTTGAGAGGGTTCGAGCTCAGGAGAGAATATGGTCACAGCCTGCTTCAATCCAGGAGAGCTCAAAGGGTCTTGCTTAGGTCTGCTTTTTACAGGGTCTGAGATAATTAACTTTTTTTCTCAAACACTTGTCAAGAATGACATGAGGAAAGCTGCAGAACCAGGCAACCCTTTGAGATCATTCCCAGCCCTATCCTTCCACGCTTCTAAATTCTCAGCCCCTGACTGTATCATTTAATGTACCTATTTTTAAGCAGAATATGTCTTATTACTTTCATTTGTTGTGATCATTATGCTTTCCCCCTCTTTTCCGTTGTACAAGTGTGGTCATGTTTCCAAGAAAATCGTCTTTTAAAACATTTAAAATTTTATTTCCCATTACTTCTTTTCTTTTGCACTACGGACACCGTGTGGTACTTCTGATAACTACGGTCTCTGATAGCACTTTGCTGTTAGGAAAACCATACAGCAGGATTCAAATCACTGAAGCTCTTCAGGTACGTTTTCTGTACATCTCTGCATGTCAGGAATGGGAATCCTTCCAGCCACCATGCAAGCCTATCAGAGAGAATCAGAGGTAGGAATCATTGTACTTGCCAGGAGAGTTAAATTCATACAATTTGAGGTTACTCTGTGTTTCACAAGTTACCCAGTTTGTGAAAGAGCTTCAGTGATGGTTGCAACTTCAGAAATGCTCCATCAGTCTTTTTGTTCACAAAACTATTTTTTCTCTGACATTTAAGCTCTAAAACTAGCAGAATATCACACACTGCTTTTCTTAAATCACACCCTTCCTTAGCCAAAGAAGCTGCCTTTACAGTCCCTACACCATGAGCCGTAAGAGTGCCAGGCATTTGGCCTCTTACAGACAACCCCATATAGGATTTCTTAACTTTCAGCAAATGATGCATTAGTTAGCTATTTTACTAATGACTTGGTTTTCCCTAACATGATAAATATGAATACTGAGGTGTTACTGCAAAAAAGACTGTTTTCTGTATCATACATTTCCATGCCATTTCCTTTCATTTATATAATGGTTCATATGGAGTAGACTGAACAAAAAATGAAGCTATATAGATCTATGTACTTATTTATTAAACAAAAAATTATCACTACTGATTTATCCATAAAAGACTTAAAATGCAGCACTATCCTTGTTTTGCAAAGAACTCTCACTAATCACAGAGAAAGGCAACATATTTTTCCAGCTTAAGAGTAACCTATATTTTTTATCACTGCAACTGTTTATACGTTTCTGTCTCGATGCTGGATAACATCTAGATTTTTCATTAAATGAAATCTGGAATAGCTCCAGTGATTTGTGCTGAATTATTCATGTCTGTGGATAAAGAGGAAAATACCCCAGACCATGATTTTTGCCATAATAAGTTACTTATTTAACTCACTGTCATTTTCGCTAGCCCATTACCTGTGAAATTGATGCTTTGTATTTTATTTTTGTTGATATTCATCATATACAAAGGAAAACCATGCACTTCACTATCAATTATCATAATTTTACACAATGAAAAGCATGAAAATTACTAAATTTATAAGAAAAAATAGAAAATCAAACATTAATAGAGGCCTTTATGTGGTGTGACAGTTTTCTCTTCTTGAAGAGAGACTGGTTGCCTTTGAAGGTACATTAAGCCACAGGCAGTCACAGCTACAAAACATGGCATTCATGTTTAAAAAGCAATCTTAGAGTATATGCATCCCAACAGGAGCTGTGCTAGTAGGAAAGTTGTGTAATTTAAAGCACAACAGTTTGGACTTCAGTTCTATTAAAATCTAAAGGAAAAGATTTGGAGGAAAAAATATTTGCTACTAGGTATCTACCAGCCCAGTTGCTTCAAATCTGGCCTTTGTGAGATTTCTGCTTTGGAAAGTACATACACAGAAGTTCCGAAGGACAAATTTCTATGTATTTCTTATCCTGTTAATCAAAAGGCCTCACCTCATCCATGGTTACCATGACTAGAGACTAAAAAGGGCTCCTGGAACATCCTTAAAGGGCACATGACAAGCAGGCATTCACAGCTCAAAAGGCAAGACTACAACAAAACTACACATAGGTAGTGGGAGCTTTATTCAACCTTCTCTTAGCAGGGCTTCCCGCCTCTTCTCAAGACACACCCACACCCCCTCTTTCTTCCTCCTGCAACACAGGCTTCAGAGGGTTTTCAGTATTAGAGCAGTCTGACATGAATGAGGGTCTCTGAACTGCATAATAAAGCTGGGTGTGACTGCAGCCTCCTCACTGGAAGGCCAGGTGGAGCTGATGCCTCTGTTTGCAAGAAGGGACTTTCCCCTTGGACTGGCATGCTGCCCTAGGAAACTTCCCAGGATTGAGTGAGCTCCCACCATACCCTTTGGTGAGTGAGTACTGCTTCTGGACATAATCTTGAGTGAGCCCCCTTTTAAATGAGTGATCCCCTTTCTCCTACCCTTGAGTGGGAGGTTTTCCCTTTCTGTGAGCATGTGTGCACACTTTCTGGGTCATCTTTCTAAAAGGACTATTCGCAAAATTTAGGAATACTTAAGTCAAGTTGTGTAGCATTCTGTTCCCACCTGACATCCAAATGTGTGATTTAGCTTAGTCCCTCAGAGTGCTGGGTGATTTTTGGCTGGAATGTAACTTCAATCTGAGTAGCCATTCTGTTTGCTTTGTGGGTGCCTCTGCCTGGCATCTGGGCTTGTGGATTGCTTAGAGCTCTCCGAGGGTTTTGTGGGTGCCTCTGTGACACAGTGCAAGGCCTCTAAAGGGCAAATAGCTCTTTTGCAATAAACTTCAGGCTAAAGATAGAGATTTGGGCAGACAACCTAGCAAACCACACACCTTGCACATCTCAGTGATCTTGTTCACAGGAGCCACATGAGTGCTGCTACCAGCAGAGGGAAGGAGGAGGATGTGAGCAAAGATCACCCTTTTAGGCAAAGAGTCGATTTAATCTAGATAAAAGTGATATCAACACAGAGTGCCAGAACACCTGAATGTCTGCAGTGTGCTTATTTTCATCCATAACCAATATTGTATGGTAGACCTATTTTCATTAAACTATGACCTTATGCAATTGCCTTTTCCTTGCATCTCCCTCTGTCCCAAATCAATTCTCAGCTTGTAAGTAATTGCAGCCAGATCTGGTGGAGCAGAGAGATGGTTCCTGAAAACACCAGGAAAGCATGTGGAGGGAGAAGACTTAAATTAGTGCCTTCATGGAGAGAGTTACAGCAGGAGATCCAGTCAGCTAATCCTAAATGTATCAATTGCTTTTCTTAGTGCCTGATAAAGGGGACAGAAACAGAGTTATTACAGTGTTGGAAGTGGGAGGGCAAGGGCAACGTTTATGAAGTGAGTAGAACATAGTCGCATATATTTATTGTAATGTGGCTGATGGACACCAGCACAAGACTAACAGTACTTGGCCTCTCACTGCCAAGAAGAGCAAAATCTAAAGCTGAAAGTTAAGAAATAAAGTGTCTTTAAGAAGAAAGTAACTTGAATCAAGTTACTCTGTCAGAAAAATAATTTTGAGGAATTGAATGTTACTCTCCAAATAAATTCATTGTTCACTCTAAAGAAAAAATATTTCACTGAAATTAGTCTAATTTTTTGTCTACAACATGTCTTGAAAAAATTTGCTACTTTTCCCAATCTTTTTTCTAAAAGAACTCTCAAGTTTTTCTGCTGACCCAGACTTCACTAACATCATCTCACTTATTTCTCTGACACAATTAAAGAACATAATTTGTGCCTTGTTAAATGCAAACAGTGGAGACATTTACATTGTCTACAGTAAGCCTACATCATATCTTAATGTGTTTACTGCTCAGTATATTACAATATATTTTCCTTCTATATAGATGACTAGGGAAAACAAACATTTTTACCTTGAACAAAAATTGTCTCTTGTTCTCAAATAATTAGATTAAGGTTCCCAGTTCAGGAGTATGGTGAAGTCTCAGAAAAGTTAAATTTCACAAAACTAAAAACAAAACAAAACAAAAACCCCCAAACCATTTTTGAATGCTCTTCCAACATTTTAGCCCTTTAGAAAAATATTGTTTTAAAGTATTCCTTGTTCTGTTCATTTCATCTCCTACAGTATAAAGATTATGCCTTATCGTCGTGGTCCACAGATCAGAGATTCTTTTAAAAGACTGAATCACAGATTTCTTCCTGCCTTAGTCCCCCCATTAGCTGTGGGACAGTAGGATGTGTCCAGACGTTCATTCTGTCAATGAATCAACATGTGAGCAAAGCTTACATCTAGTCTTGGAAGCCTAGGTGCACATTTAGATGGTAGATGAAAAGTACCACATAGAAATCTTCTTAATTTGAACAAATGTTTGGACAGACGAAATAAAATGTTTTATTTATATTTTGGACATATTTAAAATTCCTTTAAAATGAGGGAATTTTGATGTATAGTTTGAAATCTTTTGTTTTGATGTACTGAATGATTTTTCTCTTTTTTCTGATATTTTGCCAGTTCTTCCTTTTTTGCCAAGCCGAACTATTTGATGAATCAAAACACTTTGACAAACTGTTGTGATCATGCAAAGGCTTCTTATTTCACACAAAACAATCACTCTAATTAAATGCTGTGCAGAAAAATTCCCATTACTCAGATTTCTGGGGAGTATGTTCCTGTTTTCCCCCCTCTCACTTCATCACCTCTAGATGTTCTTTTGATTAATTTCTTATCTGCAAACTAAGATATAGTCAAGCCTTTGATTTCCTTAAGGCCCTCTGCCTCTTTTGTTTTTTCTTTTCAAGTGAGATGAAATAGCCTTGGGATTCTGGCAAGTTTCACTAAAACCTTCTCTCCCTTTTACTTTTAAATTCTGGATATAATCAAAAGTGTCCAAACATGGGAAGAGACACTACTGCACTTCTGCCTGGGATCAAACCATAAATGCTGACTACATTCTTAGAAAAGCTGTTCATCCCAAACCTGTCCTCCTTTGTGGAAGACAGATCCTCTGAAGGACTGTATTTCTGACTGCAAAAAGAGAGCAGGAGGGGAAAGAAAATACACTAATGTTGGATGGGAAGAGCAGCAGCAGTTGTCCGTGCTGTGGTAAAGGGCTCCTGTTGCAGGTGAGTGGGTGGTAATCAGGCATGCAGCAAGCACAGCTTTGACCTCTCAGCCCTGCCTCTCAGCTCCAGTTTTCACTCTCATTTTCCCTTTTGTGAGCTTGGCTGGAGCCCAGCTTGCAGCCATGCTGTGTCCCCCTAATCACCCTCCAGCAAGTTGGAAATGCTCTTCTGCATTCCTCAGCTGACCTGGGAGCACCCTAATACTCTGCTTTGTCACTTCAAAACCTCTCAGCAATCCTGTCTGTCTCTCTTCAAGCCTCCTGTGAAGATGTCTCAGCTGCTGTATGCCAAACACAGATTGATGAACAGGGAACTACAGCTGTTGGGTGGAATCAGAGATGTTTGAAGATACAATTATCAAAGATGGAAACTTTGGACTTTCTCAAATAGGACATCAATCATGCACCAGGCTGCCATTAGAGTTAGGGTTAAAGTTCAGAGAGCCACAGAGCCTCCAGCTCCAGGCACCCTGGGTTTCCAAAAGGCATGCCAAGGGGAGCACGGCACTGCACCCATACAACTCCCCACATACCTTCCTTTCTCAGATGGGCAACCCGTGGTCCTGTGGACCACAGGCCCAGGCTGCCATTATGCTTACAGATAGGGTTCAGAAAACCACAAAGCCTCCAGCTCCAGGGACCCTGCAAAACACATGCCAAGGGGAGTACGATACTGCATGAACTTTGCTCCCTCCACACCTTCTTATCGCAGATGGGCCACCAATGATCTTGCAGACCTCAGCCGCAGGCTGCCTTTATGCTTAGGGTTAGAGTTAGGGTTCAGAAAACCACAAAGCCTTCAGCTCCAGGGACCCTGGGGCTGCAAAAGGCATCCCAAGGGGCACTGCACCAACGCTGCTCCCCCCACACCTTTCTCTTCTGACCTACCCATGTTCACAAATAAAAAGTGGGCTCACATATTTCTTCCTAAACCTAAAGTGCTGATACATGAATAGCACTTTATGTTGTTTCCAAAAACATAGTTACTCCAACCCCAGTTTACTGAAGTCTGCCAATACAAGTATTTTCTACATTTCTCCAAAATATCCAGTTCTAAATGGCACAGGCAGAGCTCACACACACTAGAAGCCATGATTGGTGCATGATTGGTGGCCCTGTTTGGATATAATTTCTATCTCAGTTCCCCATGACAATAAAACAGTAACACGTTCTTATACACAAGCTAATATTCCCACACCAATAGCTAGACTTTAATAAAACTAATTCAGTACAGTTTATTTCCCTTGAAAACTGGGCTCAAGCAATGAATTTCACAGAGGTATTTAATTCAGACAAGATCTTTAAAGCCAACGCTTCAACTAGCAAACAAATTAGAGCTTACATAGTGTAAAACACTAAGACTCTGAATTTTGGCTAAGAATAAGCATGCAGTTAATTAGATTCAGTAACTAAAAATTCTAACGTTGTGTCTTATAACTCATAAAATGCTACAAGATATGATGAGGTTATCTCTGGGAAAACAATCCCCATTCTTTATCTCAATATCAATTTTCAAGTTTCTGCTTCAAACTTCCAAGTTTCTCATGTATGTAATATGGACAAACATGTATTTTTAGGCTTACTTTATTCTTGAAATGTCTGTCATATTCCCAAAAGCGTATCCACCTCAGATGAAGCTTGACAGTGTCAGCACTAATCTATAAGCATATGAATACAGAGTGTTTTAATGAACAATTAGGAAATTCTTATGTGGGATTTTCAATGTTTTGAACAGAGTTTACTGAAACTAAACTATGATTTTAGAGAAATGCCTATGGCAACACATTATGAACAACTTGGAGTTCATGGAATATATGTGCAGCCCAGCCATCAACAGAGAATCTCACTAATTCAGCTGGGTTGCAGTAAAAGCACAACTAGCCATTTCCAAAGAACTGTGAAAGAAAAAAGCTCTGAAGTAGCAGTGTTGAATAGTTAACTGTCCTAAACATAGAGTACTAACATGAATGAAACTATAAATTATCAAAATATAACATGAAAGAATTAAGAGGTAAGGTGTAGTTAGAGTTTTTCTTGCATCAACTCTGTAAAGAACATCCTCTATATAATGCCAAGACCATATCTGCTAATTATAGAATTGCAACTATAAAAATAACTTTAATTTCCCTACAAATCCCAGTGCTTTTCAGCTGCTAAGTATCTGTGAGACTATTGCAATTGCTGACAATATATTTACAATAATTCTTCTAATCTGAAGAGCTAAAGATGAACAGATTATATCTATACAGTGCTTTGTATTCAGCTGTGATGTTCAGTTGTGACTGGTAAAATAAGTCTCCCAAAGCTAAATTAGAATTAGAGTCTAAGAAATGCATAGTTTATATTGCAAATAATCTTTACTGTATCACAGATTAATCCTAGACAAACATCAATTCCAGAAAAAAAAAGCTCAGACAAAAGGACAGCTGTGACTGGCTGTGGTTTGGTTTCTAACATTTATTTACTATTCTTGTAGTGTACAGCATATTACATTGTTTGTGATGCTTAATAAATTCCCTTTCAGTTAAGTGTGTAAGTAGAGCCTTCCCATGTGTCTGTGTGCATGCATCATTACAGTAAAAATGTTTTCATCTGATGGTACCTGGTTTCCATCTAATTCTTTCCCTGTCTTTCCCATTTTGACATTCTCTCTGTCCCTGCCTCTGATTTTCACCAGCAGAACTTTCTGGTTTTCCTTTGCTTGCAAGTAACTTGTTCTTTGGGGGTCTTTTGAGTTTATTAATGTGTGACATCAGAAATACTTGTAGGTACTTTCTTTAAGTTAAGAAATAGCAAAAAGGAAAAGGAATCTTAATGAATAAGATGCACAGGAACATGCATAAGTCCCTTGAGTAACAGCTGTATGGATTCCAATGACATGTATTTTGAGTAATATATTTTCTCTACTATTTCCTAGCCTTAGTCTGGATTATGTCATGATCCTAAACATTGTTTTTTGAGTATCTTACCCAACACACTTTTTAACTGAAATGTGAATCTCTTCAAAACAGTCACAACATAAAAAAAAATAAATCACAACATAAAAAACAAATAATCTGTCCAATGGAAAGAGCAAAATGACTCTTCATGTTATGACTGATCACAATACCTCCAATGTTTGCATAGTGAAGAAGTATGTAAATTAACATAGTTTATATGTACCTACATATAGTAATAAACTATGTGTAAACAAACACAGTAAATGAGGTTGAATGACTTACTTTATCCTTGCAATAAAAAGCTGAGAAACATACCTGTTCAAAAGGTTTCTAAGCCAGCACAGGAACTTAAAAAGCAACGCGGTCATACTCAGACTGGCCAGTTCTTTGTATCCAGGAATTTCAAGACAGTGAGGAGTACAAATCCCATTGCAGGGAGAGTCAGGATACAGGTTTGAGAAAAGCAGAGCTAGAAATAGATAGAACAAATCCTTGTTCCACTTTTTTTTTTTCTACTATTGCACAGGAAAGGTAGAGAAGGGACCCTTCCCAATAAGATGTTTTTCAAAAAAAAACCCTGAAGAACACTGAAAAATATCAATAACTTCCTGGTCATACACTATACAGTGACAGTATTTTTGCATGTCAAGGGCCTAAAATGTTTTAGAATTCAACTCCAGAATGATATATGGATAATGGATTTACTCAAGAAATCGGTCTGAGCCCATATCTGGAGCTCTGTCTGCAGGCGGTGACTCTGGTGATCTATCTCTTTCTCACATTCTCTTATAGTTCTCCACCTGCTTATGTCCTCCTGGAGCTCCACCACTATGCAAAGGAGCTCCTCCACCTGGACACACCTCCCACAGGCATGTTCACCAAAGTCAGCCTAAGAGCTGGGTACATCCTGCAGCTCAATGCCTGGGTGTCAGCATGTTCCCAGGAGATCTCCACTTGGGAAGCTGTGTCCAAGATGGTGGACGGAGTGCTCGGGGATGCCATGGTCCTCTGCTAAGTGGTTGCCATGGCAGGCTTTCAGCACCAACTGCCATGTCCTGATTGCCCAAAATATTCACCCTCCCAGGGAGCCAACCCTTGAGTTGGTGCTCCCAGGTGATGCCCTGGGTGATGCCCTGGGTGATGCCCACTTGGCACTTATTTGCTCAGTGGGTTTCCAAAGGGCTTCTTTTATGAGGGATGATGTGTGATCTCCATGAGTGACCGTGGCTGCATTTGCACCAGTTCTGCCACTAGCAGTGCTGGCTCTTCCTGGGATGCCTCAGCAGCTGCCCACAAGCTGACAGGCCCCAGCACAACTGAGCCACTGTCTCACCTTTCCTTGCTTCAAAAATCCTCCAAATTGCTCCTTGACGGCCCTTTTCACTGTGATTCCCTTCCCCAGTGGGGATTGACTTGCACTGGAACCGATCTTGGCGAGTGGCTCCTTTCTCAAATGGGACACCCACTGGCTTTTTAATCCTCAAAGATTAAGAAAAAAACAAAACCAACAAAACAAATAAAACATAAGTAGAGGTATTTATAGCCAGTAGGCTGCAGAACATTAACCATTTTGTTATGCAGATAAAAGCATTGCTGCTGCAGTGGGTGCAGGCTGTGAACACTAGATGGTCCCTGTGATCCAGTTTTACACTTTAGAATGCACCGTAGTTGACACAGCAAGTACAATTATGGCATGTCCTTGCAGCCAAGGGAAAAAAAACAATGTTGGCCATCGAAAGTTACCACCCAGAACCACATCAAGATCTGCAAAAGTAACCATGATGGTTTTCTCAGCCTTTAAAACTAGGGAGCGACGTGGCACTCTCAGTCTTCTAACCAGAGCAGTACAATCCTTTGGAAAGTTCCTCAAAAACAATTGGCCAGACGTTTTTCTCTGAATTTGGATACACCCTGTAATACAGAGTGGTTTTTATACTGAAAAAGACTACATGAAAAAGAGAATATAAAAATATAGTTGAGAGGTTTTGAAAATAATGGTATGCTGTTTTTTTTTCCACTCAGATGAGTAAGTTTGAAAGTGTGCTGCACAAAGTAAGGGTTTATTCAAGAAAGCAGCAGTTCTCCATCTTACTTTTAGAATTAATCCATGGAGCCTAATTTGTTGTGCAGATCGTCTTTGGCCCATGTTTTCAAATCAGATTTATTTGTGGAGGTCCCACTCAAGGTTTACAACACTTCTTTTTTTTTTCTAGTATCAACATTTTTTACCATATGAGAAGTTAGGAAAAATTGTTATTTTTCAAAGCTATAGTCCTTATAATAATCAGATACATATTCCATTCAAAGCAATGCTTGGTTTCAGCTGCATTATATATTGCAGACACTTTAAATGTCTTTAAAGGGTTAATGAGGAATAAGTATCTTAAGTCAACCCTTAATGAAACTTTCTGGAAGTGAGTCCATCAAGCTAAATGGGTCACTATCAAAATCAAAGGAAAAAAGTCAGGCAGGAGGAGCCTGGAAAGAGGTGGAAAAGTCTGCTGCCTTGCTACTGAGGAAGCAAAGGAGCCAGAACCTGTAAATCATACAAGGATCCAGCTGACATTATCAGTTAAAGAAAAACATTGGCTATGAAAGCAAGTCCCCTCTTAGCTTGCTTGGGAGTGATGTGAGTCACAGAATGAAGAGAGATACTTTTCTTCCCATTCTGTGTGAACAACAAGAACTCAGAGCAGGACAAACACTGCTGTCAGTCCCTGCACTCTGTCCCTCTTCTGCTTTCCTGCCTCCCTATCTGCCTGTATCCCTCCTGTGCAAAACCAGCCCCCTCCCACCGTGGACACTCTGGTGTTCCACTGCCTGAAAGGGAGGATTGGGCACCAGCCATGAGACCTGGCTCCAAAATTTTGGATTTATCCACTAAATCTACAATTTTTGGCCAGCATGAATGAGTTTTGGCACAAGTCTCACAAGCAGAGGAAAGCCCCGCCTGGAAAGAGCTGTGCCGTTTTGCCAAGGCATCTGTGGCCTTGCTGATGGCACAGTGATCACAGCTGAGACACCCGGGCCACAAACCTCACCCAAAGGTGGTGGACACCTTGAACAGGAGAGGTATCAATAGAACTGAGGTTTCCTAACAAACAGGAAGGTTTCTTTAAATTTGGGAGAGGACAAGTTGCTTTGGTCTGTATTACATCTCTGCCTCTAGAGAACTGGAGATTATAGGCCATACCCTGTCACCTGTCTTCACAAACAGCACAGTCACAAATAATAACCTACATCTGGAACACCTTCCTCAGGTGACAGTTTTGGTAGTATTACATACAGCATTTTTTATGATGAACTAACCTATTTCTTCCTTTGCCCAGCTCACTCTTCCTCTGATTATTTCCTCTCCCACTGACTGAAATTCTCTTCAGCAAAAGACATCTCTGCACACTGCTCATGCCTTCTGTCAGGTCATTATTTCCTAACAAGCTGTCCTTCCCACCTTTATTTCCTCCATCATCACACCCTGCTAAGGGTAATTCTTGACCCTCCAAGATTGATGATTATTCCCTATGTTGGATTCTCACTTCTGCCTTATCCTAGTCCTGGTTGTCCTGCTCTTGAACATCTCTGATTTCTTATCATCATTCAGAAAGCAGCTAGAAGGCACAGCACCCTGCACATTCTGGTTAAGGATAATCTGGTTGCTCTTTAGCTTGACCTCACTGTATGTTTTGTAGGAGACTGGGAAGGTTGAGGAGAAGACACATAAAGACTGTGTATCTCTGATAGAGCACAGGAATTTCAAGTGGGAAGCAGGATGATGAACTACAGCTGAAGCTGAGGTGGTGCATGGCATTTCAGTAAGAACATGTAAGCTAGACAAGGTCAAACAACAAGGATTAATGTTTATTATAATTGGCAGGTGTTCACATACTCATATCAAGTCTTTATCCACTAAATCTACATTTACTGTTTCTGTACATTTACTGTCTGCAGCTGTTTGGAACATACAAATGCTGCAGTGCAAACACACTGTCTCACACATGTTACCTGTGAAAACATAGATGTTTTTTGGTATGTCTGTAGGCATTTTTTCTCTTCCAGGGAAATTGGTAGATTCATCAAGAACAGAAACAGTATTTGTAGGATTATTTTTAGATATTTTATTAACATACAGTAGACAATATGGAGTTTCAAAACAAACACCTTCCAGAGATGCTCAGCTCTTTGTCTCCCATATTCATGCAAGCATGCACCACACACAGTGACACAAACACAAACATATGCCAACACACCTTACACAAAATTTAGACAGACATATTTTGGGGTAAAACAGATGTAACCTGAAATTTGCCTCTAGGTAGCTATTAAATTCTGACACGGTCATTTCTTCCTATCCAGGCGACTGCTGGATCCTCATCACCAGGATCTGTGAAATGGAGGGAATGAAAAAGACTGACTCGGTCATTCAGGGAGGGGCTCAGGCATCACAGGCAAGGGAATGTCATTCAGAGGCTTGGAGGATTTGATTGTAGGGAGAGATGTAGAGGTGGTGTGGCAGCATGAAAGTCGGACTAGGAGGCTTAGGCTCCATTCTGGGAAGTGCCAGCCATGAGAGGAAGGGGTGGTGGACAGTCTGAGCACAGAAGCACCCCTGTGCCTGACAGAATGATGTTCAGCAGCCTTCACCCTACCTTGCAACAGGAGCAGTAGCCTGCAAACAGGATCAGAGGGACCAGGAAAGAAGGGTGCCATGCACCAGAACTTGCCACAGGCTTCAGCACAATCTGAGCTTAGATGTTGCCTCTGGCTGCGCACTCCCAGGATGTGACAGCTATTAGTCTCCAGAAGACACATACCTGCATCTCTGTAGTGTAATGTCCTGGTTTTAATGGCATTTTCTTTCTGTCGGCTCTCATTATTTTACTGGAGATGAATGTTCAACAGAAACATGTTGAATGCTGAAAGGTTTCATGGTTGTAATATTGTAATACTTGCAAAATGCTCTCCAGTATCTGAGAGGACCCAGTACACTGTACCATCCTGCTGGTCCTACCAGATGAACTGCCTCATGATGATACAGTATTAAAATGAGTGTGTGGTATTTAGAAATAAATTTTAAAAATCCTCCAAGAATCAGCTGATTGGTCTATATTGAAAATAGGCAAAATTTTCACTAAAAATAAATAAAAGGCAAAATGTAGTTTTCTGATTTGTGGCAAAGGCTCAACTCAAAACTTATTTGAATAGTATTTCTATTTTGCAACAGTACTCTAGAGATATCAAAATGCTTTCGGAAAGTGTCCCAATTTTTATAGGTTAGGAAAAGTTAGGCGCTAAAAATTTTGGTGCCCTTTTCTTGATTCTAGGCTTGACAGGCTGTTTTTGCACCCTGAGTTGCCCCAAGGCTCATAAAAAGAATAAAGCACAGGTCTTTAGTCTATGAGCTGTATTTGCAGTGTGTGTCTCAGATGCCTGCCAACTCTGGATCATTTCATTAGTGCTACCACTCTGTGGCTTCTTCAGCCAATTTGTTCATGCACATTCTTCAGCCCTTTCAGGTAAAAGTCCAGTGGAGGTCGGCAGGGCCTTCTTCTAAGGAAGAATGACAGCAGTGGTCCTGAACAATAGATTAACTCACATGATCTCTCTTATTTCCCAAAGCTCAGAAAAACTGGTATAAAAATAACTAAAAATTTGAGGGAGGGACATTATTAGAAAAGTAAAAAGAATTGTTTTAGAAAGTAGCTGAGAGTGGTCATGAAGCATAAAGAAAAATATAAAATGCTAGGGATAATTTGAGGTTAATGAAAGCCATCAGACTTTACAGGGAAGGAGACTGAGAACTCTGAATCTCCATCCCATAACTTCCATTCTGACACAGTCTAGGGGAACTGATTTGATGATATCTGATGGTATCTGAGTTGATGTTACCATTACCACTGGTTAAGCTCATTAACTGGATGCTCTGTGAGGCCTTAGCACTGTTTTGCAGTCAGAGAGACAGATGTAGAGTCCTACAGAGATACTCTGGCTGACTTCCCAGGAGCAGCTCTGTAATGTAGCTGGTCTCCCCCAATACTGGCCTCTGCATTTTTCCAGCATTTTCTCTTCCTTTCCACCACCTACTCTTCTCAGTTTGAGTTCTGTTATCTCTATTATGTGCGCTCTCATTTTCTTGCTTTCCTCAAGTATTTAATTAGTTATACTCTGTATTTATCAGCTGCCCAGGGAATTTCATCCAGCCCTTCCTCCTCTTTCCTTTTAATATCATAAGGTGTGTAGGACCTGTTCAAGGGCTGGATCCATTTGGAATGGGTGTCCCACTTCCCAGTGGAAAAGCCATCAGCCTCTTCATATATGAGTGCTCTCTGAGGTTGTTTACCCCAGCTACAAAGAGAAGTGATTGGGATAAGGATGGAGGAACAGCTGCAGGAGGATTTCAGAGCAGAAAGGTCGCATAATTCCATCAACCATAGCAGAAGTCCTTGAAGAAAGTTAGGTGGCCATAAATCCCAAATTCCCTTCAGTCTGGGAAGCAAATTCTGCTTATTTTAGACCAAAGTGTGTCCCTGATACAGGTATCCTGCTGAATTTATCCCCTCAGTAAAAACTGAGCAGCTGTAGCTAGAGAGCTGAGTGCTTCTGATTTTTTACTGCTTCAGGGATATCCTACAGAGATAGACAGTATATAATATTTTGAAACAGCTTTCCTCCCCTGAACCTGCTTTTGCGCTTTCTCACAATTTCTAAGAAAACTCTGCTGGTTTGATTTATTTTTTTTTCCCAGAACCTGATGATAACCCCAGAGTTGCACCGAAAGACCCCTGTGTCTGATAGCACATTATCAATTCTCTCTGTGATACTTGCCAAACCATTACACTGTTCTTCCTTCTTGGCACCTTTTACATCCCTTAAATATTTCACCAAACCTCCTGAAGACCATAAGCCCCATTCTGACAAATCAGCAGGCTGGAGGGCTCAGTTGTAGCAGGCTGGAGGGCTCAGTTGTCCTTCCACACCACACCAATAAAATCTTGGCATAATTCTCTCATCACAGATTCATGCCCCACAGTCATCCACAGTCCACTCCCACTCATACTCTGCTTTTCAAAATACAATTTCCAAGCACTCTGATATTCTTATGCACATTACATGCATTTCTCGCTCCAGGATGCAGCACATACAGTTTTGGTGATGAGACTCAGCCATAAGAACAGCTAGTAACAATTAAAAATGCAAGACGACTGCTCCATAAAAACTTTCAAAGAGATATGTGTGTTTATGATGAAGGGCCATGCTGGTTCCCAAGGCATCTCTCACTTTAGGTAAATTGAACTATATGAAGCTATGTATCAGTTAATCAGCAGGGTTTATCAGCACTGGGATATGATTTCTGTTTCTCAGAAATATTGTCTGAAGGATTACGGGTTAATGGAGAAATGTAGAATGATGCTATGAAAACGTTCCTGCCACACATACAAGCTGAAATTACTTAAGGTTGGGCAATCACTACAGCTTCAGTGTGAAAAATGTTCATTTGAAACTTTATTCCTTAAATTGTCTCTCTTCCTCTGGTAAATGTAGAGCTGTGAGAAGAGTCACGAGAGCCAGGATGGCTTTATGAAAAGGAAGAAAAGCTCTGACATAGGATGTGCTTTCTGTGTTTCTTGCCCTGTCTCTCCTCCACAGTGTCCACGTAGTCAGTGGGCTGTATACCAAAAAAAAAAAAGGAGGGACAGAGGGAGGAGCCCAACTAGGCAGTTACGGAGTTCAGTAGTTTTTCTTCACCTCATTCTAAGGACAGTGAAAGAAATTAGGAAAATCTGTGTGAAGCAGGACTAATTCCTTTTGGTGATCTATACTTCTGTCCAGGCATGGCTTTAGCATCAGGCCAGCCAGAGGCACCATTGTGGCCACCATGACCAGTGTGGTCATGGGCTCTGATGAGCAGTCCCAGCCTCCGGGAAGAAGATAGCACGGAAGCAGGGAAGAAATAATTGTATAAGGAAAATAGCTCCAAATTCTGTCTTCACAGCTCTAGCATCCTTTTTTTTNNNTTTTTTTTTTTTTTTTTTTTGAATTCAATTTTCTATTTTGCTACCCGGCGTCCAATTCATGACTTCTTCTTGGCCCCTTTGTGCCCTGGAGGAATGTGCTAGCCATACATCTCCTGGTTGTGGATTAACTTCTCAGCCATAAATTTCTGTGTGGGATGAGGACCACAAAAAAAGTAATGTTTTTTTCTGTTAATAAAAGGGAAAAAGGATGACTGCACACACAATGACACACAGCCAGCCTCCTACTGTTTGAAACAGAAATGTTTGAAGAAACAGAGCACACACAGGTGTAGTTTAATGAAAAGCTGAAAAAGGGAAAATCTGGAGGAATTCCTTTGTCCTCCTGCTTCCTCAGCCATGTACTCACTTGCAAGTGATTACAGGCTTGCAGCAGAGAGGTGTTTTCATTGGGAAAAGTCCCAGCAGGCTGATTGGGTGGGCCCTTACCCTGAATAAATACCAAATCCAGCAGTCTAGTAAGGAGGAAATTTTTAAAAACTCTGTCCTGGTACAGACCTAAACCAAAGAATTAGTCAGGTATGGGAGGGAAGGTAGTTGTAACCTGGATTAATCTCCACTCCCCTCCTCATCTGAAAGCTCTTCTTTCCCATAAGAATCAAAAGTATTTTGCAAGGGTCTGTTTGTCTTGCATTCAGCAAGATTTTCCCTGTAGAAACTCTGCAAGAGAGAGTCTGCTAGAGCTCAGAGAGAGTGAGTGTGGTACCCACTCTCTTTGGGGTCTGTCTGCTCCTGTAGTAGCTCTCTCTGATGTGTGCCGCTTGCTAGGGAATGGTGAAAAGGAAATATGAGTGTCTAAGTAAGCAGCAGCCAGGGAGTCTTGGAAGAAAAAGATCGACCACATACTCAAAATGTGGTAAATTGCAATAATTAGCAGCGAAGTGATTTTAAATTTAATGTTCTGTTCGAATTCTAGACATTCTTACAGCACAGGAAACATTCTGGCCCATCAATTTACCTGTTTCTGGCACAGTCATTATTTCAGCTTTGAATAGTTTATTTAGACTGCACAGCCTTCCTGCTTCTTGCCTAGTTAGTTAATTTTGGATGGACAAGAAATCAGTTCACAGTTCTTCCTGTGAAGGTTCATTGTTTGTTATCAAAGATGTTTTTCTTTTCCTAACATCCTTAAATACAGTCACCGATGGAAAAGGGACTGTTCCATAGTCTATTCAGTAGTGACCAGCACAAAGCAGACATCCACCCGCATAATTATAGGTATGGGAACACATGTATTTAAAGGACTGTGCAATTCAGATGAAGATCATTCTGACTGACAGTACATACGTGGAATATGGGCCAAAATAACGAAGAGAAACAATTGTCGTACAAAATCTGTAAGTAAAGTTCAAGCATGGCACACAAGTCATACATCCTTATAACTAGAGTCAAGAGATCAGTACTTGGTCCTTGCTTGCCTTCAAGGAAAAATCAGCTCTCACCTTAGTTTCATGGCATTGGATTAAAAATTAAACACTTCTTAGAAGCAGGCAGAAGTAGGAGCATGAAACAGAGCTATTTTTCTCTTTTACACCTTTTCTGGATTCCAAATGATTTCAGTTTCCTTCTACCAGAGAAGCTGGAGGAGAATACATTGCTCTTAAAGTCTGCTTCAATTAGAATTGAATTGGAATTAGTGGGTTCACATAAGTTACATACTCTATTTCCTGCTGACAAATTAAAAAGTAGGAGCTCCTGAAGGCTTCTGGTGAACCAGCTACAAGAGACTGTTACAATACAGGCACTGCACATGAATCATCCTACCTTGTTGCAAGAGTGAAGCAACACACATACAAAGATGGGCTGAGTGAAACAGGCCCCTTACTCAGGCACAGAAGAAGAAAGGTTTGAACAAGAGGAAGCTCCTCACTACTGCCATTTATTTGGTGAGCCTAATTGTCATGCCTCACACTGAGGTCTGGTGCCATGTGAGCAAACTGGCCAGAGTATATTTGGAATTCCCACACTATCATTTAGAGAAGCTTTTTTTGGCGTGTTGAGGTTAAGGCTTGAACTCCTCTGGTTGATCCTAAATAGCTGTTTTTACTGACAGCCACGTCACTTCTCTTACCTCAGCCTGAATTTTTTTAATTTCAGATAATTCCCTGTCATCTTCATCCCACAGATCATTGCCTTGCTTCAGCAAAGCACTTGGGAGATATTTTCCATATAGGTCTGTCTGCATTAGAAAAAAGTCACATCTCTAAATTAGATGTTAGTTTGATTTTGCTGGTAGCTTTGCTTTATAGGCACTGCACTAACTTCTATGCTAAATGGTCTATAGACTACGCTAGGCTAGCACTGAAGACAGGCAGTTCTGGAACCGCTATAGGGAGCACTGATATGCACAATGAATGTGTATAAACCAGGAAACGAACGATCAGCTCTGTCTAAAACTAAAGCATTTTTAAAGCTGTGAAATACGAAGCTATTGCATGGGCTTTCAAACTGTGACAGGCTAAACTTGCAGTATAGCAAAGTCGGTTATTTTGGCAGCACTTCACTTTCTACATTTCTGCCAATAGCTGAATTGAATTACTGTTGCATTCATGGAAATACTTACCTAACTGGAGGAGCTACATATGAATTTCATCAGTTTCATATAAAATGAAGCAAATGCAGGGATATTGGACTGCAGAGAGAATACAAAGAAGTTTAAAACAGATATTTGCACAACTGCCTCTAGGTTTCATTTCTTTTAATCTCTGATTCAAATGATTTTTAGTGTGCCTGAAAAATGCAAGATTATGTCTGGGGAAAACAAAATCCACTGTCTATCTACAATGAATCTAATGGTCCCTCCCATGCTGTAAGAGGTGAAGTTTCTCTGAGAGTAAAAGGTGCTGAAGTTTTCAAAAGCAACGAATGTGAACTGCATCTCCACTCACACAGTGTCTCTGGCTATAGTTTTGTGCAAGGAGCACTGAGAGGAGGGATCTTTCTCATTCATCTTTAATCCAAATACCAGCTGCATCAACTCATTTCCCCTCCCTTCAGAAGGTGGAATGGCTTGTGCAGAGCTCCACAGTCACAGTCTTACCACCTAAGAGAGATTCCTTGAAACTTCCTTCTGTTAAGGTCCTATTTTTTAAACTCTTGTTTGATCATCTGGCACAGCTCCACAGTATATCACAGAATCATATACATGAAAGTGTATCATAGAATGGTTTAGGTTGGAAGGGACCTTTAAAGGTCACCTAGTCCAAATCCCGTGCAGTGAGCAGGGACATCTTCAACTAGATCAGGGTGCCAGAGCCCCAGTCCAACCTGACTTTGAATATGTCTAGGGTTGGGGTAGCTATCACCTCTCGGGGCAACCTGTTCCAGTATTTTACCGCCCTCATTGTAAAAAACTTCTTCCTTATATCTAGTCTAAATTTTCCTTCTTTTAGTTTAAAACCATTACGCCTTGTCCTGTCACAACAGGCCCTGCTAAAAAGACTGTCTCTAGCTTTCTGATAGTCTCTCTTTATGTACTTGAAGCATGTTTTGAGGTCTCCCTAGAGCCTTCTCTTTTCCAGGCTCTATCAACCTTTCCTCATATATGCCCCAGTAGTACCATATTTCAGGGTGAGAGCAGTCCTTGACAATTTATAGCACAGTGAATTACAGCTATCGATGGAAGACTACTGAACAATAAAATGTATTGTGTTATTGAACTTCCTGGTCTGAAAGATCTGCATGAAAACTGACATAGAAGATATATTCATATGATGGCCTAAAAAGCACCTAAGTGTATAATGCTTACAGGCCTTCCCATATCTATGTTCGCAGACTGTCCTACAGCTGGGTCTCTGCCTTTTTATCAGTCTCCAGGTTTCTTCTGTGCTTGACACATATAAGTGACACAGTTACCACCAGGCAAGGGAACAAGGCAAATAGAAGCAATTTAATTTAATTTAATTTGCAGCATTAGTGTTCGAAAGAATACCTACTTGCTGAAGGAAACCTTAATGAAGATATATTTCTCTGTGGATTTAGGGTAAAACAGATTGTACTTTCTCGTAATTTGAAATTTCAGTGGAACTGAGGCAGACTGGTAACACAAAAAAAAATATGATTTCCACCAGTGGCTTCAGGTATATTTACCATGGACCAGTTATTCTAGGTAGTGAGTCAAGAGAAACAGTAAAGTGCTAATGTCTTATTGATTTTAGCTGGATTTGAGTCAGCCTTCTAAGCTAGGACTGCAAGTCATATTAGAGTGAAAATCAGTCACTCTTCAGGAAGCCTAACAAATTTTAGTTTCCTTGAAGCAATAGAAATATCATTTTTGGTGTAATATTACCATCACTTCTTTCTGTAAGCATTTACTCAGAGCACACAACTGAACTAGTAGAAGAAAATCACTGAGCACTAGTATCAGTAGATGTGAAAGTGCTTTACAGCAGCAAAAGCTTAACAAAAGTTTCAAGACAGGCTTTGGGAACCTTTAAGAAGTCTAGAAATTAATTTACTGCATATCTTGGAGCCATTAGACAAAAAAAATCATAGAAGTAGTAAAGAAAAGGTTAATCATTCTTGTAGTGAGATGAAATAACAAAATGTACAAGGCTGGATTGTAAATGATACTGTAAAGGAAACATAATAGTGAAACATTTTGACCAAGTAAGTTAGTCACTAAAATATGATCTCTAATGTAATTTGCTAGACAATTTAGAATGTTTAAGGTGATGCAAAGGTGACAAGGTGGGAAGCAAGTTCTCTTTCCTCAGCTTCCAGAGATGGGAATTAAAATGTTCCTCACCTTATAATAGTGAACAAATTATTCTGACCTCAAAAAGGCTGCAGGTAACTACATATATACAAATTTAAATCTGTTTGAATTTTAGTATCTGAAGCTTTTCAGAACTATCATTAAAGACAATAATGTAACTTCTCAGATCACTAGAGTCATCTTAAACATGGTATACTGGTAACTGCCATTCATATTTTTTGTTACCATCTTTCTCTCTAAGATTCAGTAACCAAAAATCAACTGATTTTATTTAGATAAATTATTAAGTAGCATAATAGCAGAGTTATTGTAACTAAGCATGCAGAGTACAATGTTTTGGACACACACACAAACAAGACAATTTCAATCACATAGCAGCACTTTATGTATTCATATAGGGAAGATGAACATCAGAGGGTGGACTTGCTATTTAACCCTGTAAAAGATGTTGGCACATGAAAAAGTAGGATTAAATGACTTGTTAATAAGTTTAACTGGAGATGATCAGACATATAACAGTCAGATCAATTAAGTTCAACATTCTCCAGTTCAGTAAAGATATTTTGGAGCACCAGGTTCATCTCCCTCTTTTTTAAACAGCTTGGAAGCAGAGGCATGAGAGAAGCACCCTGTGTCTTATGGTAATGAACACTGAAGAAATTGACAGCAGGTACCATGGCACAGGTCACATTTGGCATTGACATGTTAAGTGTAGCTTAACATGTCAGACTGAACTCACTTCACATGTGTGCCAGGCATAAATCATCCATAAGAATTACCAGTGGGGTTCATCAACTCCAATTTCTAAAACCTAGAAGAATACTCCCCTTTGGACAGGCATCTGAGATACTCCCTCTCAAATGGTGCCTTTTCAGGTGCTAAATTCCTGTGTACGTATTTGACTTTGAAAAAATCTCAGGTTAGGTGAGTTGAACTCTGTCCTGTGTGTTCTGGTGGCTCAATCTTGGGCTGAAGAAAGTATTGAAAAAATAAGTATGTAGCGCAAATTTTAAATTTTGAGTGAATGGCACACTTATGGATCTGACATTCTTTTCCTCCACCTTTCAAATGTTTCCTTAAATCCCACAATGAGTGTAGGTCATTGCTTTGCCTGCCTTGCTAACATGCCTTCTTCATCTTCTCTCCTGTTACGGACACATGAGCTGAGAAGATTTTTTTTCAGCAGACCATGTTCAGCATATTCCTTTCAACTTTGTGCAACCTGGAAAAAAATGCCCAGGTTTAAATATGAAGGCCTGAATGTCATGGCAGCTTTCTCTAGAGACCTTGCTAGAAATAATACTCAAAATGCTTTTTTCAACATTACTTTAAAAAAAAAAAAAAAAAAAAGAGAGAGAGAAGGAGAGAAATATTGTGAGTTTTGGGCATCAAGGACTGAGACAGCTGCTGAACTGAAATTTCAGGGTGACAGTACAGAAGCATACCCAAAACCAGAAGTAGCAGGATCTGGGGAAGGAATAATGTACAAAAGAAAAGAAGCTGCTTACCAAGCACCCTGAGAGCAGAGAAGTCTTTACACTTATTACCAAGGTGTGAGTTATCATCTCTCTCTTGGCAACACTGGAATTCACAGTGTAAGGGTCAGAAAAATATTTTCACCTTAGAATTTTGTTTTCCCAGGAATGGTAGGGGATTTTACAGACATCACAGCTTTGGGGTTTTTTGCTGGTCAGCTATCACAATTGCTTTACAGTCTTGCCAAGGTGTAGACAATTTCAAAGCCACTGCAGATATAGACTTTGATTCTGAGTGATAATGTCCTGATATCATGCTGCAGTGCAATGTCCAAATACCACCCCAGATGACTGACTGGATCTACTTTCACAGTTACAGCAGGATGCCTAGTCCAGACACAAACTCCTTTGTTGTCAACATCTATCTTTAGAGAAACGAACTCTACCATGGGACATCTGAATCAGCAAATGTGCTGAGTATGTATAAGAAAGCACAGAGTAAGAAGGAATCATCAGGTTCAATGAGCCCAGTTGCCAAAACATGAATTACAGTGCAATAGATGCCTATTTCAGGAACTTCTGCTGAACACCCATTCCACATGACCCTGCTAAGGAAAGGATGTCTTATTGAATTTTCAGGGTTTTTTGTTGCAGTATCTCTTCTGAAAATATCTTTCAGTACGTCAAAAGCAATATTGCTAACAAATATACATGTAATAGTCTTAAAAATATATAACTGCAGTTCTTTTCATTGATGCAAAATACTCCTTATTCACCTTGTGAGGCTTTCAAATGACAGTTCCAGCTGCATTGTAATTCTGTTATACCAACAGAAAGAAGACTCTATAGTATTTTGAGACTTCTTTATTGCAACCTAGTTGAATTCATCTTCAGCAGTTTCTTCTTCTGTTATGTTGCATGGAGTTTCACAAATCTGCAGATCTCCCGAAGTCTCACTATAATAACGTATTGCAGGTAATTGTTGGTTTCTTGGAATGTGTTTGCCTCTACTTCAAACCATAATTAAAGGAGTCACATAACTTTGGAACTGTCTTTGGAAATCTGAAAATAGGAGTTTAGTTTACAAATGTTAGGGCAGAATAGGAAGTGAGTGAGCCAAAATCAGCACACTACCGTGCTCATTTGCAATACACTGAACAAGGCATTCCTTTTGCTTTGGCCACCAGGACTTATGCAAGGCATCTTATATATACAGTATAGTGAGCACAACAGCAGGTCCTCTCCAAAAAGAGTGAGTACACTTTTTATTAGGACAGGAAGATATTGCTTAAAACTAAATAAAAGGCTACCTTCAAAAAGACAATATTGCCATAGGAAAAACCAAATTATTAGAGACATATCTGTTTATCGGTGTTGCTCACAGACAAGGTGCTGAAGTCCACATTTAGAACCAGGCTCTGGAGGGGTGGGGTTTTTTTAAACAAATGGACACCCACCTTCAGGGCTGTCAAATGATTATAGTAAAGGTTAAGGTTTCTGTTGTGCTTTCTGTATTTATGCCTCCTTTATGTTAAGTGGATAATATTTTGGACAGAAAAGTCTCAAAACTTTGTTAACAGACCCTTGGCTAAACCCAGGTTATAGCTTATCAGGTTATTTTGAAATTATTTTCTTACTTATTTTTATTTCACTGAACCTGTAGCTCTGCCAGCAATACTTAGTCCAGGATATAGGCCTGATATGATCAGTAAGGTCAATCGTAGCAATGATTCTTTGGAAAGTTCAGTTGCCTACATGAATTCCACTGAAACAAGTTTCTGTCCCTCCAGCCACTCAGTCACCAACGTGAACTCAGAAGCGCACATCACAATTTTCTTTAACAGATTTTTTTTTAATCTCGTTTTGCAAAGTTCTTAAGATTTGCTTTATTAACGTTTCCACCTTATTAGGTGTTGGCTTATATTCAGTTCAGACAAAATGCTGGCAACAATCAGTTTTACACAGTCCCTACAGATCTGGGAAGCTTCAATAAGAGTTTAGGTGTCATGATGATGTAGGCTCAGATGAATCGTGCAAATATATTGGATTATACTCATTTAGATTATATTTATTTTAAGTTTCATTGTCAATATGAAATTCCTCAGAATTATCATTGAATAAGAGCATAACCTTCTTAATGATGACGCAAGTTACTTACCTAGATTTTCATTTACAAATTACTCTTTTCTCTTTTATCTTTCACCTCTTTCCCATTTCTTCTTTTCTGCTGTTCTCTTTCATTTATATAGTTGGAAAACATTTTAACATTTTCTTTTAGTGTCTAACTAATTTTCTCTTTCCCCTCCCAGTGCAATTCTCTAATGGCTTTGAAGTCATCTTTGAGGTTTAAATCAGAAGCCTTGTATTGTTATGATTTCTCCAGATCTCTTCCTTGCAATTTTAAACAAAGTCCTCTAACAAAGATTCTTCAGAAATCTCTCATGGTTTTAGTGCTTTTTCTTTCTGAGATGATTCTGTATATGGAAGCCAAATTAATTATTTTTGTCCTTTCCACTTCCCTTCACCTTGCTTACGAGGTATTTGTTGCTTTTTGCATAACTTTTAGATAACTAATTTTCATTTTAATTATTGACATAGTATCTTACCATTATCAATGAAATATCCTCTCTTGCGCTTCAAGTATTTTCTCTCATACTATAAGTATCTCTTCTAAGATCTTTCTGTAAAAAACTTTTTGCTCAAAAATTTAGGGATTCTTTCTAATAGAAACATGCACAGAAAAAGAAATTTTCTATCACTTTGTCTTAAGATCTTGATTTTCGTTTCCTTTATTTCCTGTACTCTGTGACAGGAGGGAAGATCAATGGTTAACCACTGGCTGGTTCTCAGATCTTCTATTTCCTTTCAAAAGGGATGATTTGAGACAGCCAAGAATCTGGGGTGATGAATTACAACATCTAAGTCTTTACTTTGACCCCGAGAAAGAATTTCAGTTTGTGTATCCCACATCACTGATAAATGTCCAACTCCACAGAATTATTTTGGTGTACACCTGTTCTTGTTGTAGCATCTTCCCTTTCTCCCTCTCACTTCTGCCCTGCACACTTTAAAGGATAATTTCCAGGGTTCTTCAGTAAGATTGAAGAAGGAAATAATCACTCAATTTGTCCAACATCCTTTCTTGACAGGTCTGAAACTGACCCCCCCTGATTCTTCAGAGCTGGAAAAGTAGTCCCAACACCCAGTGTGCCTTATTCCTGATATGAAAACCTCACCTCTGGAATAGAGTACCTAGAGTACTCTAGAGTAATTCATTTCTGAAATGGTGTTAGGTTCTGCTGGCAAATGACCATTGCTGCTTGTAGTTTTCATGTTTGTACCTGAGGACCTGAATAACTCTGCTCAAATACAATAATTTGCTTATATGATTACCAATACTTGATTACAAAGATTGGGATGATATCATCAAGGTAATTCACATGGAACTGTTTGCAAGATATTTTTTATTTACTCAGAACATATTTCATTTCCTTTGGGAAAGCATGAAGAATGGGGGAATAAATAAGCATTTTGCTAATAAGCTTCCTGGTCTATTATTTACATTAATTATGTGTTTACTTTGCCTTCTTTGGGTGAAGAAATGCATAAATTTCACATGGAATTTCATCTCTGTTGAGTTCCTATGTGAAAAGAAGTACTGGAAAAGAATGTTAGAACATGGAAAGCCTCTATTGCCACAGAGCAGCAAAAAGGCAAAGGTTTATGGTTTTATTCAGAAGCTCTGATATCCCCACACCCACCTGAGGCTGCAGTTCTCTTATGCCAATATCTGGAAAACATAGCATTTTCTTCAGTTATATTCACATGCTGATGATTAACTGCTGCTCTTGGAGATTTTACCAAAGAACTGAAAACACATATTCCTAACCATTCTTTGGAAAATTACTCTGATCAGAATAATGATCATTAAGGTCTGTTTTTTAATGATCATTAATGTCTGTGATTCTCCTTGTCTGGAGGGGGTTATCTCCTTCAACAGTTTCTAACTGCAATCTGACCACTGAGGTGGTTTGTCTCACATGAGTAAACAAAAATGTACAACAGCAAATGAATACAGAAATCCAGCAGTCCACAGCACACATACATGAGCTCACAGCAAGTCTCATTTCTCTTCTGCTCGTTTTGGCATCACTGTATTACTATATTCTAGGAGTCTGCATGGAATGAATTCTTTCTATTTCTAATTCCTCAATGGTTTCTCCAGGCTATTATCAGGGCACTCAGAAATTCACCTTGCCTTGCACCTTCATGAAGCCTCTGGACTCCACCATCCCACTTTCAGTCACACAAAGGTTTTTTCTCTTGCATCCCTACTTTGCTGCATATCTGACTACAGCTCTTTTATTTGAAGTAGAGACTGAGCACCCAAAATATTCTCCCTTGTCATAGATTAACCTCATCTGCCTGAGGTTCTTATGCTTCATGCTCTGCTCACATAAGTAGCTTTATTGATTTTAGTGGAGCTACTCATGGGAGGGAGGACTCCAATGCTCTGCCATGTAGAAAGACATCTGCAGTCAGTCCCATGTGGGCAGTGTTAATTCAGTTTCTTCTGCATGTTTTTAGCCCTCCCAAACTGTTGTGCCTTTTACATATATTCCTATTTGGTTACTTTCATTTGTTTCGTGCTCTTTGTTAGCAAATGAAGAGAAATGTCACAAAAATGGGCTCTTTTCCCAGTACTATTGCAGGCTGTGTTTATTTTTCTGCTGCATCTGCACCTGGCCTCAAGCAAAATTTCTTCATCACCAGATGGTCAATTTTTAATGGTGCTCATAGCAGGAAGCTATAGTTTGACAGCTGACCCATTGGTCCCTTCACAATTTCTGGATAAAATTGAAATACACCAAACAGAAAGAAAACATTAGGGAAGAAAACTGAGACAATACCATAAACAGCTCCAAAGTTCAAATAAGAAGTTGGGAATTGTTAAATGGAGACCATTGATTGAGGTATACATCTTAGGCTAAATATATACATATATATGGAGATCTCCAAGCTAAAATTGTATATAGGCTTATTCCTGTTAGCAACACTTTAGTGTCTTGTGTTAAGGGAGTATGAGGCAGAAAACCCATTTGTTTCTCTAACAGAAATGCCAGGCAAAATCCCAGCATATGATTTTATGTACTGGTCATTCCAGTTTTGCACTGATTTTCATCTTACAGACCCAAAAAATCATTGAAAAGACTGCATAAATATCACCTCTCTTTTTACAAACACATTGCAGGCCTGCAAGTGTAGCACCCCCAATGGTGGAATGTGTTGCAGACACTGGGTATGAAAATATAAAGCGAGATCTCTTCTTCATGGTCTTTGCAGGTAACAGGAACAGTGTCTGCTAATTCAGTGACTGTAGCCCTGGTTGTGGTGATGAAATTTGATCAGTGGATGTTTCTGTATGATGTCATGTATCTCTAAAATCGGTTGAGAAAAGTGGGTTCTCATATTTTTTTGACTGCAGCTGATTCTGACTTTACAGTAGATCAGATTTCCTGCTACAGATGGTTAAGAATGGAATGAAAAAAATGTGGACTTTAGCAGAATAATAAAGCACGAAGTTTTCAGACTTTTGCATCACCAGATACACTAAACAGGAGGAGGTCCTTTGAGGGGTAAGGCAGTAGTTGGGAAAAGAGGACCCTGACATGATTTATCTGGCTGTAATTGTTGCATTGAAGGCATATATTGCCAGGAGCTATTGGGGAGGAAACTGTAACAGCCTGGCCCACAGCACTGGTGGCTGCAGGAGGAAAATGGCTACTCACAGATGAACAGGCCTCTCAGTAGAAGAAGCTGAAAAAAGGTTGCTCTTCATTCATGATCTGATTCTTCTAATCCTCTACAGGAATGTGGCTTTAATGCCAAATTATAGCCCTGTATTTTACAGTGCCAGTAAGATGTTCTATCTGTTGGTTTTTTAAGGTATGAATGAAGCTATAAAGCTGGAATTTTCCAGTGACTACTAAAGAAAGAAGAAAAAAAAAGGTAGAGCAAAAGTATTTGAACCTTCCAAATAGTGCAGGGAACTGTGTTGGGAGGTACTACAGAACAATTGCCTTCAGGAGGGAAATGGGGGGAGAATTTTCTTGCTTGCATATTCATAAGACTAAAAAGCGGAGGGTTTCTATTCGCTTAAAAGTCATGTATGATTGGCTTAAATGCTGTAAAAGAAAAAAAAAAAAGTAGAAATTCCATCCTGCTTTAATCACTGCCCACTCCAAGCTTCCCTAATGACTTCCAGATGCATTCTTTTTATGCTATTGTTTTGGCACGGTTTCCAGACAACTTCTGGGTCTGTTAACATTAAAAAAAAAAAGAAAGNNATAAAAAAAAAAAAAAAAAAAAAAAAAAAAAAAAAGAAAAAACCTTACTCTGCCCTCCTCCCCTAACACAAAACAGATTTCACTCTGGTTATATAAACGTGTGATGACTGTTGCTGTCTCTCTTCAATCTCCAGGAAACCTCCTGATATAAACTGAAGGAAAAATATTCACCTTCCTTGTAGGGAAAGAATTGAAAGCCAATTCCATAGAACCTATTTATATTTATGTAAACTAGCATGAATTGGAAAATAAACCAAAAATACTTACTCTACAAATCCAAAAATCCCCCCCGCAAAATAGTTTTCATGCTGCTGCCTGTGTCACTGGCCTGTTGAACCATATAAAGCAAATCATCTTGCCTCTTAATGCCTCACCTTCCCCCTGTGTGAAATGGAGACTGGTGCACAACCACCACATAAAAACTGTTACAACCTTCAGAAGCAAAGCACTTTGCAAGGTGGGTTGAAACAGCTTCTGATGCACACATGGGATGACAGAAGAATTGTGATGTATTTGCTTATCTGGAGAGCAAAACATCAGTCCCTGCTGCAGTGATGTGTTTAATGCCCAAGCAAGGCTGCCATGTATTGTATTTGTAAGGTACTCTATTCCCTTTTGAACAAAAGAACATATTAGTGCTAAAAACTGCTGTCTTTGAAGGCCAGCAAACCACTGAGACCTGCCTCCTTAGGTGCACCTCACTAGCCCTACACTTTCAGATGGCAAAACTCAGACTCATTCAGGCTGCAATTATTCTATACCTTCTGATGGAATCCCACTATTCCTCTACGTAGACATTCTCTCTTCCCCTAACATTGATAACACATAAAAATGCCCACTTCAGTGATTGCGGTGTTTTCCAGCTCTCTCACCTATGACAAGGGGAGAAGAGGTATTGCAAAGAAGATGCCCTTNTCTGCTTTCCAGTGGGTCTACCTCCAACCTGTACCAGTATATGGTGATGTTCCTTCCCAGGTGTAGGACGCTACACTTAGCCTTGTCAATCTTCATTAGGTTTGCCTTTGCCCAGCTCCAGCTTTTTCCAGATCTTGCTGGATGGCAGCACAGACTTCCAGTGTATCCACCACTCGTCCAAGTTTAGTATCATCAGCAAACCTACTGAGGGTACACTCCATACCTTCATTGTAGTCCATCCCTGTAATTGATGAAGATGTTGAATAAGACTGGACCCAGAACTGACCCTGGAGGAACACCACTACTTAAAGGTCACCAGCTGGACTCTGCACCACTGATCACAACCCTCTGAGCTCTGTTGTTCAGCCAGTTCTCAACCCATCTCACTGTCTGCTCTTCTAACCCACACTTCCTGAGCTTTCCCACGAGAATGTTATGGGACACAGTATCAAAAGTCTTGCTGAAGTCAAGGTAGACAACATCCACTGCTCTCCCTGCATCTGCCCATTCAGTCACATGATCATACAAGGCTATCAGATTAGTCAGACATGACTTCTCTTCAGTGAATCCCTGCTGGATACTGTTGATAACCTTCTTTTCTTCCACGTGCTAAGATATACTCTTCAGAATGAGATGTTCTTTACCTTTCTTGCAAAGGTAATGGAGGATGGAGGTGAGGCTGAATGGTCTGTAATTACCAGGGTCTTCCTTCTTGCCTTTTTTGAAGACTGGAGTGACATGGGCTTTCCTTCAGTCCTCAGACATCTCACCTGTTCTCCATGATCTTTCAAAAATGAAGGTTGCCTTTGAGGTGCTGGAACTTTCTGCACCACCAAGAGTTTGTTTGCTACCATCTGGCCAAAACCACCATGGAGTTTCTGATGACATCAGTAAAGATGCTAAACTACCTTTGTCTTAAACACATGGAGATTTCAATTGCTTGCTTTGTTCACGAGTTCACCGCAGTTCATCTATTCCTTCATATCCCTGGTGGTGAAATTTTGCTTATGAGTGATAAGCTGGTACTACCAAGCAGCAGGAGGAACCATAACTAGAAAATGTAACCTGCACATGAAATGGCTGCTTAACAGACCTCTATCAATGGTTGATTTGTTACTGTCATGCCATGGGCTGAGCATGTACTTGGTATAGACAAATGAGAAAGAGGGTACAAGGCCAGCTAGGATAGCTTTGGGAGACTCTGGTGGTTACAAACAGCTCATAAACATTTGGATTTTCCTAGCCTTGAGGTGTCGTGTGAGCCAGTCACGGTGTAGACACTCTTCCGTTTGAGCTAGTTACCTCGGCTTCCTCATAACATACGGAGAAATGGTCAACATCATCACTGCAGTCAAAGGTAAAATGAATTATGTCCTAAAACTGTCCACAGATAATAAAGGGCAGTCAAATGCAAACATTTCTGTCTTAGTTGCCAGAAATTACATGAGATGGTTCCATCCATAAATTTGTTGGGACCACAGTTACCTATAATGTGAAGTGAATTTTATATATATATACACATATATATATAAATAATTGCCATTTGCTTCACTTTAACAAAAAAGGGTTATGGCCATATGTATAGATCATTTATAGTGACCAGAAAGGCCCTTAGGCACTGTTTAATATGCCACTGTAGCCATAGCCAGCTTGTCCAGGACATAAAGAGGGTTGTAAGAGTTTTGTTCACAACCAAAGCAACACTTGACAGAAATGTTTCAGACAGCTTTTAGGAAAAATCAGAGGTTTCATAGTAGAAAATCCATACCATATCCTTTGATATGCAAATGTAATAAATCATTTTGGACAAGTGGTTATGAGATTCACTGTTCTTTGCCATATTTTTTTAGTCCTTGATAGCCATCATTGCTATTGTAATGAAAAGTTCCCAGCACCTGCCAAGGTTTTGCAAATCTGTGATCTTTAGGCAGTCATTGAAATGATTTTTTTAACAGCAAGCCAATTTAAAAATCTATGAAACTGAGTTTATTAAACATAACAGAAATTTAGGGCTGAGAAATCAAATCAAGAAGTCATCTTAATCTATCTTTTTACTTTTAAGCATGGATAAATATTTCTAGACAAATTCTGACACATCCTTGATGTACTTTTAAAACTTCTACGGAAATTATTTCTGACACCTGTCTCAAAAGTGTCAGTAACATTACTAGGAAGTTTTTCACTAATAGCTAATCCCAGTCTTTTGGCATTTAAAGAATAAAAAAAATTACTTGTTTTTCCCCAAATGAAGAGTAAGAAATCTTTGATGTACTTGAAAAATATGAATTATATGTCCACTCAATCTTCATTTCCTCAAAAGTGATTTGTTAAACCTCTTATTTACATTGTTGAATGACTGCTTGCTCTCTTTCTCTCTCTCTCAGTCTCTCCAGTTTGTTCCCTGTGCACCCCTAGAGCAATAAAATAAAGATGAGAATTCATCAATACTTAAAAATTCAATGTAACTGCTTACATACAGTGTTCTTATTAACAAACTTCTAAATGACACAGGTAATGCTTCAGAGAGGCTGTACCATTGACTTACACTCAGTTTAGCCTTCTCCACATTCCCCAGATCTTTCGCTGTTGTGTTATCACCCATCTAAAAACTAACTTCTTTATTGCATAGTCATGCATTTTTCTTTTCCTTACTAAATGTATTTTGCTTGTGTTTCATTTTTATTAAACTCCACTGTGCTGTATTGCTCCCTGTCTCAAATTTGTCAAGATATTCTGAATCCTGATTCTAAAGCTTTACACCCTCACTGTGCTGCCACACTCAAATGTTTTTGTATTGTTTAAGTCCTGAGAACACAGGGTGTAGCAGAACTCACATGTGGCTCTTTAGATAATCATGAAATGCCCTAAATCAGACATTTGTAATGAAAGATACACGATGGGCCTTCAGATTCTTGTTTTCTAAAGCTGTTCCACTGCAAGACTTTTTATCGTAACTTCTAACACTTGTCTCCAACTACTGTTTTCCTTCATTCATTTTGAATTCTTCCTTTGATAACTTTTCATGTACAAGTGTTTTCCCTCCCTAAAACCATAAGAACTAAGAGTGGTGTTGTAATATAGACTTGAGCTGTAATGTAGATGAGAGCTTCTGATAACACAGCAGGAAACAGGGAATGCCCCTGGTGGGTTAGTCATGAGGGAGACTTTTATTTCATCACCTATTTTGTGCAGATATTCTTGCAAAATTCTTCTTAGCTCCCTATTCATTTGCCATTTCTTTGTGAAAGGCCTAATGAGAAATCTCATCATGGAGACAAAAAAAGTAACAGCCCCAGGAGGTGAATTACCTTTTCACTCATAGTTGACCTGATACAGTGTTCCCAACTCTGCCTTTTCAAGCAGGAAGTTGAATTAAATGACTTCCAAAGATTCCAATCAGCAAACATTTTCATGATGCTGTGAAGTGGGTACTTGCTATTGATGGAGAGAGTTTCTCAAAATTTTCCATGAAAACCTCTTTTTTGTTTGTTTTTTAAATTGAGGTCTTCCAAAATCAGAAAATCTCCCTGAAAATTAATCAGTTTTATAGTAATGTTGGGTATTTGTAAACTATTCAGAACCGGTTTTACTTACAAATTAAATAAAAGTTTTTTATCAAACCACTCTCACGTATCATACTAAGTGGTGAAGGGCTTCAGTCAAAAAGGTGGGGCTTAGCAAAAAAAAAATGTTTCGTTAAAAATATTTTTCAACTTTTTAAGTTAAAGAGGCAGTTTTATGAAAAATGTTGATCACTGAAGCTATCAGAAACAATTAAAAAAGCTGTATGAAATACTTTTCAAGTAAAGTTTTTATCAAATTCTGGTATTTTAAAAAAGTAGAAAAACCTTCGGCACTCCTGAATTTTTATTTTACAACACCATTTTCTCATTTTTCACCGGTGATCTCATATGTTATAAATATCTTTAGTTTAAGGCACTTGTGTTCATAAGCATTAAAGATTCCACCCTAGTCTGCATGATCCTGATCTTTGGTGCATCTCCTCCTCGAGATCCAGGGGGCAGTTTAACAAAGGCTATTCCCAGACTTTGCCCGGGCTTAGCCTGGATATGGTCTGTCATTTGTATCTTCCTGACACGTCACAAAGTGAAACAAGCCAGCTTCTCCTAGAGGAGTTTCTCCATAAGATTCTTTTTATCTTACTCTGCACAGACTCTTGGAAGCCCTGCCTCTATCCCGCATGTGTTTTCCAGATTATTTTTTCATTCTTTTGTTGCACAGCTATGTGAATCAGCTCAGATGAAGTTAAAAAGCTAACACCACATACAGGGTTTATGTTGTGGCAAGGAGCAGGGAAACTTTTTTAGGTGGGGGGGGAGAGTGAGGAAGTTTAGACATTTGCCATTCATTAAAACTGCTCTTCACAGTGCTGCCAAGGAGACCGTACGTAGCTCATGCTCCTTATGTTTTTCTAAAAGAAAAGTAAGGACCTTTATGCTTTGCTGCAAATTGTTAGTGATTTACTTTGCTAACGCAGTGACAAACTGTATCAAGGCACAGAACTGTGAAATGTCCTCTAGCTTGATGTTCCTTCTTTGTGATTTTGCAGAAATATTGCTGGTACCCTAGCACTGTATTTTACCACCAAGTACCTTTGCATTTAAGAATGGAAAGATTCAGGGGTGATAGAGCAACTTGCTTCCAACACACCATAGTAAAGTACAGGCACAGANATGGTGAAAAGGAAAATGTTTACTTCTTTGGTGTTCCAAACAAACTCCTGGGAAGAAGTAATGCACTTGGAAGGAACACTCGGAAAATACACACTTAAGGGTTAAGGACCCAAACTCTTTAATCAGTGCAAGAAAACTTACAGGACAAAAAAGCAAAGGATTCCCTTCCCCCCTGCTCTGTTCGAATATTTCTTCTAGGGATTTGAGAACTGCAAGATGA